>CM031628.1:36198040-36258040 GCA_018398815.1 Conus ventricosus
TGCCGAGATATGTGCGTATGCCAACCGCTTTTGAGTGATTAGACTATTCAGGTAGCCACATTCCGACTTCGGGGATGCTGATGATGCCGTCTACCAGCGACACAAGCGTGCGTGTTATCTCACCGGTGCACACTGGCCTGGTCTTCCCCGAAAGGTGGATTTGAAGTGCGTGCAAGGTGGGTTCATGGACAGGTGGGATTTGAAGTGCGTGCAAGGTGGGTTCATGGACAGGTGGGATTTAAAGTGCGTGCAAGGTGGGTTTATGGACAGGTGGGATTTGAAGTGCGTGCAAGGTGGGTTTATGGACAGGTGGGATTTGAAGTGCGTGCAAGGTGGGTTCATGGACAGGTGGGATTTGAAGTGAGTGCAAGGTGGGTTCATGGACAGGTGGGATTTGAAGTGCGTGCAAGGTGGGTTCATGGACAGGTGGGATTTGAAGTGCGTGCAGGTGGGTTCATGGACAGGTGGGATTTAAAGTGCGAGCAAGGTGGGTTCATGGACAGGTGGGATTTGAAGTGCGTGCAAGGTGGGTTTATGGACAGGTGGGATTTGAAGTGCGTGCAAGGTGGTTCATGGACAGGTGGGATTTAAAGTGCGTGCAAGGTGGGTTCATGGACAGGTGGGATTTGAAGTGCGTGCAAGGTGGGTTCATGGACAGGTGGGATTTGAAGTGCGTGCAAGGTGGGTTCATGGACAGTGGGATTTAAAGTGCGAGCAAGGTGGGTTCATGGACAGGTGGGATTTGAAGTGCGTGCAAGGTGGGTTCATGGACAGGTGGGATTTAAAGTGCGTGCAAGGTGGGTTCATGGACAGGTGGGATTTGAAGTGCGTGCAAGGTGGGTTCATGGACAGGTGGGATTTGAAGTGCGTGCAAGGTGGGTTCATGGACAGGTGGGATTTGAAGTGCGTGCAAGGTGGGTTTATGGACAGGTGGGATTTGAAGTGCGTGCAAGGTGGGTTCATGGACAGGTGGGATTTGAAGTGCGTGCAAGGTGGTTCATGGACAGGTGGGATTTGAAGTGCGTGCAAGGTGGGTTCATGGACAGGTGGGATTTGAAGTGCGTGCAAGGTGGGTTCATGGACAGGTGGGATTTGAAGTGCGTGCAAGGTGGGTTCATGGACAGGTGGGATTTGAAGTGCGTGCAAGGTGGGTTCATGGACAGGTGGGATTTGAAGTGCGTGCAAGGTGGGTTCATGGACAGGTGGGATTTGAAGTGCGTGCAAGGTGGGTTCATGGACAGGTGGGATTTGAAGTGCGTGCAAGGTGGGTTCATGGACAGGTGGGATTTGAAGTGCGTGCAAGGTGGGTTCATGGACAGGTGGGATTTGAAAGTGCGTGCCAGGTGGGTTCATGGACAGGTGGGATTTGAAGTGCGTGCAAGGTGGGTTCATGAACAGGTGGGATTTGAAGTGCGTGCAAGGTGGGTTCATGGACAGGTGGGATTTGAAGTGCGTGCAAGGTGGGTTCATGGACAGGTGGGATTTAAAGTGCGTGCAAGGTGGGTTCATGGACAGGTGGGATTTAAAGTGCGTGCAAGGTGTGTTCATGGACAGGTGGGATTTAAAGTGCGTGCAAGGTGGGTTTATGGACAGGTGGGATTTGAAGTGCGTGCAAGGTGGGTTCATGGACAGGTGGGATTTGAAGTGCGTGCAAGGTGGGTTCATGGACAGGTGGGATTTGAAAGTGCGTGCCAGGTGGGTTTATGGACAGGTGGGATTTGAAAGTGCGTGCCAGGTGGGTTTATGGACAGGTGGGATTTCAAGTGCGTGCCAGGTGGGTTTATGGACAGGTGGGATTTGAAAGTGCGTGCCAGGTGGGTTTATGGACAGGTGTGTGTGACGGGTCTCCGACGCTCCCCCTCGTTAATAAAATATGATTTTCATATTCAGGGATGCAGGGGGTTATAGACAGAAGTATTTACGCTTTCACAACCAAAATGCGCTCTCGCATAGGCACACGCACTCTGTCACTCACATCGGGGCCCGCACAAAGGTGACGGGAAACCAAAAAACATTTCACAGAAAATAATCAACTTTATTTAACTTGACTCCGAGCCCCCACCCGTCACTACACAACACAACTATCTGTATCATACAACAATGTAAACATCATACAGACAATCTCATAAATCGCATCCCCTTTCCTTCAGTTATTCTTACTTAGCCAGGAAAGACAATATTCCACTATTCCGTTTGCACACTTATAAACTTAAGAGCAATAAAGCGTCCATAACTTGCCAGCATTCCTTGGTTGATCGTCAGTTTCTCTCATCCACTGTACGACCACGAGCTGAAGCTGCCACACCGTTGTGTCCTCCCGATTGGCCAAATCCCAGTTGGGGGACACTGGCAACGTAGCTTGAGTCGCACCCTCACACCGAGTCTCCCGGACTCCACCGTACTTCGCCCTCTCCACGGAAAGGGCTCCTGTCGGCCTCTCCCACAGGTCTTCTCTGGCTGCAAACACCCCACCGTTGTCTGGCAGCTCCCTGTCTAGGCACAGGCTGACACGTCTTGCTGTCGACCGTCCCCACACGGGAGACAATTCTTCTCGTCGTCGGCTCCGAGGCTACAGCAACCTCCACTGTCTTTCGTCCCCACCCAGGAGACAACGAGGCGACAGCTAACCTCTGCTTCACGCTGTATTTTCTTGAGCCCTCAGCAAGACGGGCGAGTTCACTTTCCCATAAGTGAGTCACACCACTTCCTGGTTTTCCAAGCACCTTATATTCATTCTCAAACAAGAGAGAACCCGAGTTTAACTGGCTCAACCAATGGAATCATTGGCACACACACATCACACGATTTGTACCAATCAATCCCTAAGTTATTTTTATTCCACCAATGGAATCACAAGTCACCTACACATACACACACACACCACAGCTGCTTGCGCCAACAAAGACTTGGGCACCCAGTGGTTAATGCATAACCTCCTTTTCAAACTCATGTTCGATTCCCCCAAGCTACCCATTGAACTAACAGCCTGGACCTCTCTTCCAGCCATGACTGATGCTTCAAGTATTTACTACCTCTATAGACAACAAGGCGCAAACCACTCGATAGGCCGCAGCCTTCCATTCATTCCTCAGAACAGGGACAACTGAATGGTCGCTGTACTCTGCCGGCAGGCTGACGGTCACCTACCCGTGACGGTCACCTGACACGATTGCCTTTCTGTCCGGCCCACTGGAGAGCCCAGTGAATAGCCAGCCAGTGGTCGGACTGGACACTCCTGTACCCAGGACCGGCAAGTCGGCAACTCCTCGTCACTATCCCTCGGACATGCGAAACACTTCCCAGCACTCTCCCTCCTTCAGTATACGACTCAGGGTATCCCCCCCTGGTGATGCCTGAATTCGCACACTTGAAGACCCAAGGAACGTGCTCTCAACAACAGCAACTACCCTTAATTTGCCTAAATGTTCGGGAACATTCGGCCGACTCATTACAAGGTGGGATTTCAAGTGCGTGCCAGGTGGGTTTATAGACAGGTGGCATTTCAAGGGCGTGCCAGGTGGGTTTATAGACAGGTGGGATTTCAAGTGCGTGCCAGGTGGGTTTATAGACAGGTGGGATTTCAAGTGCGTGCCAGGTGGGTTTATAGACAGGTGGCATTTCAAGTGCGTGCCAGGTGGGTTATAGACAGGTGGCATTTCAAGGGCGTGCCAGGTGGGTTTTTATAGACGGGTGGGATTTCAATTGCGTGCCAGGTGGTTATAGACAGTGGGATTTCAAGTGCGTGCCAGGTGGTTATATGACAGGTGGCATTTCAAGTGCGTGCCAGATGGGTTTATAGACAGGTGGCATTTCAAGTGCGTGCCAGGTGGGTTTATAGACAGGTGGGATTTCAAGTGCGTGCCAGGTGGGTTTATAGACAGGTGGCATTTCAAGTGCGTGCCAGGTGGGTTTATAGACAGCTGGCATTTCAAGGGCGTGCCAGGTGGGTTTATAGACAGGTGGGATTTCAAGTGCGTGCCAGGTGGGTTTATAGACAGGTGGCATTTCAAGTGCGTGCCAGGTGGGTTTATAGACAGGTGGCATTTCAAGGGCGTGCCAGGTGGTTTATAGACAGGTGGGATTTTAAGTGCGTGCCAGGTGGGTTATAGACAGGTGGGATTTCAAGTGCGTGCCAGGTGGGTTTATAGACAGGTGGCATTTCAAGTGCGTGCCAGGTGGTTTATAGACAGGTGGCATTTCAAGTGCGTGCCAGGTGGGTTTATAGACAGGTGGATTTCAAGTGCGTGCCAGGTGGGTTTATAGACAGGTGGCATTTCAAGTGCGTGCCAGGTGGGTTTATAGACAGCTGGCATTTCAAGGCGTGCCAGGTGGGTTTATAGACAGGTGGGATTTCAAGTGCGTGCCAGGTGGGTTATAGACAGGTGGGATTTCAAGGGCGTGCCAGGTGGGTTTATAGACAGGTGGATTTAAACTGCGTGCCAGGTGGTTATAGACAGGTGGGATTTCAAGTGCGTTCCAGGTGGTTTATAGACAGGTGGGATTTCAAGTGCGTGCCAGGTGGGTTATAGACAGGTGGGATTTCAAGTGCGTGCCAGGTGGGTTATAGACAGGTGGGATTTCAAGTGCGTGCCAGGTGGGTTCATAGACAGGTGGGATTTCAAGTGCGTACCAGGTGGGTTTATAGACAGGTGGGATCTAAAGTGCGTACCAGGTGGTTTATAGACAGGTGGGATTTCAAGTGCGTACCAGGTGGGTTTATGGACAGGTGGGATCTAAAGTGCGTACCTGGTGGGTTTATAGACAGGTGGGATTTCAAGTGCGTGCAAGGTGGGTTTATAGACAGTGGGATTTAAAGTGCGTGCAAGGTGGGTTTATAGATACATACATACATACATACATACATACATACATACATAGGTAGACAGATAGGTAGGTAGGCAGGTAGACAGATAGATAGATAGATAGGTAGACAGATTGAGAGATGGATAGATAGGTAGATAGGTAGGTAGGTAGGTAGGTAGGTAGGTAGGTAGGTAGGTAGGTAGTAGATAAACAGGAAGGTAAGTAGTAGACTGATAGTAGATAGAATAGATAATAGATAGATAGATAGATAGATAGATAGATAGATAGATAGATAGATAGATAGATAGAGAGGTAGGTAGGCAGGTAGGTAGATAGATAGACTGACAGACAGAAAGATAGATTTAAAAAAAAATAGAGAGACAGACAGACAAACAAATAGATAAACAGCAGACAATCAAACTGACAGATAGACAAACAGACAGACAGATTGATAGATCGATAGATAAACACAACAAGACAGACATATAGATAGATAGATAGATAGATAGATAGATAGATAGATAGATAGATAGATAGATAGATAGACAGACAGACAGACCGATAGATAGATAGAGATAGGTGATGGATGATGAATGAATGAATGAATGAATGAATGGATGGATGGATGGATAGATAGACAGAAAATAGATTCGGATATCGATACAGATATCGATAAAGATACACATACAGATGCATGTGCATTACATGCAGTCGCATACGAGACCTCGCTTTAAAGTCTCCCTCAAAGGACTAGGAGGAGGAGACTGTGGTCATAGACGTGAACTCCGAAAGGGAAAACTCTATTCCTGCCCACCTTTCTCACGCGGGAAACGAACCCCGGACCTCGGAGGCAGAGTCTAACGCATTAACCCGCAAGGTCCCCTAAGCCCCCGGACTTCTTTTTATTTCTTTATCTGATGGATACAGTCTGCGGGTGACGAATACCGGGTGGTTAACCACTTTTCTCTGGTGTAGCCGACTAGACGTTCTGGCCATGATTATACGTCTGTGGTTGTAGTAGCATCCCTCTCCCCCATCCTCTTTCTTCTCTGAAGTTGCACGCCCACCCCCCACCCTCCTCCCCACCCTACCCCTCTTCTCTCTTCCTTTCTCTCAACTTCCACTCCGATCCCCACCCAACCTCCCGCCTGGATTTGTGTTTTCAAATGACGGCGGAAGTGTTCTCTCTCTCTCTCTCCTCTCTCCTCTCTCTGTTTAAGCAGGTGGTGTTCATAATTATAACCCCTTTCCAGCCATCCACTTTACTGATATTTTTTCACCTTGATTTGCACTGACCCTTGTAATTCGTCTGTAACGGCTATTATATTGTCGACTGCCCCTGGTTACATTGATTCCGTGCAGTTAGAATGTCGTCATAGTCTTTTCTTTTTTTTCTCTCTGAGCGTGTGTGTGTGTGTGTGTGTGTGTGTGTGTGTGTGTGTGTGTGTGTGTGGTGTGTGGTTGTTTTTGTTTTGTGCGCATGCGTGTTGTTGATGTTCCACTTGTGTGTTGAGCGAGTGTGTGTGTTTATGTGTGTGTGTGTGTGTGTGTGAGTGTGTGTGTTGGTGGTGTTGGTGGTGTTGTTTGTGTATGTGTGTTTTTTGTTGTTGTTTCGTTGTTGTTCTTCTTCTTTTTTCTTTTTGTTGTTGTTGTTGTTGTTCTTCTTCTTCTTCTTTCTTCTTCTTCTTCTTCTTCTTCTTCTTTCTTTCTTCTTCTTCTTCTCTTCTTCTTCTTCTCGCTTTCTGTTTGCTTGTTTTTTTGTGCACGTATGTATGAGTGCATTTTGTATTTTAGTGTGCCCTTTGCTTGGTTACTGTCAATTAGTCCCATCTCCCAGCCCCACCCATTTTGCGTAAAAGCCAAACAGGCCAGGCTATTATCAATAAAAATGTCAAACTCTCTCTCTCTCTCTCTCTCTCTCTCTCTCTCTCTCTCTCTCTCTCTCTCTCTCCTCCGTGCTTTACTGTCAATACACCTGATAACTTCTGTTAGTGTTTTCTTTTTTTTTTACATGTCTGAATCACTATAAACGTTTCGCAAGTTCAACGACCCACCTGTGTCTTTTCAGATTTGAAGCGCCAATGTTTCTTTTACTTCCGACGCGCAGAATGTTTGGTTTTACACCTGGAATGCAAACGTTCGTTTTAGTACTGAAGTGCAGGACTAAATGTTACATTTTAGTACTAAAGTAGGCGACAATGGTTTCGTCTTAGTTCTGAAGTGAAAATGTTTTCATTCTAAAGTCTCTCTCTCTCTCTCCTCTCTCTCTCTCTCCTCTCTCTCTCTCTCTCTCTCTCGTTTAAGCAGGGGGTGTTCATAATTTAGTTTCGATTTAGTTCTAAAAGAGTCAATGTTGTTTAATCAGTTCTGTAGTGCAAATATTAGTTTCTGAAGTGTAAATGATTCTTTTCAAATTTTAAGGAGAATTTATAAGGCTCCACCGAAAAAAAACGTATACAAAGGAATCACAAGACAAAACACGACGCGTTTCGACCTCTTAGGTCTTCTTCAGGTACGATTCACAACACTCTGGACAACGCAAATGAACGAGCAATCATTCATCTTCGATTTGGCGCAATTAAGATGGGCGCCCAATGTTGAATTAGATCTCCCGCCTGCAGTCGCCTGGCTTTGCGACTAGATCTGATTCTTTTTTAGTTCTTAAAGGCAAAAAATACTTTCAGTTCCTAAAATTCAAAACCTTCTTCTCGTAGTTACCAAGTCTTTCTGGTCCAAGGCGCAATTTTTTTTTTAAAGTTTACAGGAGTCTGCTGAACATAATTCCCCCCCCCCCCCCCCCCCCCCAACATAATATGCAGCAGTGTGGTGTACAGTGGCAGAACTGGAAGATTGGAACAAGCAGAGAAAGCTATAACACACACACCACCCAACACGTGTGTGTGTGTGTGTGTGGTAGAGAGAGAAGAGAGCGAGAGTGGTGTGTGGTGAGTTGTGTGTGGTGTGTGTGTGTGTGTGTGTGGAGAGAGAGAGAGAGAGAGAGAGAGAGAGAGAGAGAGAGAGAGAGAGAGAGAGAGAGAGGAGGTGAGGGAAGGGAGTGAGAGAGGCGGGAAAATTATCGGAGTGAGAGCTTTTTGAAGCGGCGCGGCGCGCGCGGCAATGCAAGATGCATAATTCCCTTTCTTGCATTTTATCTCTAACGACTCTCACACAGCGTGGGATGGAAGTGACCTGGGATTAATTTATGACTTGGGACTAACATTTCTTTTGAACCGAAAAAAAAAAAAAGCGAGACAGGGGAGACAACCGAAAGCAGAGCCTGAGCGTGGTTGCTTCTTCTCCTTCGTCATTCTTCTCCTCCATCTTCTTCTTCTCTTCTCTTCTTCTTCCATCTCCTTGCTTCTTCTTCTCCTTCTTTCTTCTCTCCTTCTTCATCACCTCTTCTCATCTTTCACCTTCTTTCTTCTTCTCTTCTCTTCTTCTCTTCACGGTTGGAATCGGGAGGGAGGAGGGAGGGAGGAGGACGGAGAAAAGCTGGGGAGCCAAGACTCTACCTTTGTAGCACCGCGCGGCATGTCAAAGTCAGTATGATGTTTGCGACTGCTCCCAGCGGGAAAACGGCCTGAGAACGAAGGTTACACATACTGTCGACGGGGCTGAAGTCTGTAAGGGGTCCCCATCAGTTCCGCTGGGCTTGCTGGTTTTTTTTTTGTTTGCTGGCAGGGTCGTAGACGCTTCCCCATCGGCGGATTGCGGTCCAATCAATGTCAGCCGTAAGCAAAGCATACTAAGGGTGGTGTTTTTCGTAATGTAACGTATAGTATCTACACCCCGCCGACCGCAAAGGGCCGTATCGGTGTTTTTTCGAGGCGTCATGCAGGCAGGATTTCCAAACTGAATAATTCAAGGAAATCTTAAGTGAGACAGGGAAACCATAAACAGTAAACATGTAGGGTACCTCAAGGCTTTTCAATATGATATTCAAGAGATAGAAAGAGAAAATAGCAAAGTCTTTCAGTATAACATACTTCGACACGGCTTCGATTCGGTCACTTAAGAAATATTTGCGCTGAAAGCGAACTATAGAAACGAGGCCACCTCTGCAGAAGGTAGATGAACTCTATTATTTTTTGTATGTATTGTTCGCATTTTCTGTAACATGTTAACACGTTTTCTTCAGAAAAAATCACACCGGCAGCAACTGTTTACAACGAAAATCATTTTCAAGCACTTCCAGCCCTTAGTGTTGGTCCACCTTTCACATTCTTAGTCCTTGACGAGGAGGCCTCAAAATTCATAACTTTTTGTTTCTCTCAAACCCTTCCCCTCCCCTCTACCCCCCCTCCCCCCCCCCTCCCCTTCCACTATCTCGGACGTACTGATTGGGAAAGGTACCCTGCCTTGCAGGCCGGTTGTCTCTGATGTCCTTTTGGACTCCCGCTCTAAAGGATAGCACAAATTCCGCTTGCACACACACACACTAGAGTGAAACGCACGTCAGTGAATCCAACATAGCCTACGACTTCTCAGCACTCTACACCGCTTGGACCAGGCTACCCCGATAAGACCGCGACAAGAGCTGACAGATGGGGACCCCCAACGCTGAGGCCAGGGACAGCGCCACGGTGTTCCCAGTGAGGGGGGAGAGGGGGTGGGGGTGGGGTGATAGGGTGGTGGGCCTAGGTGTGTGGGCCCAGGACCTACTAGCAGAAGCAAATACCGCCCATCCTGGACCTACTAGCAGAAGCAAAACCGCCCATCCTTGGAGCTAACTCAGAAGCAAAACCGCCCATCCTGGACCCTACTAGCATAAGCCAAACCGCCCATCCTGGACCTACTAGAGAAGGCAAAACCGCCTCACCCTGGACCTACAAGCAAACCAACCGCCCATTCCTGGACCAAAAGCAGAAGCCAAACCGCATCCTGGACCTACTAGCAGAAGCAAAAACCGCCCATCCTGGACCTACTATGTTAGGCAAAGCAAAACACGCCCTTTGTATTCCTGGACCTACTAGCAGAAAAGGCCATACCGCCCACCCTGGACCTACTATCAGAAGCAAAACCGCCCACCCTGGACCTACTACAGAAGCACAACCGCCCATCCTGACCACCTAGCAGAAGCCAAACCGCCCATCCTGTACTACAAGCAGAAGCCAAACCGCCCATCTGGACCAACTATCATAACAAAACCGCCCATCCTGGACCTACCAAGCAGAAGTCAAAACCGCCCAACCAGGACCTACAAGCAGAAGCCAAACCGCCCACACCTGGACCAACTAGCTAGAAGCCAACCACCCATCCAGCACCTACATAGCAGAAGCAAACCCGCCATCCTGACTCTACTAGCAGAAGCAAAACCAGCCCACCCAGGACCTAACTAGCAGAAGCCAAACCGCCATCCAGTACCTACAAGTAATTAGGAAGGTATGGCATTATAAATAGGGGGGGGGGGGGAGGGGGGGGGGGGGGGGGGGGGGGGGGGGGGGGGGGGGGGGGGGGGGGGGGGGGGGTTGTAGTTGGGGTTTTTTTGGTTGATGATGTGTGTGGTGGGTGTTGGGGATGGGTTATTGGGGTTTGGGGTAGGGTTAAAGTAAGAATATAGTTTTATAATTACAAATTATGAAAGGGTCCTTCTGTCGGTTTTGGCTATCTGCTGGGATGGTATCCAGATCAGGAAGGGGGGGAAAGAAGGATCGGGTTTATAGCTCTGCTAGTCACGGACTCTACAGGATGGGCGGTTTGCTCTGCTATATGAAATCCCAGGGCTGTTACCTATGGACGGTGTTTTGGCTCTGCATAGTAGTCCAGAGATGGGTATCGTTTTTTGCTTCTGCTTAGTAGGCGTTCATAGATGGGTGGTTTGGCTCTGATTATGATATGCGTCACTGGGAGGGCGGTTTGGGGCATTTCAGCTATTTAAGAACCAGTATGGGCCGGATTTCTTTCTGTGTAATGCGTAGTTAGACCTGCCGGAAGTCGCGTTTTGTGCTTTCTGCTATAGTCCAGGCTGGTGCGGTTTGGCTTCTGGGCTAATAAGTCAACAGGATGGCGGTTTGGGGCTTCATGCTAAATATGTATGACCAGGATAGATAGACTGGTGGTTCTGACATTTCTGCTAGTGATGGCTCATCCAAGGGTAGAGGGGCGGTTTTAGACTGACTCGCTAGTAGGATCCAGGTTCTTGGAGACAGAGCGTGGGGCTGTTCTCGAGTAGGTACCAGAAGGGCGGTGATCTATTGCTTCTGCTAAGTAGGTATCACCAGGGATGGGTCCGGTTTGTGCTATCTTAGCTAGTAGGGATTCCAGATGGACCGGTTGGACATCTACTGCTAGTAGGATCCAGGCTGTGCAGGTTATGGCTTTCTGCCTAGTAGGGGTCCAGGGTGAGGCGGTATTTGCCTTACTGCTAAGTATGGTTCCAGGATGGGCAGGTTTGGAGGCTCATCTGCTAGTAGGTTGATCCAGGATGGTCGGATTTGGGGGGTGGGGGGAGGGTGGGGGGTGGGGAGGAGGGGGGGGGAGGGGGGAGGGGGAGGGGGGGGGGGGGTGGGGGGGTTGGGGGTTGAATAGTTGTTGTGGTTGGTATTGGGTTTTGTTTTTGTTATGGGGCAGTAGGGATTGGGGATTGGGAATTTATTAATAAATGTAAGGTTAAAGAATTGATGTTATTTTAAACGGTCCGAGGGCAATACACGCCCATCCTGGGGAACTACTGGAATCAGAAGCAAAGAATAAAAACCGCCCACTTCCCATGACCCACCGCAGCCGACCCAAAGCGCGCCTAAACCGCACGACCTTCCCCACGTACCTGGAGCGGTTCCTGGAAGATGGGTGGGGTGAGGCGGGAGGGGAAAGATATATATATTAGTAAAAATGGATGAGTGTCGAATAAGGGAGAGAGGGTCTGATTGTGATGGTACGACGAGGGAAGTGCGGACCGATTACAACGGAAGGGTGAGTATGGGCTCATTAATGGTATGCCAGTTTGCGCAGTTTGACGTTTGCCTTTCTGTTTGGCTGTTCATTCAGAGTCTGTGTCGCTGCTCTTATTCAGGCAAAAGTTCACATTCTGTTGGGTGTTCTTTCGGGGTCAGATGACTTTTTCCTTTATGCTTGTTATCAAGGTCAGAGGTCGATTTCTCTTTATTTCAGGGGCAAAGATTCGTTTCTGCCTGTCCAGTTTAATTCAAGATCAGCAGTTCCTCATTTTGCTGTATTTCATGTAAGAGGTCTTTTCACGATAATCATGGCAAAGATTACCTTTCAGTTGGCTGCTAAAGGGGACAGTATATCACTCTCTTTATTCGGCCCTCTCTCTCCTCTCTTTTTCAATCGAGTTTCAGTTCGTTTTTGATTCGATTCATTTCAATTTGTTTCCATACAGAGTTCAGAAGTCGTTTTTTCTTTATTCCGAACAGACTTCATTATTTTTGGGGCCATATCCTGATTGATTCAGGGTTCATAGGTCTCTTACATTTCGCTTCGAAATCATATATCGATCCACCTTTGTCCAGGGAAAAGAGTTTCTGTTGGCCGTTTCCTGAGGGGGGGGGGGGGGGGCAGAATTGTACCTTCCTTCCTACCCCACAGTGACGCAGAGGTTTGGCATTGGCCGAAAAGCTCTGTAGCGGAGGAAGAGTTCGTGTGGGACTACATCAGCCTGTGATAGAATCAATCCGCCAATCTTGGGTGAACTCATCCCATAATGCACACGCCTACGAAACCTAACGAATGTGAAGCTAGCGCGTTCCCATCATACAGCCCCCCTTCCCCCCTTGCACACCCGCATACCACCTGCAAAACCTCCTCCCACCACCCGTCCTTTGCGCGCGTGCACCACAGAGAGGGGGGGGGGGGGTGGAGGGGAGAGAGAGAAGAGAGAGGAGATCGAAATCATCCCGTCCCCAACCCCAACACACCAAACAGAGTGGATTTTCATTAAAACAATGCTTCCCTAAGACACGTATGGCGCGCACAAATCACACACACACACTACACCACACACACACACACACACACACACACGCGCATCGCACGCGCACACACACCACGCACGCACGCACACCAGCACACACACACACACACCCCACGACACACACCACACACCACGCACGCACGCGCACACAACACGCAACGCACACACACACACCCACACACACACACACACACACACACAACACACACAACACACACACCAAGCGAGAGGGGGGAGAGGGCGGATTAAGAATTGCAACACCTACCCCCTAAATTCTCCGCAAGCTCGCGAAGTGTACAAGTAAGCACGTAATCCTCACTCCATCCCGCCTCCGCCTCGCCTCGGCCTCGCCCAGGTTCTACTCTTGTCAGCTTCAGCTCAGGCACTGCACAGCACGCTATCCGCTTGCATCTCTCTCCGGCTAATTGTTATCCCCCCTCTCCTCCACCTCACACGCAGGCCACTCTTGCGCGTAGACTCAGCAGCCGCCATGCTACTGCACATGGGCAATTGGGCAGGTTTCCATGCCCCCAACAGCTCAAAATTCCACATTAACGACATCCCACAAGCACTTTCAGCATACTCCCTCCCCCTTCCCCCCCTACACTCACACCTCACCCACCCACCACCCACCCCACCTCCCGTTTCTCTCACGTCACACCCCTTCCACCGTCCTCCTCACACACAAGACACAACTTCCACCATCTCACTCACTCTCTCTCACTCTCTCTGGTAAATAGCAAATCGAGTTGACATTGACTCTTTCCGTTCAATATCAAAATATAACAGCACAAACCGGGCTAATCCCACCTCCTTCCTCCATTCACTTCCTCCCCTCTCTCCCATGCGCTGTCCCGTGTGGGGTTGGGGGTGGGCTGGCGTGCATCCTCACACCTCACTGCACACTCTCACGACCAGTGATTGACGTAGGTGCCGATACTTCCTTCTCTTCACTACACACTCCCTACCAAAGATTACCCGCCACTCGAAGAGAGAAAAAAAAGTCCCTCATACTGCCCCATACAGACCTTCCACCACACACACCCACGGGCGAGCAGACAGGTGGTGTAAATTGCCTTTGTGAAACAACAGACAGAACAAAAAAAAACAGAAGAAGAAAAGAAAAAGGAGAATTTTTTTTTTATTTTTAAAATACAACAACAAAAATGCACAAAAAAGGACAGACAAAAATCGCCGGCAAAGTTAATCGCCCCTTCCGAGGAAAAACCCACCCGTCAAATCATGCCCACCGCGAAAGTGCGACACGTGTCAAGACAATCAAACCCCCTACGCAATAAGGTACTGAAACTCCCAACCTACCAATTAGCCGAGTCTTCTTACGCTGCATTGTCCCAGACAACCCGACCACAGCACCACACACAACACACGCCACGAACACTCACACACCCATACAGCGCACGAGTAACGCACGTACGCAACGCACGCACACCGCACGCACACACCGATCGCCGCGTATCTCACATACGCACGCAACGCACGCACACACACACACACACACACACACACACACACACACACGCGCGCGGCCCGCGCGCGGCGGACGCGCACACACAGTCGCGCGTACGCATGCACGACGCGCGCGCGCACACCCACACACGCACTATTATTTTTAACTTTTTTTTTTTCTTTTTTTTTGGGGGGGGGTGGGGTGTGGGGGGGGGAGAGAGAGAGACTGCAGAAATGTGAGGGGACCCGGAGGAGGGCGGGAGGGAAGAGAAAGGGGTGGGGGCACAGTGGAGGTTACAAGGACGGGAACGTTGCCATGTGGGGGGGGGGGGGGGGAGTGAGGGATAGGGGCGGTGGAGGACGGCAGTGTGAAGGGAGGGGGTCATTCTCAACTCCACATACCCAAGAAAATTGAAGCTTAAGTTGACCTCGAGAAGAGGAAATTAGAGTGCTGAGAGGTCCGGCACTAATTATTCTTTTTTTTTTTCTTTCTTTTTTTTTTTTTTGTAGAGGCAAGGACAGTGGAAGTGGGAGTGGGTGGGGGGGGGCGGGAATACGGAGGAGGAGAGAGAGTAGGACTGTGGACCCCCCCGCCCACCCCCCGCACCCCGATCCCCCCCCCCCCCCCCCCCCCACCACCACCACTCTTATCTCCAATGCGTGAGGGAACTAGAGAAGATATTACGCGCAGTGATGGTGGGGTAAGGGTGGGGATGGAAGGTCCACGAAAAAACTAAAAACCACAGCAAAAGAAGAACAAGCTAATATACATACTCTATAGACGGGATTTTTTTCCCCTGTCAAAACGACAAGCGGAATTATTCCGGCAGGAGGCTCCACACAAAACTTCTCATTTGCATACATCTGACGCTAAATTAATATCAGTGTTGTAAGATTTTGAGTTTTCCCTTCAATGTGTACGATTTGATTATCGTGTAGTGAAAGATGTTATATTGTGCAAGAAAAAAAAAAGTTTGAAAATAGCCCCCCCCCCCCCCACCCTCCGCCCCCCCCCCCCGCACCGCCGCCCCCCCCCCCCCCCACACACACACACCACATACACACGCGCGCGCGCGCGCGCGCGCGACGCACGCACGCACGAACGCCCACACCACCCGCGCGCTGCGAGTTCACACACACAGAACACGCGCGCGCATGCGTACGAACACACACACCCAACCGACCGAGACAGAGAGAGAGAGATCCACGCTACAACATACAACCCCCCCCCCCCCCTGCTCCCTCCGCAGACTCAGGAAAAGCAATACAGACCAACGGAAAAAAAAAAAATAAACAAAAGGACCAAGTGAAAATACTGTTCAAAAAGGATCCTCTCCCCCCTCTCTCCTCTCCTCCACACTCACTCTTCTCTCGTCCTCACACTCTCTCCACTCTCTCTCTCACTCTGTCCTCTCCTCTCAGAGCAAGAAGAAAAGAAACCAAAAAAAAAAGAAGATAGAAAAAAAAGCTGGAGGTGGAGAGAGGAAAAGAATATAGGAGAGACATAGAGGAGAGTGAACAGAGAGAAGACGCAAAGGAGAATCAACCCTAACCTCCACCGTGCGGAGAGCCGGATGCCAACGGAAAGAGACGGAAGGCCAGGAACCCCGACGATCATTAACGTTCGAGTGCCTCGGCGAGAAAATGAGAAGCCAATTGTCCTCTGCACCACCCCCCCCCCCCCCCCCCGCCCCCCACCCCCCCAATCCTTACCCCCCTCCTATCCTCCGTCCCACACACCCATTCCCGCCAACACACACACACACACACACACACACCACACACCTCTACTACCCCCTCTCCCCCTCCCCCTTGATAATTGCTCGCATCACTCCCTTGATGGTAGTCTAGAGGGTGCCTGCTCATCCTCTCCCACCTTTTCCCCCCTCCACCTCGACATCTTCCCCACCCTTCTATATTCATGGGAGATTGAAGGCTGAGAGAGGCTGTGAGAGAGATAGAGAGAGAGAAGAGAGGAGAGAGAGAGAGAGAGAGAGAGAGAGAGAGAGAGAGACAGACAGACAGACAGACAGACAGAAAGAGAGATAAAGAGAGAGAGAGAAAACAGACAGACAGAACAGACAGAAAAGACAGAGACACAGAGCCAACCAGACACCCAGCCAGCTAGCATCCAGCCAGACAGAGAATTAGAGAGGAATGGGGTTTTTTCAGACAGAGAGAGACAGAGTGAAAAACACAGAGAGATGACAGACAGACAGACAGACGGGACAGACCGTCAGACAGACAACAGACCGACATATAGACAGACATGCAGACAGACAACCAGACAGACAAAGCTAGAGACAGTCGAGAGACGATTAAGAATACAAACGCATTTATAACTTGAGGGCAAACGCATCGCTGATAGCTTTTTTTTTTTTTAACACCATGCCCCTCGTTAACGGCATCAACCAAAACGGACATAAAACAGAAAAGCGAGACGGAAACCAAACGATCAAACAAGCACAACAAAAAAAACAATAACATAAGACACAAAACAGAAATATAAATTATTAAAAAAAATCCATTTGGAAACACGTATTCAGGCAGCAAAAATAAAAAGAGAAGAAACGGAAAGATAGACCTATGCAGACACACAAATAGGACAAGGGGATAGAGAGGTGCGGCGTCGGGGGGAGCGGGGGCGAGTAAAAAATGGGCGAAAGAAGGAAGATAGACAGACAGAGTCAAACACAAACAGTAACGAGAACATAAACCAAGAGAAGGAAGATGCATAGAGAATACAATGAAAAACACTTTCAGCTGCGACACAAAGCTAGCAAGATACAATCACACCAAGCGCCATCCGCACAACACAAACAACAGCAACATCGAACGATGTAAAACTAGCCACGCCATCGTTTATATCCAACATCGATCATCAAATGCAACACAATTACCATGTCCCGTACCGCTATGTCATTCAACACGGGGGGGTGAACAGTCCAGCAACGGTACTCACAGCACAGGTCACAAAGCACGTCCTACGGTTATGCGAACACCACATATAAAAAACAATAATGTGACACACACACAATCTCGTTACAAGCAAACTCACTTAAAAATATTTTTTATAAACAGCCCAAAACACGTTCCATACACACGCAACACAATATAAAGACGATTTACATAGGATAGCCGAAGGCCGCAAAAACAAGGACAGAGGCAACCACATGTAACAAAAAAAAACACACACAAACACAATCACTTTATAACACAATCACTTCATTTCTAACAGCCCAACCAAAACACGATTCCAGTACACACGCAACACAATAAAAGGACGATATACATAGGATAGCCGAAAGGCCGCACAACCAAGAGAGGCCAGAGGCACCGCAATGGTAAAAAAACCAACCACAACACAATCACCTCCTAACACAATCACTTTATAACACAATCACTTTGAGTAAACAGCCCAAAACAACATCCATACACACGCAACAACAAATCAAAGACGATGTTACAAAGGAATAGCCGAAGGTCCGCAAAAACGAGGACAGAGTGCAACGCAATGTCAAAACACCACAAAACACAATCACTTTAGACAACCCAATCACATTATAACAGCCCAAAACACGTTCCAAACACACGCCAACACAAAAAAAAGACAACAGGATAACCGGATGGCCGCACAAACAAGACAGGTGGTGGCGACACAATGTAAAAAAACCCACAGACTCCATAGAAAACATCACCACAAAACCGACACAACAGACTCATTCAAAGCCACCCCACGGCCCAAATACAAACACAATCAATATATCTATTAACAAAATCCCACACAGACCACCAAAGAAGAATGAACACTTACAGAAACACCCACACACACACACACAAAGAAAACAGTAAACAAACAGAAAAAAACCCACAACAGACACATAAAACAACACGCAACAAAGCACAAACAAAACAAAGAGCACGAAACATGCCACTACAAAGCAAAATCAAGACAAATTCACAGTGTAAAAAAAAAGACCATAAAAAAAACCTGCACAGCAAGCAAAGTCACAGAAACATAAACACAACAATTCACAAACACAGCAGCTCAATTAAAAGCCCAGAGAGAGCGGATCGGACCGCGATATACAATATCACAGAGGAACAAAACTCTATAGAACAGCGGACCGCGATAATACAATAGAACAGAAGGTACAAAACGCCTGACAACAACAAAGATACACAAACTGAAAACACCACACAACAAGGCACAAACCGCAATGACATCGCAGTTCACATTGGGGGGGGGGGGGGGGGGGGGGCATGACAGGCAGTACAGAACACAACCTCCCATAACACCACTACCTCAAAAAGCAAAAAACACTAACAGACACTCAAAACACCATACAACAAAAAGCACAAACACAACCTCCCATAACACCACTGCAACAAAGCAAAAACAACAACAGACACTAAAAACACGCATACAACAAAAAGCAATCAAACGAAACCCCAACTGACTCGCAATGACAACCAAACGACAAATACAAACAAACAAACAGCCCCAATCTTACCCTCCTCCCCCACACTCCCCGCCACACACACACACACACACACACACACACACACACACACCACACCCACCTCTCCCCCCCCTCCCCCTTGCATGCCTCGCTTCACTCCCTGATGGGTAGTCTAGAGGGTGCTGCTCTTCCTCTCCCTCATTCTCCCCCCTCCACCTCGACATCTTCCCCACCCTTCTATTTTCATGGGGATTGTAGGCTGAGAGAGGCTGTGTGTGTGTGTGGAGAGAGAGAGAAGAGAGAGAGAGAGAGAGAGAGAGAGAGGCAGACAGACAGACAGACAGACAGACAGAGACAGAGCCAACCAGACAGCCAGCCAGCTAGCCAGCCAGACAGACAGAGACTGAGAGAGGGTTTTTTTTCAGAGAGACAGAGAGATACAGAGTGAAAAACAGAGAGAGAGAGAGAGACAGACAGACAGATAGACAGACAGACAGACGACAGACAGACAAAGCTAGAGACAGCCAGAGACGAACATGATACAAACGCTTTTATTGAGAGCAAGACGCATACGCAAGACAGCTTTTTTTTTGTGGGTCTTTTTCTTAACACCATGCCTCGTAACGGCATCAACAAAGCGGACATAAAACAGAAATGCGAGACGGAAACAAAACGAGCTAACAAGCACAACAAAACAAAACAAAGACAAAAACAGAAATATAAACCAAAAAAAAAAACATTAGAAAACGATTCAGGCAGAGGAAAAAAAAAAAAAACAAGATGCGAAGCATATAAACGTACTCTCAGTTTTCCAAACCACTTATAAATCAGCAAAGTGCTTTATGAATAAGAAATAAAGCGAAATAACGGTTTTAAAACGGTTATTTAACCGATGTACACTTTTGAAACTGGTATTTTAGTCCTCACTGGGCTAAAGCCTGTGTACATACCAAATTTCATCCAAATCGGACAACATGTCAAGATAACGGTTTTCAACGGTCAGATTTTGAAACACGCATGGAAGTGCCATTTGTGTGTGGTGACCTTTCTATATGCAAAATTGCATTAAAATCCACCAATATAAAAAAAATAACGGCAAAATAACGGTTTAATACGGTTATATAACCGATATACACTTTTGAAACCGGTATTTTAGTCCTCACTGGGCTAAAGCCTGTGTACATACCAAATTTCATCCAAATCAGACAATATGTCAAGAATAACGGTTTTTAACGGTCAGATTTTGAAATACTGCATGGAAGTGCCATTTGTGTGTGATAACCTTTCTATATACAAAATTTCATTAAAACCCACCAATATATAAAAAAAAACGGCAAAATAACGGTTTAACGGTTATATAACCGATATGCACTTTTGAAACCGGTATTTTAGTCCTCACTGGGCTAAAGCCTGTGTACATATCAAATTTCATCCAAATTGGCAATATGTCAAGAATAACGGTTTCAAAACGGTCAAATTTTGGAACACTATATAGAAGTGCCCATTTGTGTGTGATAACCTTTCTATATACCAAATTTCATTAAAATCCACCTATAAAATAAAAGAAATAACGGCAGAATAACGGTTTTTAACGGTTGTTTAATCCATTTTCAGCATTACATCACTTACATATGATCAGAGGATCCGATTTGTCACAAGATCATCCAAACCGCTTATAAATTGGCCAAGTACTTTCTGAGATATTCCATAAAGAAGAAAACCCGTTACATGCCGTTACAACCGTTAGTAACGGCTATAACGGGTCAAACTAAAACATCAGGCATCATCCGTGACCCATAATGAACATACCTGCTAATTTTCATAAAGGTCGGCCAAGTACTTTCTGAGATATCCCATAAAGAAGAAAAACCGTTACAGGGCGTTACAGCCGTTAGTAACGGGTTTTAACAGTAAACTTAAACATCGGGGATTATTCGTGACCCATAATGAACATACCGACAAATTTTCTGAAAGATCGGCTAAGTACTTTCTGAGATATTCATAAAGAAGAAAAAGCGTTACAGGCCGTTACAGCCGTTAGTAACGGCTGTAACGGTAAACTAAAACGTCGGGCATCATCCTTGACCCATAATGAACATACCTACAAATTTTCAGAAAGATCGACCCAGTAGTTTTGTCTGGAGCGAGTGGAACACATTTTGACCACGGACACACAGACACACAGACAGACACACAGACAGCATTTCTTCGTTCCATTCTAAAGTACTCCCTTTTCTTTAAGAACTGGGAGTACAAAAAGAATCGGAAAGACAGACCATATGCAGATATATACAAAGCGACTAGGGATAGAGAGGGGGGAGGGGGGGGGGGGCGAGGTAAAGAATGGGGCGAAATAAGAAAAAAACAGACAGACAGAGACTCAAACACAGTACGAGAACATAAACCAAGAGAAGGAAGAGGAGAGAGAATACAATGAAAAATACTTTCAGCTGCGAAACAAAGGCAGCAAGATACAATCACCCCAAAGCGACCAATCCGCACACAAAAAACAACAGCAACATCGAACGATGTAAACACATAGCCACGCCATCGTATAATATATCCAACATCGATCAATCAAATGCAACACAATTACCATGTCCCGTGACCCATGTCATTCAACAAAAGTCAACAGTCCAGCAAACGGTACTCACAGCACAGGTCACAAAGCACTCCTACGGTTAAGCGAACACAGCAGTAAAAAGAATGTGACACACAACACAAATCACTTTATAACACACTCACTTTATTTATAGCAGCCCAAAACACGTTCCATACACACGCAACAACAATAAAAGACAACATATAGGATAGCCGAAGGACGCACAAGCAAGTACAGAGACAACGCAATGTAAAAACAACACAAAACACAATCACTTTACAACACAATCACTTTTTAACACAATCACTTTACAACACAATCACTTTATAACACAATCACTTTATAACAGCCCAAAACACGTTCCATACACACGCAACACAATAAAAGACAACAGGATAGCCGAAGGCCGCACAAAGACAGAGGCAACGCAATGTAAAAAAAAAAAAAAACCACACACACAACACAACACAATCACTTTATAATACAATCACTTTATAACACAATCACTTTGTAACAGCCCAAAACACGTTCCATACACGCGCAACACAATAAAAGACAACAGGATAGCCGAAGACCGCACAAACAAGGCCAGAGGCAACGCAATGTGAAAACAACAACAGACCCATAGAAAACATCACCACAGAGAACCGACAGAACAGACTCATCGAAAGCCACCCCACGGCCAAATACAAACACAATGCAATAATAATATATAACAAAAACCCACAACCACCACAAGAAGAATAACACTTTCAGAACACACACACACACACACACACACACACACACACACAAAAACAGTAAACAAACAAGAAAAAAAACCACTACCAGACTCATAAACAACACACAACAAAGACACAAACAAAACAAAGCAAAAGTCACGAAACATGCCACTACAAAGCAAAATCAAGACAAATTCACAGAGTAAAAAAAAAAAAGACCATAAAAAAACACAAAAAAACATGCACACAACAAAGTCACAGAACATAAAACAACAAGTCACAAACACAGCAGGCTCATTAAAAATCACAGAGTACGATCGGACCGCAATATACAATAGAACAGAGTACAAAACGCCTATAAACAGAGTACAAAACGCCTGACAACAAAGCAGAAACACAGAACGAAAACACCACACACAAGGCAAAACCGCAATGGACTCGCAGTTCACCACATGACACAGTACAAACACAACCTTGCAAAACACCACTCAACAAAGCAAAAACACAACAGACACTCAAAACACCATACAACAAAAAGCACAAACACAACTGACTCGCAAGACACCAAACGACAAAACAAAAATACAACAGACTATCAGAAACCATACGACAAAAAGCAGTACTAATACAAAATACTCCGCAAGACAACATATGACAAACTATTCAACCACTCACATAATAATAAAAACAACAGAATCACTGAACAAGACAGTGCACACACGTCTCCATTGCGTGAACACAAAATGGTTCACTCTGATCCTTCCCTTCCCAAAGCATACCACACCATACCAAACCGCATCAAACCACACCACACCATACCAAACCGCATCAAACCACACCAATACCACACCAAACTGCAATCAACTAACACTCATACACACCAAACCCATCAAACCACACCAAACCGCATCAAACCACACACACACCATACCAAACCGCATCAAACCACCCACCAAACTGCATCAACCACAACCAAACCCCATCAAACCACACCACACCCCATCAAACCACACCATCCCACACCACACCCCATCAAACCACACCATACCACACCAAACCCATCAAACCACACCATACCACAACCACACTTTCAAACCACACCATCCCACACCACACACCTTCAAACCACACCATCCCACACCACACACCTTCAAACCACACCAGCCACCATCATGTCCAACCCAACCCGACCCAGGCTCACCAAACCAACCAACGGGACAGAACTGAACCTTACCTCGCCCAAGCAGAAACAGGACCCAAGCAGAAACAGGACGCAGAACAGCCAGCCACGGGTCGGTCACAAGAGGAACGTTCTCTGCAGTACGTTGAGCACTAGCACACACACAAGCACAACACACTGCTGGTCCTTTGGCCGGTGACTAGAGGATGCAGCAAAGCTACGGGGATGACTGGCCGAACCCCTCACTGATGAGGGACTGATGAGTGAGGTAGATGTGGTGAGTGAGGACCCCCTCACGGGGGGGGGGGAGGATGGAGACAGATCAAGAGAAGGGCTCAGGTGTGGCGGCGCATCGAGGTCAAAAGTCTGGGGTATCTCGTCTCAGCCACCCCGGGTGGGTAAGTCTGAAACACACATACACACAACACACAAAAAATGATTAAATGACACAACTTATAAATGACCGAAATCAAAGGTCAAGCACTGGTAGCAGAGACTGGATATTGGTTGGTGATATCGGATGCATTCTCTCTCTCTCTCTCTCTCTCTCTCTCTCTCTCTCTCTCCTCTCCTCTCTCTCTCTCTCTCTCTCTCCTCTCTCACACACACACACACACACACACACACACACACACACACACACACACACTATAGAATTAACATCACGAATTCGTTTCCATATTAAGAGATAAACAAATTCTAAAACTTCTTCACGGAGCGGGGTGGGGGGGGGGGGGGGGGGGGGAGAGAGAGACTGAAAAAGCAGACAAGTCTGTGCTAGTCACAAAGTGTCCCTGAACCCAAGTCACATGAAAGATTCTTGTCCCCCAAGTCCTGCAGAAGAAACACCTAGAACAGACCATCTCCAAGACGAGTCGTAGGCCTTCAGGAAGAATGGCAAGAGGGCTTGTCGCTAGACCATCATCGCACACTACTACCGTGACACCTAACTGAGAATAACAACACCCAAGTGTTGTGTGACAAGTGGGGATCTAATATCCTTATTATATCTTATTTGAAAAAAATTTTTTTTTCTTTTTAATGCTGGCACGTTAGATACGAGACGTAAGATTAAAATGGTTATTATTACCGCTGAGGAAACAACATGGACGTTTAGGTCCAAACGTTATTCTAGAAGAAACTTGAACTAAAAACAGAGTGACGATTTATAGTTTTTAAGTGGACTGTGTAAAGATAGCCCTGAAAATGTATTCAGATGCAAGTGTTTTGGAATACGACTAATAATTTAATTATACAGTTAAACAGAAATGTGTGCACTGAGGGAACCTGCGTTGAACAAGATCACGCGCTACACTGGATTTAGATGTTTATTACCAGTATCGATAACATCCTCTGCTTCATAATACTTTTGCAAAAGGTTACTTCTATTTGAAATGAAACGGGGAATCCCACATACAGAAACTATTTCTCGAAACACTAAATTTTTGTTTCAAGACTGTCGAGCGCAATGCAAACTTCAACTCGTGCCATGAAGATTTCTTTGCAAAGAAGTGAGTACACAAAGCTTTCTACGTAGCCACATCATTTCTTTTCTCGACTTTTTTTTTTCCCTCATGCCTAACATGTATGCAAGCGCCGACAAAAAGAAAATTGTTATGCGTTTCATCTTCCGCTGTTATCTAATGCTTTCTCTTATTCAAGTTCTGTGAAATATTTAATGCTGTTCAAGTCATTATGATCCTTTCACCAAATTCAAAAATACAGAAAAATCTCACACAACGATCAATACTGTCAGAATCAATCTCTCTCTCTCTCTCTCTCTCTCTCTCTCTCTCTCTCTCTCTTTTTTTCTCTGTGTGTGTGTGTGTGTGTACGTGTGTGTGTGTGTGTGTGTGTGTGTGTGTGTGTGTGTGTGTGTGTGTGTGTGTGTTGTGTGTGTGAGAGAGAGAGAGAGAGAGAGAGAGAGTGTGCGAGTGTGTGGTGTGTGTGTGTGTGTGTGTGTGTGTGTGTGTGATTGTCATCTCTTCTTTCCTGATTTTTCTTAACCATTTACGATTGTCTTTTGATGTCTAAAAAAAAAGTGATGTTGAGGTGATGAGTAATGTCGCAGCTATTGGAAATCATCCTGGATTGTCTACTTACGTCGTACAGAATTTGTTTAGTGTTCTTTTCTTACCCCTGTGTGTGTGTGTGTGTGTGTGTGTGTGTGTGTGTGTGTGTGTGTGTGTGTGTGTGTGTGTGTGTTGCCATGTTGACAGTATCACTGCTGATCAATATATCAACAATAATTTTCTTAAATCCAATTTCGTGCGGTTTTCATCTCTTGAAATTGTTATTCTTAGATAACCATTAGAGTATTCGTAAATTAAGGTGTTTTTTGGTTGTGTGTGTGTGTGTGTGTGTGTGTGTGTGTGTTGTGTGTGTGTGTTGTGCGTGCGTGCGTGCGTGCGTGCGTGCGTGCGTGCGCGCGCGGTGCGTGCGTTGTGCGCGCGCGTGTTTGTGTGTGTGCGTGTTTTCTTGGGAAGGGGGGGGGGGAGAGGGTAAAAGGCTTTTAGAGCTAGGAAAATTGCAAGTTAATTGGCTCTATTACACAATGTTCATGTCTTGATTGCTTTTTCTTTTCTTTTTTTTTTTTCTTTCTTTCTTGTACTGCTTGCGCATATCCCTTCATACAGGGCATGGCTCTTTTCAAATGAAGTACCCTCTCCTTCGTGCCCACAACCCCCCCCCCCCCCCTCCTCTCCCTCCGCTCCCTTGAAAACTTCGTTAAAAACGTTTCCTTCCCTTGCTGACACAAGTGACACCAATCTGAGTTCTCACGCAGAGAGAAAGGGAGAGGGGGGACGGAGGGAGAGAGAGGGGGGGAGGGGGGGGGAGGGAGGGAGGGAAAGAGAAAGGCAGATAGACTGACAGACAGACGCGGCGGACGGACAACAGAGAGAGCGAGAGAGGGCGAGAACAAAAAAACACACGCACGCACACAGAAAAACAGAGGGGTGGGGGGGGGGGGGGGGGGGGGGGGGGGAGAGAAGATAGCAAGATGGACAGACTGAAAGATAGACCGCGATAAATACAGGTGGGAGGGGGCGGGAGGCGGTTGGAAGGGAGAGAGAGAGAGAGAGAGAGAGAGAGAGAGAGAGAGAGAAGAGAGAGAGAGAGAGAGAGGGACAGAGAAAGACAGCGCACACACATATACACACAGATATACACGCGCGCGCGCGCGCGCGCACGCACGCACCACACACACACACACACACACACACACACACACACACACACACACACACACACACACAGCGCGCGTGCGCGCGCGCACACACACACACACACACACACACACACACACACACACACACACACACACACACACGTCTTCCTACATTCAAATGCACATAAATTTTCACGTCTAAGCATCCGTATGTATACACACGTACATGAATATATAGAACTCCATACAGTTTAGACATGCACAAGTCTTACTCTTTTACTCATGCTCTACTTTCTCTTTTTTTTTCTTTTTTTTTTTCCGTCTAATATCACGATTAGTGGAAAGACGTTAAATGAATGACACACACACACACACACACACACACACACACACACACACACACACACACACACACACTAATCTTTCAAAAATAAGACGTCAACTCTTGCACGCTTAAAATCCGCTGAACTTTTTCTTTTTTCATTTTTTTTAGCGTCCCTCTATTGGGTGCTGTTTATTTCATTGTTTGCGAACGATTTTTCCCTTGATAAGTCGTGCGCTTACGTAACAGGTTTTCTTTGTTCGCTTTTGTGTTGGTGTTGGACTAGTTGGGGCGGGTGCTTCGCTCGTTTGTCTGAGAGGGCTGCCCCTCTCAGAGCCATGTGATGGAAAAGCCGTCCTAACAGATAATAATAACGATAATAATAACACTGATGATGATAATAATAGCAACAACATTGATAATCATAATAATAATGGTAATCGAATGTTAACAGTAATGTTCCATTCTGAAAAAAATGTATCAATACGACAACAACAACAACAACAGCTTTCCGTTATTGTGAACACTGCTCTGCGTGGTAAAGAGCTACGTGGGGAAAACCTTAACACAAATAAGCAGAAGATAAATCACCTTTCCTGGCATTCGTTCCGTCCCCCCATCTCCATTTTATTTGTTTGTATTATGATCGTTATCATAACTAAACATCATTTCTCGTTTGTCACAATTTTGAATCGTGTATTTCAATTCTTCTTCTTCTTCTTCTTTTTCAGTTGTTACGAGTGCTCAATCCATCATGTCATTAGATTCGTCGCTAAGACTTTGTGTTCACAAACCTCTGTTGGCTGATCCGTCTGTCTGTCTGTCTGTCCGTCCCCGAGAGAGATTACGTAAAAACTACAAAATCGATTTTAACGAAACTTGGAAGGATAGCATGCGGCACAGGGACAAAACCGATTTCATTTTCGTGCGGATCCGTACATTCGGATCAAACAGCGGATTTTGGATCCGTCAGCGAAGATTGCATAGAAACTATCATACCGAGTTTAACGAGCCTTTGACGAAAGATGCAACGAGCCCCTAGGACGAACGGATCAAATTTTGTCGCAGATCCGGATCAACGTGCGAATCCCGGATCCTGTCAACCTTGACAGAGGTCTGCGCTCCCCTCCGTGCCCTTTAGGATATCAACAGGTGACGCCAGGCCCTAGAAGGTCATGTTCGGCAACCTGGGGACGCGGGATAACGAAACGAAAACCATGTCTAGGAAGTTAAATCTGGTTAGTGAATGAAGATAAGTGATTGCTCGTTGATTTTCGTTGTCCTGATCGTTTTGTATCTTGCCTGAAGAAGACCTAAGAGGTCGAAACGCGTCGTGTTTTGTCTTGTAATTCGTTTGTCCACGTTTTTTGTTTTGTTTTGTTCTGGGTTTTGTTTTTTGTTTTGTTTTTTGGCGGTTCGCTAACATTTATTTAAAGATATCTTGGAACTTCGTAAAACAGTTAGTTTGCCATTGGTTTTTTGGACAGTACCTCACTGTGGTGGGAGAGTGAGGTAGCTTGATCAGGGGTCTGGTGGGTACGGTGGTAATGACGGCAACGACAGCAACGACATCGACAATGAAAAGATAACAAGTGCAGGCAGTGCAGGGATGATCCTGGCAGCAAAGACGGGATGGGACACACACAAACACACACACACAGACACACAGACACACACACACACACACACACACACACACACACACACACACACACACACAAAGAGTCTAGCCTTCAACGATGAAGAGGTGTGAAAATACCGTTAACAGCAGCGATGTGAAGACGGCAGATATGTTGACAAGGAGGGCCCGGGAGGAGAGTCAGACCCTGGTATCAAAATGCGACTCTCTGTCTCACACTCTGGTTTCACAACTGACCCTCTTTGTATCAAACAGACGACGGAACTACTTGCTCACTGACGTCCTCAACTGCTGTGGGACTTCTCAATGTCACAACCACAGTTCTATTTCATGACGCACGTGCTGTGTGCCAAGTTTGATCAATGGCAAGTGAACCTGACAAGCGCTGGACACGCACGATGACAAACCTCTTTCTCATTACCCAAGAGGCTAGAATTACCTTACAACTGTGATCAATGATTGTCACTGGATCTTTTTAAAAGAAGACACGTAATGGCAATGCTGCATATAGCCCAGCCGACCGCAAAGAGCCAGGTATCAGGGCTGTCACCGCCTTGAAAAGAAGACACCTCCTCATAGCGAGGTGGGAGGAAGGACGAAAACAGAGAATGGGGGAGGGGGAGTGGGTTTCGCGACCAAAAAGAAAAAGGTTTCCTGGTATCACCTTGAAAAGAAAGTGCAGGTGTTCATCAACAACTGCCTGCGCAAGATTCTCCGCATCCGGTGGCCAGACACCATCAACAACAACAACGAGCTCTGGGAGAGAACAAACCCGTTGCCCGCAGAACAGGAAATCAAGAAACGACGCTGGGGCTGGATTGGACATACGCTGAGGAAGCCTGCAAGCAACACCACCAGACAAGCCCTCACATGGAACCCCCAAGGAAAACGAAAAAAGAGGTCCGCCAAGGAACACCTGGCGCAGGGACCTGAAAGCAGACATCAGGAACATGGGGATGACTGGGAACCAGCTGGAAAAAAAAAAAAAAAGAGCCCAGGACAGAGACGTGTAGAGGTCCTTGGTTGGCGGCCTGTACCCCAGGTGGGGTCATAGGCGATGATGATGATGATTATGATGATGATGATGATCTTAATTATCATGCATTGTGCGTGAAGCGACTGAAGAACTGAGACACAGTGGTAAGTTGAAGAACTAAGGGTCCTCTCAGACGAGCGTCAAGACCGTGATCCTGGTGAACTGCATCAGCTGCAGGGCGAGATTTTTTTGTGGTTTTTTTTTGTTTGTTTGTTTGTTTGTTTTTTGTTGGGGGGGGGGGGGGGGTTATGAGCCAATCCGTGAGCGGGCTGGCTGACGCACGTGTCATCAGAGCTGAAGCTTGTGACGGCTCACGTCATCCCCGGGATTTAGCGCGCTGCTCCTCGTTCAGCCAGGCGCCGTGGTGCGAGACAGGTGCATCCGATGACTGACTCCCGTCAATCAGTTCCAAAGCTCGCTCACTCGAGCGAAGGCGCTACACTCGCGACTGAACGGTAGAGAGAAGACGGACAAGTTAAACCGGAAGAAAACAAAAATAAAACAAACAATTAACAAACACACACACACACACACACACACGCCGCGCGCGCGCACGCACGCTCGCACGCACGCACGCACACGCGCGCACACACACACACACACACACACACACACACACACACACACACCTAAAAACCGTGTGGGTCAACGGAACTGTACCAAAAGCCACGAAAATCTCTGCAATCTCATACTCTGCCTGTAAACCACGATATGATAAAGATGAGTGTTTGATATTATCGTTCAGAGCGACATTTGTCCAAATATGGAGTACATGTGACCAGAGTAATGTAGTATGCTCTGATGTGACCAAGTCGCACGAGAACCATCGTCTGCTTGTGAGTGCAGGTTACGTGCTGGCTGCAGCATGCTGTGTTGACTCCAACCCCCCCCCCCCCCCCCCCCCCCCCCCTCTTCGTCTACGATGGCTCAAAGCAGATGAAAAGACGCTCAATCCGGTGTGGGGCAATTACGATACGATACGATACGATACGATACGATACGATATCATATGATATCATATGATGTGATATGATATCATATCATATCATATGATATCATATCATATGATATCATATGATATCATATGATATCATCTCATATGATATCATATGATATATGATATGATATGATATGATATGATATGATATATATGATATGATATGATATGATATGATATGATATGATATGATATATATATGATATGATATATGATATTGATGATATGATATGATATGATATGAATACTTTATTATCTCAGAAGATGAGAAATTAAAATAGGCGCATAATAAACAGTATTACAAGACAACATACATAATATAAGAATAAGAATCATCACAATCAAGTGGCCACTTATACAATTTACATGTACTGTCCAACACCCTCACCCTCCAACACACACACACACACACACACACACACACACACACACACACACACACACACACACACACACAACACACACACACACACCACACACACACACAAACACACACTGGTACAACTGTACACATAGTGTGTACTCATAAAAGGGCTCAAATTCATGACGCAGGTGCTAATAGCGCTTCAGACTCTCAAATATACAAGTGCAGTTTGTACGCCAGAGGCAGTTAGTTGTAGAAACATTTAAGGGAATACAAGGTAACAAGTTATTCATCTTCTAAGGTAACCAGCGCAATATTCATAATGACTTTGATAAGAGTACGCAAAAAAAAAAAAGTGATATTCACACACAATAATACCAAGTTCTTGAACTTTGAAAACAGTAGCAACGGAATAAGGTTACGTTAACTGTGGTAAATGAGTATATTAAACATGAAATATTAGACATGTAAAACCAGACACAACATCTGCATGTGCATTTCACATATTACTAAAACCATACATAACATTTGCATACATGTGCGTTTCACATATTAATTACTATGTGTTTAAGGGCCTGACAGAATTGACTGACAGCGACCTAGAAACAAAACAACAAAAAAAGATTTTCATACAACACTCAACAGAAGAGAATCTAACAAAAGATCAAATTACATACTGTTTTTGTTTGTTTGTTTTGTTTTGTTTTGTCGTCTTTTCTTTTTTGTTTTGTTTTGTTTGTTTTACAACGCCAATATTGCAGACATGAATACACGCGCGCTCGTGAATGCTCTGGTTGTGTGTGTGTGTGTGTGTGTGTGTGTGTGTGTGTGTGTGTTGTGTGTGTGTGTGTGTGTGTGTGTGGGGACAGACAGAGGGGAGAGAGAGAGAAGAGAGAGAGAGAGAGAGAGAGAGAGAGAGAGAGAAGAGAGAGAGAGACAGACAGACAGACAGACAGACAGACAGACAGACAATGTGTGTGTGTGCGCGCGCACACACACACAAATTTGTGAGTGTATGCCGCGAAAGAGGCAAGGAGAGGTGGGGTGAGAGGCATGTTTCCGTCGTATCCCCCAAGATGTGTGAGATTCAGCTCTTCAACTAAAACATAATAATTATATAATCATTTCGATGGGTGAGTGGCGGCGGATGGAGAGAGGGAAAAAAAAAAAGAGGGAGAAATGGAAGGGGGTCAGGGTTATATCATCTAAAGATAAAGAAAAAATAACCTATCAACCATTTCTCATAAAACGATCGTTACAATCCTCGTTTTCAGACTCACGAATCCCTTTCCTCCACCATCCCCCATCTCCAACTCCCTCTTCTTTTTTTTTTTGATCCCTCCCTCTCCCCTACCCGTCCTTCACAACGTCTGCTACCTCAACCCCCCCCCCCCCTTCCCCCTCTGCAAACCTCAAATCTGGTGTGCAGTGACATTCTTTATCACTTCTCTCTCTCTCTCTCTCTCCTCTCTCCTCTCTCTCTCTCCTCTCTCTCTCTCTCTCTCTCTCTCTCTCTCTCCATCTCTCTCAATAAATGAATAAATAGATAAACAAGAATTACAATAGTTCATGACGAAACATACCCCCTAAATGCTTACTTCGGGTTTTGTTGTTTACTTTTGCTTTATTCTGTTTCGTTTCTCTCCAAAGCACTTTGTTCCTTAACGCTAAAAACCCATCCTTCCTTCTTAAACACCCACTCAAACTTTATTCTACATTAATAACGTTTCCTGCCACGCCTCCGCCACCCCCCCCCCCCCCCCCCCCCACTCCCATCCCTCCCTCAACAACCACAACCACCTCTCCTACCTGCCCCCCCCCCCCCCCACCCCTCATCCCCCCACCCCTCCCCGTCTCTCCTCCTCCCTCCAGCACATAATGTCTTTTAAAAAAATGTTTCCCTCAGTCCTAAATCCACCCCCCGCACCATCACCACCCCCGCACCCCCCCCCCCCCCCCACCATGCTCATACCCCCAACTCTCCAGCCATCCCCCCCCACCCCACCCACCCACTCTCCAGTTCACTTTTAAACCCACTTACCACCACCACCACCACCATGCCACCCCACCCCACCCCCACCCCCACCTCCACCTCTCTAACACCCCGCCCCGTCCGTCCCCCTCCTTTTTTCTATGTACAAGGTGATTTATGCACCTCGCGCTCTGACCGCGCCCGCGTAATGAGCCGTGCTTCCTCCTCACTTCAAAGGACGGAGCCGGCTGTGCCTTCTTCCTCCCCGTTACCCATTGCTGTCTGGCTGTTCCCTGTCCCTCCCACTTCAAAGCATGAAAAAACAGCAGAAGGTGGGGGGAGAATTACAGAGCTCACAGAGAGAAAAACGAGGCAGGAAGAGAGCTCACAGAGAGAAAAACGAGGCAGGAAGAGTGCTCACAGAGAGAAAAACGAGGCAGGAAGAGTGCTCACAGGTAGAAACGATGCAGGAAGAGTGCTCACAGGTAGAAACGATGCAGGAAGAGTGCTCACAGGTAGAAATGAGGCAGGCAGAGAGCTCATAGAGAGAAACGATGCAGGAAGAGTGCTCACAGGTAGAAACGATGCAGGAAGAGTGCTCACAGGTAGAAACGATGCAGGAAGAGAGCTCATAGAGAGAAACGATGCAGGAAGAGTGCTCACAGAGAGAAACGAGGCAGGAAGAGTGCTCACAGAGAGAAACGATGCAGGAAGAATGCTCACAGGTAGAAACGAGGCAGGAAGAGAGCTCACAGAGAGAAACGAGACGGGAAGAGTGCTCACAGATAGAAACGAGGCGGGAAGAGTGCTCACAGGTAGAAACGAGGCAGGAAGAGTGCTCACAGAGAGAAACGATGCAGGAAGAGTGCTCACAGGTAGAAACGAGGCCGGAAGAGTGCTCACAGGTAGAAACGATGCAGGAAGACTGCTCACAGGTAGAAACGAGGCAGGAAGAGAGCTCACAGGTAGAAACGAGGCAGGAAGAGAGCTCACAGTAGAAACGAGGCAGGAAGAGAGCTCACAGGTAGAAACGAGGCAGGAAGAGAGCTCACAGGTAGAAACGAGGCAGGAAGAGAGCTCATAGATAGAAACGATGCAGGAAGAGAGCTCACAGGTAGAAACGAGGCAGGAAGAGTGCTCACAGGTAGAAACGAGGCAGGAAGAGTGCTCACAGGTAGAAACGAGGCAGGAAGAGAGCTCACAGGTAGAAACGAGGCAGGAAGAGAGCTCACAGGTAGAAACGATGCAGGAAGAGAGCTCATAGATAGAAACGATGCAGGAAGAGAGCTCATAGATAGAAACGATGCAGGAAGAGAGCTCATAGATAGAAACGATGCAGGAAGAGAGCTCATAGATAGAAACGATGCAGGAAGAGAGCTCATAGATAGAAACGAGGCAGGAAGAGTGCCAGTGCGAAGACACAGGACGTGCGCACACAGAAGAAAGAAGTGAAGGATGAAAGCGTTCACAGATAGTAACGAGGCAGGAACAGCACTCGCAGAAATAAACCAAAGCGAGAAGAGTGCTCAGAGGCAGGGAAAAGGCTCACAGAAGGAAAGACGGCAAGAACAAGGCTCACAGGTCGTCACGAGGCAGGAAGGCTCACAGAAGGAAAGGAGGCAAGAAGAAGGCTCACAGGTCGTCACGAGGCAGGAAGGCTCACAGAAGGAAAGACGGCAAGAAGAAGGCTCACAAGTCATCACGAGCCAGGGAAAAGGCTCGCAGAAGGAAAGGAGGCAAGAAGAAGGCTCACAGGTCATCACGAGGCAGGGAAAAGGCTCACAGAAGGAAAGGAGGCAAGACGAAGGCTCACAGGTCATCACGAGGCAAGGAAAAGGCTCACAGAAGGAAAGGAGGCAAGAAGAAGGCTCACAGGTCATCACGAGGCAGGAAAAGGCTCACAGAAGGAAAGGAGGCAAGAAGAAGGCTCACAGGTCATCACGAGGCAGGGAAAAGGCTCACAGAAGGAAAGGAGGCAAGAAGAAGGCTCACAGGTTGTCACGAGGCAGGAAGGCTCACAGAAGGAAAGGAGGCAAGAAGAAGGCTCACAGGTCGTCACGAGGCAGGAAGGCTCACAGAAGGAAAGGAGGCAAGAAGAAGGCTCACAGGTCGTCACGAGGCAGGAAGGCTCACAGAAGGAAAGGAGGCAAGAAGAAGGCTCACAGGTCGTCACGAGGCAGGAAGGCTCACAGAAGGAAAGAAGGCAAGAAGAAGGCTCACAGGCCGTCACGAGGCAGGGAAAAGGCTCACAGAAGGAAAGGAGGCAAGAACAAGGCTCACAGGCCGTCACGAGGCAGGAAGGCTCACAGAAGGAAAGACGGCAAGAAGAAGGCTCACAGGTCGTCACGAGGCAGGAAAAGGCTCACAGAAGGAAAGACGGCAAGAAGAAGGCTCACAGGTCGTCACGAGAGAGGAAAAGTCTCACAGAAGGAAAGACGGCAAGAAGAAGGCTCACAGGTCGTCACGAGAGAGGAAAAGGCTCACAGAAGGAGAGGAGGCAAGAAGAAGGCTCACAGGCCGTCACGAGGCAGGAAGGCTCACAAAAGGAAAGAAGGCAAGAAGAAGGCTCACAGGTCGTCACGAGGCAGGAAGGCTCACAGAAGGAAAGACGGCAAAAAGAAGGCTCACAGGTCGTCACGAGGCAGGAAGGCTCACAGAAGGAAAGGAGGCAAGAAGAAGGCTCACAGGTCGTCACGAGGCAGGAAGGCTCACAGAAGGAAAGGAGGCAAGAAGAAGGCTCACAGGTCGTCACGAGGCAGGGAAAAGGCTCACAGAAGGAAAGGAGGCAAGAAGAAGACTCATAGGTCGTCACGAGGCAGAGAAAAGGCTCACAGAAGGAAAGACGGCAAGAAGAAGGCTCACAGGTCGTCACGAGGCAGGAAAAGGCTCACAGAAGGAAAGGAGGCAAGAAGAAGGCTCACAGGTCGTCATGAGGCAGGAAGGCTCACAGAAGGAAAGAAGGCAAGAAGAAGGCTCACAGGTCGTCACGAGGCAGGGAAAAGGCTCACAGAAGGAAAGACGGCAAGAAGAAGGCTCATAGGTCGTCACGAGGCAGAGAAAAGGCTCACAGAAGGAAAGACGGCAAGACGAAGCTCACAGGTCGTCACGAGGCAGGAAGGCTCACAGAAGGAAAGACGGCAAGAAGAAGGCTCATAGGTCGTCACGAGGCAGGAAGGCTCACAGAAGGAAAGGATGCAAGAAGAAGGCTCATAGGTCGTCACGAGGCAGAGAAAAGGCTCACAGAAGGAAAGACGGCAAGAAGAAGGCTCACAGGTCGTCACGAGGCAGGAAGGCTCACAGAGGGAAAGACGGCAAGAAGAACGCTCACAGGACGTCACGAGGCAGGAAGGCTCAGAAGGAAAGGAGGCAAGAAGAGCGGTCACAGGTCGTCACGAGGCAGGAAGGCTCACAGAAGGAAAGAAGGCAAGAAGAAGGCTCACAGGCCGTCACGAGGCAGGAAGGCTCACAGAAGGAAAGAAGGCAAGAAGAAGGCTCACAGGTCGTCACGAGGCAGGAAGGCTCACAGAAGGAAAGGAGGCAAGAAGAAGGCTCACAGGTCGTCACGAGGCAGGAAAAAGGCTCACAGAAGGAAAGAAGGAAAGAAGAAGGCTCACAGGTCGTCACGAGGCAGGAAAATCGCTCACAGAAGGAAAGAAGGAAAGAAGAAGGCTCATAGGTCGTCACGAGGCAGGAAGGCTCACAGAAGGAAAGGAGGCAAGAAGAGCGGTCACAGGTCGTCACGAGGCAGGAAGGATCACAGAAGGAAAGAAGGCAAGAAGAAGGCTCACAGGTCGTCACGAGGCAAGGAAAAGGCTCACAGAACGAAAGACGGCAAGAAGAAGGCTCATAGGTCGTCACGAGGCAGGAAGGCTCACAGAAGGAAAGGAGGCAAGAAGAAGGCTCACAGTTCGTCACGAGGCAGGAAGGCTCACAGAAGGAAAGGAGGCAAGAAGAAAGCTCACAGGTCGTCACGAGGCAGGAAAAGGCTCACAGAAGGAAAGAAGGCAAGAAGAAGGCTCACAGGTGCCGTCACGAGGCAGGGAAAAGGCTCACAGAAGGAAAGACGGCAAGAAGAAGGCTCATAGTTCGTCACGAGGCAGGAAGGCTCACAGAAGGAAAGAAGGCAAGAAGAATGCTCACAGGTCGTCACGAGGCAGGAAGGCTCACAGAAGGAAAGGAGGCAAGAAGACGGTCACAGGTCGTCACGAGGCAGGAAGGCTCACAGAAGGAAAGAAGGCAAGAAGAAGGCTCACAGGTCGTCACGAGGCAGGGAAAAGGCTCACAGAACGAAAGACGGCAAGAAGAAGGCTCATAGGTCGTCACGAGGCAGGGAAAAGGCTCACAGAAGGAAAGGAGGCAAGAAGAAGGCTCACAGCTCGTCACGAGGCAGGAAGGCTCACAGAAGGAAAGGAGGCAAGAAGAAGGCTCACAGGTCGTCACGAGGCAGGAAGGCTCACAGAAGGAAAGAAGGCAAGAAGAAGGCTCACAGGTCATCACGAGGCAGGGAAAAGGCTCACACAACGAAAGGAGGCAAGAAGAAGGCTCACAGGTCGTCACAGGCAGGAAGCTCACAGAAGGAAAGGAGGCAAGAAGAAGGCTCATAGGTCGTCACGAGGCAGGAAGGCTCACAGAAGGAAAGGAGGCAATAAGAAGGCTCACAGGCCGTCACGAGGCAGGGAAAAGGCTCACAGAAGGAAAGGAGGCAAGAAGAATGCTCACAGATCGTCAGGAGGCAGGAAAGGCTCACAGAAGGAAAGAAGGCAAGAAGAAGGCTCACAGGTCGTCACGAGGCAGGGAAAAGGCTCACAGAAGGAAAGACGGCAAGAAGAAGGCTCACAGGTCGTCACGAGAGAGGAAAAGTCTCACAGAAGGAAAGACGGCAAGAAGAAGGCTCACAGGTCGTCACGAGAGAGGGAAAAGGCTCACAGAAGGAGAGGAGGCAAGAAGAAGGCTCACAGGCCGTCACGAGGCAGGAAGGCTCACAAAAGGAAAGAAGGCAAGAAGAAGGCTCACAGGTCGTCACGAGGCAGGAAGGCTCACAGAAGGAAAGACGGCAAAAAGAAGGCTCACAGGTCGTCACGAGGCAGGAAGGCTCACAGAAGGAAAGGAGGCAAGAAGAAGGCTCACAGGTCGTCACGAGGCAGGAAGGCTCACAGAAGGAAAGGAGGCAAGAAGAAGGCTCACAGGTCGTCACGAGGCAGGGAAAAGGCTCACAGAAGGAAAGGAGGCAAGAAGAAGACTCATAGGTCGTCACGAGGCAGAGAAAGGCTCACAGAAGGAAAGACGGCAAGAAGAAGGCTCACAGGTCGTCACGAGGCAGGGAAAAGGCTCACAGAAGGAAAGGAGGCAAGAAGAAGGCTCACAGGTCGTCATGAGGCAGGAAGGCTCACAGAAGGAAAGAAGGCAAGAAGAAGGCTCACAGGTCGTCACGAGGCAGGGAAAAGGCTCACAGAAGGAAAGACGGCAAGAAGAAGGCTCATAGGTCGTCACGAGGCAGAGAAAAGGCTCACAGAAGGAAAGACGGCAAGACGAAGGCTCACAGGTCGTCACGAGGCAGGAAGGCTCACAGAAGGAAAGACGGCAAGAAGAAGGCTCATAGGTCGTCACGAGGCAGGAAGGCTCACAGAAGGAAAGGATGCAAGAAGAAGGCTCATAGGTCGTCACGAGGCAGAGAAAAGGCTCACAGAAGGAAAGACGGCAAGAAGAAGGCTCACAGGTCGTCACGAGGCAGAAGGCTCACAGAGGGAAAGACGGCAAGAAGAACGCTCACAGGACGTCACGAGGCAGGAAGGCTCAGAAGGAAAGGAGGCAAGAAGAGCGGTCACAGGTCGTCACGAGGCAGGAAGGCTCACAGAAGGAAAGAAGGCAAGAAGAAGGCTCACAGGCCGTCACGAGGCAGGAAGGCTCACAGAAGGAAAGAAGGCAAGAAGAAGGCTCACAGGTCGTCACGAGGCAGGAAGGCTCACAGAAGGAAAGGAGGCAAGAAGAAGGCTCACAGGTCGTCACGAGGCAGGAAAAAGGCTCACAGAAGGAAAGAAGGAAAGAAGAAGGCTCACAGGTCGTCACGAGGCAGGAAAATCGCTCACAGAAGGAAAGAAGGAAAGAAGAAGGCTCATAGGTCGTCACGAGGCAGGAAGGCTCACAGAAGGAAAGGAGGCAAGAAAGCGGTCACAGGTCGTCACGAGGCAGAAGGATCACAGAAGGAAAGAAGGCAAGAAGAAGGCTCACAGGTCGTCACGAGGCAAGGAAAAGGCTCACAGAACGAAAGACGGCAAGAAGAAGGCTCATAGGTCGTCACGAGGCAGGAAGGCTCACAGAAGGAAAGGAGGCAAGAAGAAGGCTCACAGTTCGTCACGAGGCAGGAAGGCTCACAGAAGGAAAGGAGGCAAGAAGAAAGCTCACAGTCGTCACGAGGCAGGGAAAAGGCTCACAGAAGGAAAGAAGGCAAGAAGAAGGCTCACAGGTCGTCACGAGGCAGGAAAAGGCTCACAGAAGGAAAGACGGCAAGAAGAAGGCTCATAGTTCGTCACGAGGCAGGAAGGCTCACAGAAGGAAAGAAGGCAAGAAGAATGCTCACAGTCGTCACGAGGCAGGAAGGCTCACAGAAGGAAAGGAGGCAAGAAGAGCGTCACAGGTCGTCACGAGGCAGGAAGGCTCACAGAAGGAAAGAAGGCAAGAAGAAGGCTCACAGGTCGTCACGAGGCAGGGAAAAGGCTCACAGAACGAAAGACGGCAAGAAGAAGGCTCATAGGTCGTCACGAGGCAGGAAAAGGCTCACAGAAGGAAAGGAGGCAAGAAGAAGGCTCACAGCTCGTCACGGGCAGGAAGGCTCACAGAAGGAAAGGAGGCAAGAAGAAGGCTCACAGGTCGTCACGAGGCAGGAAGGCTCACAGAAGGAAAGAAGCAAGAAGAAGGCTCACAGTCATCACGAGGCAGGGAAAAGGCTCACACAACGAAAGGAGGCAAGAAGAAGGCTCACAGGTCGTCACGAGCAGAAGGCTCACAGAAGGAAAGGAGGCAGAAGAAGGCTCATAGGTCGTCACGAGGCAGGAAGGCTCACAGAAGGAAAGGAGGCAATAAGAAGGCTCACAGGCCGTCACGAGGCAGGGAAAAGGCTCACAGAAGGAAAGGAGGCAAGAAGAATGCTCACAGATCGTCAGGAGCAGGGAAAAGGCTCACAGAAGGAAAGAATGCAAGAAGAATGCTCACAGATCGTCACGAGGCAGGGAAAAGGCTCATAGAAGGAAAGGAGGCAAGAAGAAGGCTCACAGGTCGTCACGAGACAGGAAAAGGCTCACAGAAGGAAAGGAGGCAAGTGAAGGCTCACAGGTCGTCACGAGGCAGGGAAAAGGCTCACAGAAGGAAAGAAGGCAAGAAGAAGGCTCACAGGTCGTCACGAGGCAGGAAGGCTCACAGAAGGAAAGGAGGCAAGAAGGCGGTCACAGACAGAGGCGAGGCAGGAAAGCGTTTATAGGGAAAGTCCTCGCAGACAGTAGTACCTTGGTAGGAAAAGCGCTCACAGAAAAAAAAAAGAAAGGCAAGATGAGTGCTGACAGATTTGCAAGAGGCAGACAGATAACTTACAGATTGAACAACAAAACAAAACGAACGGCAAAACAACGCAAAAGAGAGGGCGCTTTATAAAAGAAGATAGAAAGACAACAACACATCAACAACAAATAATAAAATAAATTTATATATATATATATATATATATTATATATATATATATATATATATATATATATATATATATATATATATATGTAACATCTGTGTGTGTGTGTGTGTGTGTGTGTGTGTGTGTGTGTGCGTGTGCGCCCGCGTGTGTATACATATGTGCGTGCAGATGCGCACCCTTTAGCTCTGGATCTATACCACCTTCCGCGCGCGCGTGTGTGTGTGTGTTGTGTGTGTGTGTGTGTGTGTGTGTGTGTGTGTGTGTTGTGTGTGTGTGTGTGTGACACATTTCAACACACATGTGACATCTAATGCATCAAACCTATCTAACAGTACATTAGTCCTTCCCTTCCCCCCTTCTCTACAGATTTCAATCTCACTCGATGTTCTTTCCCATTCCTCCCTTCCTCCTCCCCTCCTCTCTCTCTCTCTCTCTCTCCTCTCTCTCTCTCTCTCTCTCCTCTCTCTCAATGATGTGCATGTGTGTGTGTGTGTGTGTGTGTGCGTGCGTGCGTGCGTGCGTGCGTGCGTGCGTGCGTGCGTGCGTGTGTGTGTTTGTGTGTGTGTGCACGCGCGCGCGCGCGTGCGTGCGACGTAAGAATTGTGCACTGTTGCCATTAGAACAATGTACGAGTAAGCGAGTGAGTGTGTGCACGTGCGTGTAAGCATGCGTGCGTGCGTGCCAGCGTGTGCGCACGCGCGCCCACGTTTGTGTGTGTATGCGTGTGTGTGTGTGTGTGTGTGTGTGTGTGTGTGTGTGTGTGTGTGTGTGTGTGTGTGCGTGCGTGCGTGCGTGCGTGCGCGCGCGGCGTGCGTGCGTGCGTGCGTGCGTGCGTGCGTGCGTGCGTGGTGGTGTGTGTGTGTGTGTGTGTGTGTGTATGCGCGCGCGAGTGAAGAGTTGTGCACTGTTATTATTTGAACAGTATGAGAGTGAGAGCGTGTGTATGTGCGTGCGTGCGTACCTGCGTGCGTGTGTGTGCATGTGTGTATGTATATGTGTGTGTGTGTGTGTGGGGGGGGGGGGGTATGTGCGCGCGCGCGAGTCAAGAGTTGTGCACTGTTACTATTAGAACAGTGTGTGAGCAGATGAGAGCGTGCGTGCGTGCGTGCGTACGTGACTGAAATATATTTCAACTGATCGCAAGGAAGAGCAGAATATTTTGAGAGCTCTGCAGTCGAGGTTTTCTTCTTTTTTTCTTCCCTAGAATTTCCGAAATCAAATGCGGATGCATCTGCAGAACAACATTGCATACCAACTTACACAAAGCATATTTTATACTCTTCTTCTCCACATTGCACGACATTATACTCGTCTTCTCCACATTGCACGACATTATACTCTTCTTCTCCACACTGCACGACATTATACTCTTCTTCCACATTGCACGACATTATACTCTTCTTCTCCACATTGCACGACATTATACTCTTCTTCTCCACATTGCACGACATTACACTCTTCTTCTCCACATTGCACGACATTACACTCTTCTTCTCCACATTGCACGGCATTACACTCTTCTTCTCCACATTGCACGGCATTACACTCTTCTTCTCCACATTGCACGACATTACACTCTTCTTCTCCACATTGCACGACACTACACTCTTCTTCTCCACATTGCACGACATTACACTCTTCTTCTCCACATTGCACGACATTACACTCTTCTTCTCCACATTGCACGACATAATACTCTTCTTCTCCACATTGCACGACATTATACTCTTCTTCTCCACATTGCACGACATTATACTCTTCTTCTCCACATTGCACGACATTATACTCTTCTTCTCCACATTGCACGACATTACATTCTTCTTCTCCACATTGCACGACATTACATTCTTCTTCTCCACATTGCACGACATTACACTCTTCTTCTCCACATTGCACGACATTACACTCTTCTTCTCCACATTGCACGACATTATACTCTTCTTCTCCACACTGCACGACGTTATACTCTTCTTCTCCACACTGCACGACATCATACTCTTCTTCTCCACATTGAAACCACACATTGCACTGGTACACCCCAAGACGTTCTTTTGGGGGAAACGACATATTGCACTGGTACATCTATGACGTTCTCCAAGGTGAAAACGAAAAATGACATACTGCACTGACACATCTATGACGTTCTCCAAGGTGAAAACGACATATTGTACTGGTAGATCTATGCCATTCTCCTTGGTGAAAACGACATGTTGCACTGGTACATCTATGACATTCTCCTTGGTGAAAACGACATGTTGCACTGGTACATCTATGACATTCTCCTTGGTGAAAACGACATGTTGCACTGGTACATCTATGACATTCTCCTTGGTGAAAACGACATGTTGCACTGGTACATCTATGACGTTCTCCTTGGTGAAAACGACATGTTGCACTGGTACATCTATGACGTTCTCCTAGGTGAAAACGACATAATTATTGTACTGGTACACCCATGACGTTCTCTGAGGGGAGGGGGTGGGACGACATACTGCACTGGTAACACCCATCTTGGTTGGTTTTTTTATGGGAGAAGGGTGGGACGACATACTGCACTGGTACACCCATCTTGGTTGGTTTTTGATGGGGGAAGGGTGGGACGACATACTGCACTGGAACACCCATCTTGGTTGGTTTTTGATGGGGGAGGTGGGGGACGACATACTGCACTGGTACACCCATCCTGGTTGGTTTTTGATGGGAGAAGAGTGGGACGACATACTGCACTGGTACAACCCATCTTGGTTGGTTTTTGATGGGGAGGTGGGGAGGGGGGGGGGGCGACATATTGCACTGGTACACTCATGACGTTCTTTGGTGGGGGTGGGAGAACGACGTATTGCACTGGCACACCAGCTCTCGTTCTTTTGGGGGGGGAAGGAGTGAGGAACAACATGTTGTTGCACTAGGTACCAATCTAGTACTTTTTACGGGGATGACGCGCTGTACTGGTAAACTTATGACGTTTTTTCTGTTTTTCTTTTCTTTGTCTTTTTCTTCTTCTTTATTTGGTGGGTTTTGTTTTGTTTTTTGTTGTTGTTGTTGTTGTTTTTTGGGGGGACGACATATTGCATTGACACACCCATGACGTTATTTTATGGAAAACAACATATAGCACACGTATACTTGTTCTTTGGTGGGGGTGGAGGGGGGGGGGAAGACATATCGCGCTAATACACCAGTGTGTGTTTTTTTTTTAAGTTATTCTTTTTTCTTTTTTCTTTTTTTCTTTTTTTTTTTTTTTTTTGGGGTGGGGGGTGGGGGAGGGGAACAACATATTGCACAAGGTATACCCATTTCGTTCTTTTTATGGGAACGACATATTGAACGAGCGCACTCTTTAACTATTTCATACGTTAATTAAGCGTTGTGTCTGTGTGCATGCTTCCGAGGTCGACATCGGTACGCATTCACGCTTTTCCGCCCCTGATCATTACTTTTCTTCATCATCAGCAGCCGAGGGCGGGTCGTCAGCTGACATAATACCCCGCATCCCCATCTTTGCTGCACATCCCCGTGCTACCCTCCCCCCCCCCCCCTTCCCCCCCCCCCCCCCCCCCCCCCCCACCACACCACACCAAATCATCCACTGCCATAGTGTAGGTCTTTTCTTTGCCCCCGGGTTCTCAGGGTCCCCCCAGACCCCCAACCCACCTACCCCCTTCTCTCCCCCCGCCCCCTCCCTTAGAGTTGCTTCCCCTCCTCCTGCCCCCCCCCCCCCCCCCCCCCTAAAACTCTCCCCTCTTTTCACTCGTATCGTCCCCCTCTGGTGCATTTGAATTTCACGCATTTGCAAATGTTTTTCGTCTCCCCGCATTTGATTTTCCCGCATTTGGTTGTTTGAATTTCACGCATGTGAGCTTTTGAAAGTCACGCATGTGAGCTTTTGAAAATCATGCATGTAGTGTATGCGTTGGAGTGTGTGTACATAAGATAGAGTTGCTCGTGACCGATGATGATCTCAATTCACCTTGAAATAAGTTAAAACATTTAAGTTTTCTATTAGATGAGATGGTAATTTGTACACGAAAAAGACACTGTTTCAAATTCTTCAAGAGGTGAATGAAGAATCATTCTGACACATGTCTTCAATTCTTTCACATACTCAAGCAATTTTTACAGTAAAACACATATACACATGTACCTCTTCACACACACACACACACACGCATACACACACACACACACACACACACACACACACACACACACACACACACATACACACACACACACACACACACACACACACACACACATACACACACACACACATACACACACACACACACACACACACACACACACACACACACACACATACACACACACACACACACACACACACACACACACACACACACACACACACACACACATGCACACACATCAAGGAGAGGAAAAAATAATTCAAATAATCACAGTTTAATTGTAAATAAGAATAAAATACATGTAAGAATATAAGAATAAAATACATGTCTTCAATTCATTCACATACAAGAATAAAATACATGCGAGAATAAAATACATGTCTTCAATTCATTCACCAACAAGAATAAAATACATGTGAATGACATTCAGAGTTTTGCTGGGAGATTCTTCCAAGACATTTTTGTCACGAACTGTTTCTCGAAATGTCATTGGCAGCGTATCGTCTCTTGATTGTTGCCATCGCATCACGCTTCAAACGGGCTTGTCGACGCAAAACCGAGCCCCACGACCAGTCCTGATTGTATTCAGCTTTGTAGCGCTGTAAGCTTGTATGTCCTTCAGGTTGGCCATCAGCTCGAACACATTGGGTGGGGATCTGAACAGGTCCGAGAAATGCCGGTGGAACGACTCACATCCATTCGTTGTCTTCACCTCATCCAGGTCATGGTTGGCCCATAGAGTCGGAGGGAAGTAGCGTCCGTGCAGCATACGTGGACAGGATGTAGTCGGAAAACTGCACACACCTCTCATCATCGGGAGCATCGTCCATGATATCACCAGGCAGTCCTCAACTTCCGTTGGGTTCAGAAGCTGAGACCGAAGAAACGCTTCAACCACAAACCAACGTCTGAATCAGGGTGTTGGTAGTCGACTGACAGTCCAAGGCTGTTGATCTTTCGATACCAGCCTGTGAAAGATGAAAGAAACATCCCCGGATCGAAGCATTCGGCCAGATCTTGAGCACAGCCTTGTGGTTTGCCAGTTCGAAGTCAAGATTGATTGATGTAACATCCAGATGAAGTCCTTGCTGGACACACATGAAGTGGACTGCTTGGAACATTTTGTGGTAAATGTCCTCTGACTTCGAAGGAAGTAGGCAGAACACACATGGCACATAGACAACCGTTTTTGAAAGCATGCAGGATGTATAGTTGAGTAAAAAAAACCGAGGACATGTTTTGAAGGTGCCGTCCCCCAGGATTGTTACAGCAGGATCACAGAGAAGATGTAGATTTGATGGTGCTGCAAAAATAATGATTCCGTTTTTACTGTCATTGAGCTGCACCATGTCTTCTCTGTGTTCAGATAAAACTCCATATTGGGTAACATATTCATGTGTTTCGAGTCTATTCTTGGGTTGTTTGGCATGTGCTTCTTTCTCTCATTCCACATCGCGTATCTCACGTACACAACGTCACGCATGTCAAAGTCATTATCTTCTGGCAACTTCCCTAGCTCTCTCCTCATCAATTTTGCCAGCCTTTAAATTAGATCCTCGGGTGCACGTTTTTTTGCATTGTTTTCGAATTCGGAGACGGAAAAGTCTTTCTCTGTCTTTAGTTCATGATTGTGCTCATTTGAGTAAATCGGTCCTTGAAGTCGAGACTTGTTTTCAAGCGCGCTGGACATCCACGTATCGAACAACGCCATGTCTTTGATTTCTCGGTTTCACGGTCCTTGACGTATAAACTCCCACGGCTGAGAATTGCCGGATTTCCCCTGTTGGTTGTTGTAATCGTGATATTCGTCTCTTGCTGTGCCATGCGAAATGAGCCGTGTAGTTGAACTGAATTGTGATTTGTGAGTTGTGAGCGAAGCGTCGTGACGTATAAACTCCCACGGCCGGATTTCCCATGTTGGTTGTTGGTATTCGTGTCTTGCTGAATTGTGATTTGTATTCACGCGTCTATACACGGACTCACTCACAAACACACCGATGCGGGGTGCGTGTGCATGCATGTGCGTGAAGTTCAAATGACAAGTAAGGAGAGATTTTAACTGGAAACCTGCGTGAAATTCATGTGTTAATAAATCCGAGAAATTCATAGCGTGAAATTCAAAAGTGCGTGAAATTCAGTTGCACCGCCCCCTCTCGCTTCCTTAATAATTTCTCGAGACAATTCTGCACCGCACATTTTGATCTCTTTCGCACAAGAATATCCTCTCTCTCTCTCTCTCTCTCTCTCTCTCTCTCTCTCTCTCTCTCTCTCTCCTCTCTCATTTTGATCTCTTTCACACACACCCCTCCTTCCCTCAACATGAACTGGCAATACGTGAATGAATAATGGAACAAATACATAAAAAAGCACACTCTGACACTTTGCTTTTCAACGTATGCCAACCAGTCCGTCCCTGTTTATCGCTCATCTGTGTATCGTGTCCGCTAGTTTGACATTTGCATACATGACAGCGCTCTTCATGGCAAGTTTCAAGTCCATACTTCTTGGTGTGTGTGTGTGTGTGTGTGTGTGTGTGTGTGTGCGCGCGCGCGCGCGCGTGTGTGTGTCTGTGTGTCTTCTTTATCTACAGACCTCTTCTGTAGCGCGGTTAGTAATCATAATACCATCAACATACCTCTTATTCCTGCACTCTGTCTCTCAAAAGAACTACGCGGAAGGTGGAAGAAGGGACGGGTGAAAGGGGGACAGGGGAAGGAATGGGGGGGGTGGAATGCGGGAGGACGGTGGGGTGGGGGGGGGGGGTGAATTACGAGGGAAGGGGGAAGAATTATCTGGTCCCTTCCTTCCTTCCCCTTGACTGTGCAACGTCGCTCATCAAGCGGTCTGTCAAACAACCTTCAACGGGATGCCCGTGCTGGGCGCTGAAGTTCCGACCCCACTCCCCCTCCCTCCAGTCAAAGTTATCCCCCCGGCGATTTTTTTTCCCCGCGAGCCACTTTACGTGAATTGTAGCCGCATCGCTCATGCCTCCCCCCCCCCCCCCTCCCCCTCTTCAAGCTGTATTAAGTCACAACCCAGTCCGTCGTGCCACAGTCCTGATACCAGCAATCCACAGGAAGCAGTCAACGCCAAGTGATTAGGAGGCAACCCATAAGAGGAGAAACTTCACTGCTGTTTAGTCCTGCCTCGGCTTAAGGCTGTGTCAGGCCAACTGACATAGGCTAGAACACCAAGGCTGCATCAACATGTTGTTATGCTGTGTCAGGCCAAAATTGACATAGGCTAGAACACCAAGGCTACATCAAAATGTTGTGTTCTGCATAGTTATGTGGGGGTTGTCTTCAGTTGTAACATGCTCCTAGCATAACATTATCAGTCTCCAAAATCCCCTGAAGTCGCAGTGTGGCTGCCCACATGGCGGGGTAATCAAAAACGGTCACACACGTAATGGTCTAATCCCCCAGCTGATACATTTGTACCATAGTGTTCAAGTACTTTGGCTGTTCGGGTGATCCCTGGAGTCTTTTAGCCAGGGTACGACAACAACTGTTGTTTAGTCCCTTAAATGATGTTCAGTGGTGCCTATTCTCATCCAACGTATGCCGGCTACCACCTACTAAGCCCCCTTCTGACGGAGCCGGCGTGAGTGAGCTCTCCCTCCACAGGGTGCCACCGTCGACATGGTTGTCACCAACAGAGTTGGGCATGAATGACCACAGATTTTCTTCTTTTTTTTTTTTTTTTACTTTTAAAGCTAATCGATGTGAATGAGGATGATGACTATGATGCTGTGGAATCCCTTTCTGGTCTGATACCGCGTGACATGGCTGTACTCTGTGCTTACTTTCATAATATATCCCGGATGGAAAACCAGGCCCGAGGGATGCAAGTACCTGCAGTGTTGGTCAGGAAATTTGAGCAACAGTCGCAAAGACGCAACCATGAAGTGGATGAAAATCAACAGTGTGATCCCAGCCTTCCTGACTGAGCCCATCGCAAACGCAACTACTCGACCCCGTAATATTCTGATTACTTAATAAGTGGATTGGTCAGCCGACTGATCTGAAAGTTAAGTGTTTCATTTTGGTGTGTGTGTGTGTGTGTGTGTGTGTGTGTGTGTGTGTGTGTGTGTGTGTGTGTATGTGTGTGTGTGTGTGTGTGTGTGTGTGTGTGTGTGTGTGAGAGAGAGAGAGAGAGAGAGAGAGAGAGAGAGAGAGAGTGTGTGTGTGTGTGTGTGTGTGTGTGTGTGTGTGTGTGTGTGTGTGTGTGTGTGTGTGTGTATGTGTGTGTGTGTGTGAGAGAGAGAGAGAGAGAGAGAGAGTGTGTGTGTGTGTGTGTGGTGTGTGTGTGTGTGTGTGTGTGTGTGTGTGTGTGTCTGTCTGTCTGTCTGTCTGTCTGTCTGTCTCTGTCTGTCTGTCTGTCTGTCTGTGTCTGTATATGAGTGCAAATACAAGAGACTTTTACACGAAAGAAGCTGAATAAAAGACAAGGTTGCTCAAACTTTCTGAATGCACACAGCAACGACTTCAAACAGCCCTTTTAAACACCCTTTGTACAGTTGACGGCAGCATGAACCTCTTTAGTCTAAGCAGTAGAGTTTTGGAATGCTTTATCTCAAGGACTGCAATGATCGACATCCTATAATAAAAGGAAGAAGAGAATTTCAAACAAAGGAGGGCTGTCCAAAAGCCCTGAATATGAACAAATCGAAGGTATACAACTGTTTACAGAACTGTAATGTTTTGCGGCCATTTGAACACACCAGGCCTAAATATGGTGGTGCCAATTTGCTCTACCTTAGATATAAAGAGACCATTTCATTGTTGGCTATATGTTTGTGCTGTGTGATATCTTTAATGTTCTCAACTTTTCCCTCGGTGATGAAAGACGGAGAAAGGCAGAAACACATGCACACACACACACACACACACACACACACACACACACACACACACACACACACATACACAGAGAGAGAGAGAGAGAGAGAGAGAGAGAGAGAGAGAGGGAGAGAGAGAAAGAGAGAGAGAGAGAGAGAGAGAGAGAGAGAGAGAGAGAGAGAGAGAGAGAGAGAGAGAAGAGAGAGAGAGAGAGAGAGGGAGACAGAAGTGGCGGGGATGTGGTGGGGCAAGAGGAGAGATAACATGACGCACCAGCGATCGACCGAGTTCAGGGAAAAGCCATTCACACTCACTGTCTTCTCTTAAATTCGACAATTCTTCGAACATATTGAACACTTACATATTAAATAAACAAAGTTACTTTGCTCATAACCAAAGAAATGATACAAGACATGAATTCAACGAGTCAGGACTAAAACTGGGGAACATAAACGTCCGATATCGAGTGACGGAGAAGTGTCACGTCTACCCTCTAATTACGCTTACGCTGCTGCAGCTGAGCAGCGCAGGAGGATCAGGAAGACCAGTGTCAACACATCTCCAGCTGCTGCCACCATCCCCTGTCCGTACTGTGATAGATCTTTCCGGGCGCAGATCGGCCTGACCAGCCATCTATACGCACTCACCCCCCCCCCCCCCCCCCCCCCTCCCAATCCCAGGATGACTAGATGGTCTTCGTCGTCTCGACGTACAACAACAACAAAAACGCTTAGAAACTTTTATCCGGGGTCGGAGGGAGGGGGGGTACAAATTACAACAGGGAGGGGGTTGGGAGGGAGAGGCCGCCGCTTCTGACGAGAGCCGCGCTCCACCTCAAAATGCTCGCTTGGAGATTTACCGTACTTCGTTGTGAAACCGGAGGCGCAGACAGACAAGGATATGAACTCGCCCCCCGCTTCATATTCCTCCCCCCCCCCCCTCCCCACACACACACACACCCTTCCCACCCATCCCTCCTCTCCTTCCCTCATCCCCTCTCCCTTTCCCCCCAACCCTACTCTCCTTCTTTAACCGTTTGGGCGCCAGTTGGCTCACCGCCAAGCAAAGACATTGAGGGGCTGCTGGCTACCAGGCTTCGCTTTGCTTCCAGCCGCCAAAGAGTTCTTGAAGGGGAGGTAACTGCTTGAATGTTCTTTCTCCCCTCCCACCCCCCCACCCCACCCCAACGCCCCTCCCCCCCCCCCCCCCCCCCCACACACCACACCTCCCTCCTCTCTCGCATCCTGAAGGCAGAAGGAAAAGGAGGAGGGTGCGGGGTGGGGGGGGGGGGAAGAGGAGGAGGAGGTGGGTAGCAGGGGAGTGGGAAGGGGAAGGTGGTTCTAGACAGACTGCATGCTGAGAGCGAGGAAAGCGGGAGAAATTGCCAGGCAGTTTTGGGGGGCCCGTTGGGGTTACAAGAAGATGCTGAGCCAAAAAGGCTGAAGGGGAAAAAGAGGGGGGGGGGGGGGGGGGGGGGGGGGGGAGGAAAAAGGAAGGAGAGTGGCGGGGGCTTTTTTTTTTTTTTCCTTTTTTTTTCTTCCTTCACCCACAAGAAAGGTATTTTTTTTTAGTTTTGAAAAGCGTCGGTTCTTTACGGGTTTTGCTGTTTTGTTCTCCCATACGAAACAAACCTAAAACCATTGAAACTCTCTCTCCCCTCTCCTCTCTCCTCTCTCTCTTCTCTCTCCCCTTTTCTGGATACAATGGGTTAGGAAATGAAAGGAAGGGGGGTAAAAGGGGCAAGGTGGGGGAGGGGGGATGAGGGGAGGGTCGGCGGTTTTTTGTAATAGAAAAGGGTTTTGACGTTGACTCTTCCGTCATTTCAAAATATAACACAAAACCGGGCAATCTCTCTCTCTCTTTTCTCCCCTCTCCCTCTCCTCCCCCTCCCTCTCTCCCTCCCTCCTCTCTCCCTCTGTGGGGTTTGGGTGTGTGTGGTGTGTGTGGGTGGTGTGTTGCGGTGTGTGGTGTGTGGGGTTGGGGGTGGTGCGGGGTTTGTGTGTGTGTGCGCGTGTTTTTGGCTGTGTTGTGTGGGGTTGCGTGTGTGTGTGGTGTGGTGTGTGTGTTGAATTGTGGGTGTGTGGGGTGGTGTGGTGTGTTAATGTTGTGTGTGTGTGTGTGTTGTGTGTTTTGTGTGTTTTGTGTGGGGGTGGGTGTGTGTGTGAGTGTGTGGGTTTTGTGTGCTTGTTGTGTGTGTGTGTTGTGTGTGTGCGTGCGTGCGTGCGTGTGTGCGTGCGTCGTGCGTGCGTGCGTGCGTCGTGCGCGCGCGCGCGTGTGTGTGTTGTGGGTGGGGGTTGTGTGTGGGGAGGTGTGGTTGCTTGTGTGTTGTGTCGTGGTGTGTGGATTGTTGTGTATTGTGTTTTGTTGTAGTGATGAGGTGTGGGTGTGTGTGTGGTTGTGGTGTGTGTTTTGGTGTGTGTGGGGTTAGTGTGGTTTTTTGTGGTTTGGTGGGGTTGTTTTTGTGGTGTGTGTGTGGGGTGTGGGGGTTTGTGAAAGGAGTGAGTGAGTGAGTGTGGTATGTTTGTTTTGTGGTGTTTGTTGGGGGTGGTGCGTGTGTGTGTGGTGTGTTTGTGTGTGTTGTGTGTGGTGTGGTTTTGTGTGGTCTGTCTGTGTGGTGTGGTGGGGGGTTGTGTGTGTGTTTTGGTGTGTGTTTTGTGTGTGAGTTTGTTTGGTGGTGTGTGTGTTTTTAGCTGTGTGTGTGGTGTGTGTGGTTGTGGGTGGTGTGTGTTGGTGGGTAGGAGTGAGTAGTGATGAGTGTGGGGTGAGTGAGTGATTGTGTTGCTGGTGTTTGAGTGGTGTGTGAGGAGTGTTGGTGTGTTGTGTGTGTGTGTGTTGGTGGGTGTGTGTGTGTGTGTGTGTGTGTGTGTGGGTGTGTTTGTTTTTTTTGTTTGTGTGTGTGTTTTGTTTGTCTGTGCGTAGTTGTGTGTGGTTTTGAGTGGGGGAAAAGAGTGGGGCCGAATTTTCCGAGCATTTGGGGAAAATTTAAAGGGTATTCGTTGTTAAGCACGTTCCTTGGGTTTCAAGTGTCAAATTCAGGCATCCCCAGGGGGATACCCCGAGTCGTATACTAAAGGGGGGGAGGTAATGTTTCGCAGTCCGAGGGGTAGTGAAAAGGGAGTTGGGCGACTTGCCGCCCCCTGGTACGGGAGTGTCCATCCGCCCACGGGCTGGCTATTCACTGGGTTCTCCAGGGGGCCTAAAGGAAAAGGGGCGATCGGCCCGGGACCGTCAGGGGAAGGTACCGACCTCAGCAGAGAAACACGACCTTCAGTCCCCCTTGTTGGGAGGAATGAAGGAAGGCTGCCCATCGAGGGGTTTGCGCCTTTTTTGCAAAGAGGTATAAAAACTTGAAGCTCAGTTTTCTGGAAGAGGGGTCCACTTTAGTTCAAGGGGTAGCTTGGGGAACGAACATGATTTGAATAGGAGGTTATCATTAACCACGGGTGCCCAAGTCTTTGTTGGCGCAGCGCTGGGTGTGTGGTATTTTAGTTGACTAGTGATTCCATTGGGGGAAATAAAAAAAATTTGGGGATTTTTGGTACAAATCGTGTGATGTGTGTGTGCCAGTGTTCCTTTGGTTGACCAGAAAACCGGTTCTCTTTTTCTTTAAAACGAAAAAAGGGCCTTTGGAAAACCAGGAATGGTACTCCTTAAGGGAAAGAAAACCGCCCTCTTGCGAGGGCTCAAGAAAATACACGTGAAGAAAGGGGTTACTGTCCCTTTGTTGCTCCTGGGTGGGGACGGAAGACGGGGAGTTCAGGCCCGACCCCGACCGAGAAGAATTGCCCTCCTTTTTGTGGGGACGGTCACACAAAGACTGTACCCTGTTGGGCCAAACCCGGGAGCTGCCAGACAACGGGGGGGGTGTTTGCAGCCAAGAAGCCTGTGGAAGGCCGACAGGAGCCCTTTTCCGGGAGAGGGCAAAGGGCATGGAGTCCGGGAGACCGTGCCGGTACAACCAAAAGCAACGTTGCCAGTGCCCCCAATGGGAATTTGGGGGAACGGGGGGGGGCAGGGGGGGGGGGGGGGGGGGGGCGCACGGGGGGGGAAAACTGGCCCAAAAGGGGTGGGAGGACGTTTAAAATTTGCTTTTAAGGTTATAAGTTCAAATGAATAGGAATATTTCTTTCCTGGCTAAGAAGAAAAAGAAGAACAGGATGCTTTTTATTAAATTTCTGTATGCGTTTCTTGTTGATTACAGAATTGTGTTGGTATACGGGGGGGGGGCTCGGATCAATTGAATAAAAATTGATTATTTTCTATGAAATGTATTGGTTTCCCCGTCACCTTGTGCGGGCCCAGTGGGACGAGTGCGGGCCTAGCGGAGCGCTTTTTGGTTTGGCGTAAATACTTCTGTCTAAACCCCCGCACCCTGAATATAAAAATCAATTTTAAAACGGGGGGGCGTCGGACCCCACAAATTGGGGCTTCCCGGGGATGAACAAAAAAGGCCATAATGATTTTGACGGTTTTTTGTTCAATTGAAAGGGTTTTGAAATTGGCGAAATTTTGGGAAACCAAATTTTTTCTCTAACCTGAAAGACTTTAGTCATTTTTATTTTTATCTTTTTTTCATCGGGGGCCTTGTATTTGAACTTCTTGTTTTGGGTTTGCTTTGGGGGTTTGTTGGGTAGCACAACTATTTTGATCGTTTATTTTACAAGGATCGTGTGGATATCTCGCTTTTTAACTGTGGTTTTTAACTACTGATCGGGGGTTAAAGCTTCAAAATTTCGACTAAAAGGGGGTGCTGGCAATGGGCCCCTGAAAAAATGACCTCTAAAAAGGAAAAGCTTTAACTAAAGGCCCCGGAACTGAAGGCATTTAGATGAAACTGGCCCCGTGAAAATCGAGGCCAGAAAATAAAAAGGGGAGCGGGAAGAACAAGAGAAAAAAAAAAAGGGTGAAAAAAGAGGAAGAGAAGAGAAGGGGGAAAAAGAGAGGAAAAAGGAAAGGGAAGGGGAAAAAAGAGGAGAGAGAAAGGGAACGGGAAAAAAGGGGAGAAAGAAAGAGAACGGGAAAAAGAGGAGAAAAAGGGAGGGGAAAAGGAGGGAGAGAAAGAAAACGGAAAAGAGGAGAGAGAAAGGAAGGGGGAAAAAGGAGGGAAGAACGGGAAAGAGAGGAGAAGAAAGAAAGGGGAAAGAGAGAAAAAAAAAGAAGGAGATAAGGCATTTGATTTAGAAAATTAAAATTGGGGAAAAGAAGGGGACGGGGCCCAAAAACCCTCAATGAATTTTGGGCACCACATGTCATCCCTTGACAATATGCCAATTCGATGATAACCGGCCTTTTAGGGATTTCATTTCGAAATTTAAAGGGATTGCCAAAGACGGGGCTTACCCGAAAAACGGGGGGCCACAAATTTGTCTGCGCGCTGACACCCAAAGCTAGGATCTTTTTTCTGCTTGCCCCCGGGAAAAACAACAGATTTGAGTCGGTGCGCGATGCTTTTTCCAGAGGAACAGGAAACCGCCGATAAATGGGAAATTGTTCAGAAAACCGTTCGAAATCAGGTGAGACCACGTAAGTTTCCTTTATCGGCTTAGGGCTCCTTTTGAAAAAATGGAAATTGGGGCATCGAACAAAATTTTGAATCTTGGGGGGAGATCGTTAAGGGGCAAATTCTCTCCACTTGTCGGGAAAAACTCACAGATTTTGCAGAAAGGAATTAGGGAAATTTAGAGGAGCTAGTAAAGTTGCAGACGGGATAAACGCCCCTTCAGCGTAATGGGATGAAGGGGTCGAACCAGCGACCCAATGCCCAGACCCCACAGTCAGGGAGTGTTCGCCGACTCCCTACAAAAAAAGGAGCGGACCGCAGTTTTGAAACCCTTTAAGTCCCGGGCAACATGGGGCTCAAGAGAATGTTAAGTGAAACGCACATGTTTTTAAATGTTTGGGGGGAGGGGCAATCGCCAAGGGCTTACGGGGTGCAATCACTCAGTTGTTTTCTGTTGATACAATTCACAGGAAGGGAGAGTACCACCACCAACAACAGGGCAGTAAAACGGGAAGCCGGGGACCTGCTTTTTAGATACAGGACGACTCTAGGGGAATGGTAAGCCCGGTTTTTTGAGAAGACAACATACCGGGGAAACCACCTGCTGCGATAGCAATGGGAAAATTAATCGGCTACCGTTTTGGGCCCCGGGCAAATAGAGTCAAAGTTTGTCGGATATCACTGCAGCAGGCAAAACAATCTTCCCATCCACTTTGTTGGGGGGGGTATATCACCCTGAAACCTAGCCAGGGTGCCCTCAAGTGGGGGAAACAAGGGGATGCAGGGAGAAAGAAACGAACGCAGGGGATGCACAGGCGCCGCTAGCAAGGGGGCTAGTGTACCATGAAGGTGGCCGGGTGGTGGTGCAGTGGACCTGAAATATCGAGGGCGGGCCGTGGCCACGGAGGGGCCGTAGGGCGGGCGTGGGGCCTGGTGGGCCGAGTGGGGTTTAAAAAGTTGTTGGCGTTCCAGGCAGTCAAAATTTGGGGCCACGGGGCGGCCCGGGTCGGGCCAACATGGACAAAGGACTGGAAACCCGCAGCTGGGTTGGGACCAGGAGGGAGCTAAAAGAAAGGCAAGAAGGGCAGGGACCACTATCGTTAAGAAAGGCCAAGACGTCACCATAGGAGCAGACAACCATTTTTGGAAAAAGAAGGAAAAAAAGGCCAGAAAACAGTGGGCATAGGCCGAGCGGGTTCGAACCAAAGGGAATTTCCCAGAGAGAAGGAAAAACGTTCGGATGGAAAGGGAGGGATCATCCTTAAAAATTTTTGAAAAGGGAGATGTCGCCTCCAGGAATGGGGGCGACAGGCTAAAAAGGATCGGAGATTTCACGCCTCCTTTTAAAGGGCTAAAATTGTGAAGGGTGTGCTGACCTCTTGTAAAGCCTGGAAAGCGCAAACTTCGCCCCAGGCTATTGGCCAGCCACAAACGGCGGTCAAGATTTAGGGGCGGAGAAATCAAGGGTTGATGATTCTCCAGGTTTGCTGTGGGTGGTGGTGGTTTTGCATCTTTTTTTCCAGCACTACGTGTAAATAATGTAGCGGCCGGGTTTTGTATTTATTTTGTTCCCGTAAGGGCGGGGTTTACTTATGTTCGGTTATTTTTTATTTTTGATATATGTTTTCCGTATGCGTTTTTTTTTCATTTCCCATATGGGGGGGGTGGGGCCAGTTTATGGTTATTTTTCAGTTTTTTTATTTATGTTTCTTGTTCATTGCATTATGGTTTTAGTGCATGCCAGTGTTTTGATTTATGATTTTTCTGGTTGATATGTTTGCTCAGGGTTTTTTTTTCCCCCAGCTCGGGAAATTTGAAAATGCCTTTGTTGTGAAACAGGGTAAATGTCGATTTGCATATTGGGTTTTTGGGGGCCGTGTGAGCAATTGTGGCCCACGCCTGAATTTGATTTTGTGTTACGTAGGGGGGCCCCACGCCTGAAATTTTAATGTTTCTTTGTGGGTTGTGGCTACACGCCCGAATTTGATTTGAGTTAATAGGCTGGGCCACAACCCCGAATTTGAAACTTTATTATATGTGAGCCAGTTTAAAAGGTTAAATGTTGTGCACATCTTATGACTGAGTTATTCAAAGGAGTATCTGACTGTTTATTTTTTTAAATGGATACATTTCCATTTAAGATGTTGGGAATGAGTCTTTAAGCAAAACGTATACGTAAATTTTGACCCAGCCGGGGTTTGTTTTATCCAATTGGAGAACATTCGTCCGGGAAAAAGTTGATTGGAACAACATTCTTAGGGGACGGGGTGTTTGGCGGGGCCCAAAGTTTCTCGAGTTTAGGCAAATTTTAAGGGGAGTTGCTTTGTTGAGGCACTTCCTTGGGTCTCAAGTGGCAATTCAGGCATCCCAGGGGGGATACCCCATCGTAACGAAGGGGGAGAGTGCAGGAATGTTTTCGCATTCCGAGGGGGAGGGCAAGGGTTGGCGACTTGCCGGCCGGGTACAGGTTCCCAGTCCGCCCCCTGGCTGGCTATTCACGGGTTTTTCCGGGGCCTGAAGGAAAGGCGTCGTGTCAGGTGACCCTCACGGAAGGTGACCTCGCCTCAGCAAGTACAGCGACCCTCAGTCGCCTTTTCGGAGGAAAAAGGAAGGCGCGGCCCAACGAGTGGTTTCGCCTTGTTTTTCTATAGAGTAGTAAAACTTGAAGCATCCAGGCTGGGAAAAGGGTCCAGGCTTTAGTTCAATGGTAGCTTGGGGAATCGAACAGGTTTGAATAGGAGGGTTTTCATTTAAACCCCTGGTGCCCAAGTCTTGTTGGCGTAGCACTGTGGGTGTGGTATCTGTGGGGACTAGTGGGTTCCATTGGGAAAAAAAAATAACTTGGGGATTTATTGGTAAAATCGTGGATTTGGGGTGCCATGATTCCTTGGTTACCCGTTTAAAATCGGGTTCCTCTTTTTTTAGAACGAATAAAGGCCTTGGGAAAAACCCGGAAGTGGGGGGACTCCTTAAGGAAAGGAAATCGCCCGTCTTGCTGAGGGGCCAAAAAAAACAGCGGAAGCAGAGGTTTAGCTGTCGCCTGTTGCTCCCGGGGGGGGGACGGAAACAGTGGAGGTTCGTACCTCCAGCCACGACGAAAATTGTCCCCGTGTGGGGGGGGTCAAAAGCAAAACTGTCCCGTTGAAACCTAACAGGACTGCCAACAACGGGGGGTTTTGCAGCCAGAGAAGACCCGTGGGAGAGGGCCCACGGAGCCCTTTTTCCCTGGAAGGGGGGAATGCGTGGAGTCCGGGAGACCGGGGCGCGGGGACAACTCAAGCTACTTGCCGTTTCCCCCCCCCTGGGGTTTGGCCAAACGGGGGGACACAACAGTGTGGCACTTCAGCCGTGGGCGCACGTGGATGAGAGAAACTGGTCAACCAAGGAATCTGGCAAGTTATGGACCTTATTTTCTCTTAAAAGGGATAATGTGCAAACTGAAAGTGGGAAAATTGTCTTTCCGGGAATAAAAATAACTGAAGAACAGGGGGGCGATTTTTTAAATTGTCTGTATGGGGTGTTTACATTTTTTTATACAGAAGTTGTGTTTTGTAGTGCGGGGGGGGCTCGGGGCAAGTTGAATAAAAATTGATTTTTTCTATGAAATTTATTGTTTTCCCGCACCTTGTGCGGGCCCGATTGAGTGACAGAGTGCGTGTGCCTAGCGAACGCATTTTGGTTGTAAAGCTAAATCTTCTGTCAAACCCCCCGCTCCCGAAAAAAAATCAATTTTTTAAAAACGAGGGGGAGCGTCGGAGACCCGCACGGTGTGTGTGGGGTGTTTTTTAGTGGGTGTGTGGGGTTTGGGGTTTGGGTGTTGTGTGGGTGTTGGGTTTGTGTGTGTGCGGCGTACTGCTGCTTGGTGTTGTGGTGTGGTGTGTGTGTGTGTGTTTAGTGTGTTGTGTGGTGTGTGTGTGGTGTGTGTGGTTGTGTTGTGTGTGTGTGGAGAGTGTGTGCAAACAAAGATGATACAAGACCAAACAAAGGTAAAACCAATTCAGCCATGTTAGGTTGTATCAACTTTTTCCTTCAGCCATTTCTTTTTTTCATGTATCTCAATAGCCCAACATTCCATGCTTAACCCCCCCCCTCCCCCCACACCCCACCCTCCCAACCCCCCCCCCCCCCCCCCCCCACACACCCCCTTCCCCAACGAAAATATACTCCCGTTGCTCACCATACCAGGCCCGGAGAAAACAAAAAAACCAATCAACCAAAAAAAACAAAATACTACGAAAAGCATGGCGCACCGCTGACAAAATTCAAAGCCCCCCCCCCCCCCCCCCCCCCCCACACACCACACACACACCCCACAACAAAACAACAAAAACAAAAAGAAACAAGAGAATTTAATGAGAAGCAGACTTTAAAAGTTTTTTATATTAAAACTTACCTTTTCGAAAACGAAAAAGACGGGGGGGGGCTGGGGGGGGGGAGGAGAAAGGTTAGCACGTGGGAAGAGGGGGGAGGAGGGGGGGGTGGGGGGGATGCATGAAAGGGGTTCTTTTTACACACTTTTACGGCCCCTTCCCCCCTTTTCTTGTCACCAGCAACAGCCAAAAGACAAACAGACAAAGACAGACGGGCAAGTTAACGGCCCCCCGCACGTATACGTACCCCCATCAAAAACCCCCATACACCACCAAACCACTACCAACAACAAGACAAAGCCCGCCCAGCCCACCTAGCACACGGCCAGCCCAGCCCCACCCCCCAGCCCGGGGTTTAGGAGCGGAAATCTGTTTTCGGTTGCGAGCCTCCCCCCCCCCCCCCCCCCCCCCCCCCCTACTACGCCACCTGTTGGCATCAACCCTGCCGTCCATTTTCCCATTGACAAAGCCGTGGTGTTGGGTTTGTACGTGCGCCTGCATCCCCCCGCGCCAAAGGGTTTTTTTGTAAACGGTTTTTTTGGGTTTGGGTCCCCTTTCCCCCCACGTTTTCTTTTGATCCCCCCCCGGGGGACAAAAGGAGGGGGCGGGGGGGCGGAGGAGGAGGGGAGGCCTAGAGGAGGGGGCGGCGGCGGGGGCAGTTTCGTTATCGTCTTCTTCTCCTCCTTCTTCTTCTCCTCCTCCTCCTCCTTCTTCTTCTTCTTCTTCTGTGGACCCGAGCCCAGAGAGAGAGCAAGCACCCCACCCGAGCTTCTGAGCTAACTCTTCTG
>CM031628.1:36276721-36281721 GCA_018398815.1 Conus ventricosus
TGGTTTTATGTGACGAATGATGATATAGAAAGAGATCTAAACAAGCTGTGGTGTGTTGGGGGGTGGCGCTGTCCTTTCCATCGAATCCCCGAGGTTGACAAATTTTTTGGGGCTTGCCAGGTTTTCTGGCCCATTTTTTTAAAGTTCAACTTCTCAGAGAGGAAGCTGGGTGGGGTTCAAATATTGTAATCTAAGCAAGGGTTGTTTATGTTGTTCCCAAAATAGTTAAATCTGGCTTGGCATTTCTTCAAGTTGTTAATACTGGTTTGGGATTCAGCCCCAGAGTACTTATTTCGCACAGATTTCCTATAATCGTTCTAGTTGGGTAGGCGTGGGGTCTTTTAAAAAATAATACGTTGTCCCCAAACTAATTTATCATTCATAGGATTGTGCTATTACGTCACTCGTGTCGGTAACCACCCGTTGGCGTTAGTAATAAAAATTTTTTCAAAAAAAAAAAAGGAATAATGGGGAAGAAAGAACACCCCTATTGAACAAAATTGTGAGCGTCGCTCGTGATTAGGTTACTCAGGAGATGAGTTGCGTGATTCGTTGAAAACCAACAAAAATGGAAGAGACGAAAGCGCGGAAAAACGGCGTCGCAGTAGAAAAAGCTGCGCAGAGCAGGAAACAGAAAGATTAAGGATTTAGGGTAATGAAAAATCGGTTCGAGGAAAAAGAAAGAATAAGCGGAAACAGAAAGAAAAAGGGAAGCGCAGGAAACGAAAAAATGAAGCGGAAAAGAAGCTAAAGGGGAAACGGAAAGGGAAACAGAAAGACTAAAGGAAGCGCAGGAAACGGAAAAATTTAAAAGGGTTTAATTAGAGTTAGAGAAAATGAGAATGCAAAGGGAGGGCACCGGGATGGTAGCCACTTCCCGGACCTGTGCGCAGTTACGCCCCCGACAAAGTTACCCAAATTCTCCCAAGGAACATTCGATTGATGCCTAATCGTCGTTTCGAAAAAGTTTCGACAGTCGGGTTGGCCCCCCGAAGAGTGGGCAGTCATTTTGTCGCGCTATTTACGGGTAAGCATTTCAGATTTTTACTGCGTTACCAGCAGAACAAAAAGTCCGATTTTGGTGCTGTGAAGGGTCTTTTTGAAGGGGTTTGACTCCGAGGAAGGATTCAGAAGAAATTTCGTTCAGCTAGTTGCAAGAGGGGAAACGTCCCTCAGTTTTGGGCAGTTAGCACTATTTTTTAGAAATGGTTGAGTTGGTGGTACGAAGAAGGAGTTCGTGAATTGAAAAAGCTAGTTTGAAGGAAAAGATTTTGTCGGTTGCGGCCCTGAGTTAACCATACATTTGAAAAAGAGACAGCCAGAGACAGCAGGGGAGTTGTTGAAGTTCGCAGAGGTGTATAGAGAGGCACGTTTGGGCACTAGGTGCAGGAGAAACAGGTACCAGGCACAGGTGAGAAGAGTGCAAGGAGACTAGGAGAGTTTTTCTGCAAAGTCTGCAACCCAGTGGTGGGGCAGAAGGAAGGGCAAAGGACATTAGGTGTTTCATTTGTCACAAGAAGGGACATGTGGCGAGGGATTGTCGCATGAGGTTCCAGAAGGCAGCAGCCTTGCAAGAAGTCGATAAGGGTCGCCAGGGGGAAACGACCTGCAGTGGAACCAAAAGGGATTCAGTCTGAAGAGGGTGGAGTGCAGCCTATGGCTAGCACTGGACAGCAGTCAGTGTCAGGGATGGAGGGCACTAGGCTGAGTGGTTCGTTACCAGTGGAAGAAGGGTGGATTGGCCAGCAGAGGGTGAAAGTGTTACGAGACACTGGTTGTTCATGTGGTGTAGTTAGAACAACGCTGGTCGAGAAAGGGGATTTGACAGGGCAAATCCAGACCTGTACTCTAATCGATGGCACTGTGAGGGAGTTTCCACTTGCTAAGATAGAAGTACGTACCCCTTACTTCTCAGGCGAGTTGTCTGCGTTGGTGATGGAGAAACCCCTTCATGATTTGATCATTGGAAATATTCCAGGTGCAAGGGATCCAGGGGATCCTGAGTTGTTGACTGCTACAGGGGCAGCAGTTCAAACACGGAGCAAGAAGGAGGAAAAGGTTGATAAACCGTTAGTCGTTCCAGCAAGGAAGTCAGGCATAGATGTGTCGCCTGATGAGTTTAGGGCAGCGCAGGAACAAGACCCTTCGCTCGTGAAGTCTTGGGAGTTGGCAAGAGGTGGAGAGAAACAGGTGGTTAGAGGAGGTGAGACAGAATTTCTTGTGAAAGGCGGGCTGTGTACCGAGTGTTCACCAAGGGGAAGACAGGTAAGGTGACCACTCAGTTAGAGGTACCAGCAGGTTATCGTGACACTGTCATGTCAGTGGGTCACGAGTCGCTCATGGCGAGTCATCTCGGCACCAGCAAAACAGCTGACCGAACTTTGATGACTTTCATTGGCCAGGAGCAATGGCAGACATCAAGCGTTTTTGCATGTCATGTGACGTGTGTCAAAGGTCAGCCACAAGAGGGGTGAAGAAGGCGCCTCTTAAACATCCCCCTTTAGTTGACACACCGTTCAGGGAAGTGGCTGTTGATTTGATTGGCCCAATCTCGTCCTGTTCCAAAGGTGGGCACAGGTATGAGACATGTAAGGTTGCAAAGGAAAGTTTGCAGGAGGCTAGGGTCGTTCAGAAGAAACAATATGACAGGAAGGTGAGGAAGCAATCCCTCAAGTGTGGGAGATCAAGTCCTGGTACTGCTTCCCACGGGTCACAACAAGCTGCTGATGCATTGGAAAGGACCATTCACCATCACTGAAAAGGTCGGTCGGGATTACCGAATTGATGTGAATGGGAAACCAAAACTTTTCCATGCGAATTTTCTCCGCAAATATATTCAGCGTGAGACTCAGCACATAGGCGCAGCAGCAATCATTGATGAGGTGAAAGAGACCCAGCAGAAAAAGGGGAGATTTTGTTGCCTGAGTTTCCAGAAGAGTCATACAGGGATGTGTCACTGTATGAAGGGCTAGACAGTAGGAGTTCCTAGGTTTTGTTGTCGGAGGCGACACAAAGCAGCCAGAAAAGGGAAAGGTGGAGAAGATGATGAATTCAGAGAGACCAAAGACCAAAACAGAAGTCAGGAGTCTGCTAGGTTTTATTGGGTTCTATAGGGAGTTTGTTCCAAATTTCGCAGCAATCACGAGTCCTCTCAGTGATTTGGTCAAGGCAGGGAAACCGGCAGTGGTCGAGTGGTCAGACGCTGCAGAGCAAGCACTGCAGACGGTGCTGGAAAGACTAGGTTCCCGTCCCATCTTGAAGCTACCAGATATGTCCAAACCATTTTTGTTGCGGACAGATGCATCAGGTGGTGGATAGGTGCAGTATTGTTACAGGAGCATGAAGGGGTCGAGTTCCTGTGAGATATGCTAGCAGGAAGTTGACAAAGTGTGAAGAAGGGTACGCAACGGTGGAGAAGGAGTGTTTAGCGTCGTGTGGGCCGTGCAGAAATTCCACAAATACTTGTATGGGAAAGAGTTCGTGATAGAGACGGATCATCAATCTACTCAAATTCCTGCAGGAGGCGCAGTTGAAAACAGCAGAGTGCTGCGTTGGGCAATGGCATTGCAGCCCTACAGGTATCGAGTGCAGTACATTCCAGGTCGACGAATGTCGGAGCTGACTATTTAAGCCGTGTAGTCTAGCAAGCTGCAACTCAGAGGAAGTCAGTCATATCCGGGTGCTTTGTTGATAATATGTGTTGATTACAGTTATGTTGATTGGATATGGGTTCATTCCAGTTGGCTATGGTTCATATTTTTGTGTGAGACTTGTTCATTGTTTTCCTTTGTGAGACTCGTTCATGTGAATGTAGTTATGCTTGGAGCATACAGTCGCTTGTGTAGTGATGCATTATTTGCAATAAGTGAGGATGGAGATTCCTCAGTGAAGTGTCATGGATCGTGATCATATTATATTGTGCTTTTCATAAGAATTGTGAAAAGGAGAGATGGCAAATCCGCAGGTAGGGAATGGCATAAGTGCGCACAGAGGTCGTTATAAATGAATTGAAATAACGCAAGAGCGCACGTCAAAGATAACTCATTGGAGTGGTATTCACTAATGATATATTTTATAATTTATAAACCGTTGGTTGCAAAGTATTTTTTCAAACTTTGCACGTGTAGCTGTGTGTCAGCAAATTCGGTGTTGTTTTTTTTGTACCGTGGTTTTGAGACGATGCGGTGCATAGTCTTTTGCAAGGGGGAAATTGTCACGGTCAAAAATAGAACAAACCAAGTCGTGGTCCAGGTTGTTTGGACATAAGCTCTAACTCAAATATTCTAGGCGCCAGATAGACGGGCCCATGGGTCGGGTCCAGCCAATTAAGCTTAGCGGAGAGGCTTCACGGAGATGGTCCTATCCACCCAGACAGACTAAGCCGTTTGACCGACGCCTCGATGTCTGCCCGGACCGATCTCAGTGCCTGGGCCGGACTCATCTAGCCAATTTACACTGACCAGTGCCCACACGTTAAGCCACACGGCGCCAGTTAGGTAGGAAAGGGGGGAAGGTAGTGTGTGGTGGGGGTGAAATCTAGCTAATCAATTAAATGACCAATTGACCACCACAGAGAGTAAGGCGTGTAGGCGTGACTGTCATGATTTGAATATCCAATGGAATTAGAGGGAGATAACTTCGGGTATCAGCGGTAAAAATACTGACCAATGGTACTGGCCCTTGGACACGGAGTGAGGGTATAAAGTAATGCGTGAGTGAGAAGGAGAGGGGGAGAACAAAGAAACGAACAGACAGAGAGAGAGAGGGAGAAGTTCGGGGGGGGTAGGCTCTCGCCTACAGGAAGGCAGGGAGATGAGAACGAACAGGGAGATAGAGATGAGGAGGTTCTGGGTATAGTCTCTGCAGGAGAGAAAAGGCAGGGAGATGAAGAGCAGAACGAGGGGGAGAACGAACAGAGAGACAGAGAGAGAGAGAGGTTCTGGGTGTAGTCTCTGCAGGAGAAAGGCAGAGAGATGAGAGGAGTGAGTTTGAGCATTAGC
>CM031628.1:36289221-36304221 GCA_018398815.1 Conus ventricosus
CTCCTTCACCACACTCAAAGCTGTCTACAGACGTGGTAACAGCTCTCCTACACCACACTCAAAGCTGTCTAGAGACGTGGTAACAGCTCTCCTTCACCACACTCAAAGCTGTCTAGAGACGTGTAAGAGCTCTCTTACACCACACTCAAAGCTGTCTACAGACGTGGTAAGAGCTCTCCTACACCACACTAAAAGCTGTCTACAGACGTGGTAAGAGCTCTCCTTCACCACACTAAAAGCTGTCTAGAGACGTGGTAAGAGCTCTCTTACACCACACTCAAAGCTGTCTAGAGACGTGGTAAGAGCTCTCCTTCACCACACTCAAAGCTGTCTAGAGACGTGGTAAGAGCTCTCCTTCACCACACTCAAAGCTGTCTACAGACGTGGTAAGAGCTCTTCTTCACCACACTCAAAGCTGTCTAGAGACGTGGTAAGAGCTCTCCTACACCACACTCAAAGCTGTCTACAGACGTGGTAAGAGCTCTCCTACACCACACTCAAAGCTGTCTACAGACGTGGTAAGAGCTCTCCTTCACCACACTAAAAGCTGTCTAGAGACGTGGTAAGAGCTCTCCTACACCACACTCAAAGCTGTCTACAGACGTGGTAAGAGCTCTCCTACACCACACTCAAAGCTGTCTACAGACGTGGTAAGAGCTCTCATACACCACACTCAAAGCTGTCTAGAGACGTGGTAAGAGCTCTCCTTCACCACTTAAAAGCTGTCTAGTGACGTGGTAAGAGCTCTCCTACACCACACTAAAAGCTGTCAAGAGACATAGTAACAGCTCTCCTACACCTCACTCAAAGCTGTCTAGAGACGTGGTAAGAACTCTCCTTCACCACACTAAAAGCTGTCTAGAGAGATGATAAAAGCACCCTTTCACCAAACTAAAAGCTGTCTAGAGACGTGGTAAGAGCTCTGCTACACCACACTAAAAGCTGTCTAGAGACATAGTATGAGCTTTTCTTCACCACTTAAAAGTTGTCTAGAGAGATGGTAAGAGCTCTCCTACACCACACTAAAAGCTGTCTAGAGACATAGTATGAGCTTTTCTTCACCACTTAAAAGCTGTCTAGAGAGATGGTAAGAGCTCTCCTACACCACACTAAAAGCTGTCTAGAGACATAGTATGAGCTTTTCTTCACCACTTAAAAGCTGTCAAGAGAGATGGTAAGAGCTCTCCTACACCACACTAAAAGCTGTCTAGAGACATAGTATGAGCTTTTCTTCACCACTTAAAAGCTGTCTAGAGAGATGGTAAGAGCTCTCCTACACCACACTAAAAGCTGTCTAGAGACATAGTATGAGCTTTTCTTCACCACTTAAAAGCTGTCTAGAGAGATGGTAAGAGCTCTCCTACACCACACTAAAAGCTGTCTAGAGACATAGTATGAGCTTTTCTTCACCACTTAAAAGCTGTCTAGAGAGATGGTAAGAGCTCTCCTACACCACACTAAAAGCTGTCTAGAGACATAGTATGAGCTTTTCTTCACCACTTAAAAGCTGTCTAGAGAGATGGTAAGAGCTCTCTCACACCACTTAAAAGTTGTTTAGAGAGATAGTAAGAGGTCTTTTTCACCACACTAAAAGCTGTCTACAGACGTGGTAACAGCTCTCCTGCACCTCACTCAAAGCTGTCTAGAGACGTGGTAAGAGCTCTCCTTCACCACACTCAAAGCTGTCTATAGACGTGGTAAGAGCTCTCCTTCACCACACTCAAAGCTGTCTACAGACGTGGTAAGAGCTCTCCTACACCACACTAAAAGCTGTCTAGAGACGTGGTAAGAGCTCTCCTACACCACACTAAAAGCTGTCTAGAGACGTGGTAAGAGCTCTTTTACACCTCACTAAAAGCTGTCTAGAGACGTGGTAAGAGCTCTCCTACACCACACTAAAAGCTGTCTAGAGACGCGGTAAGAGCTCTCCTACACCACACTAAAAGCTGTCTAGAGACGCGGTAAGAGCTATCCTACACCACACTAAAAGCTGTCTAGAGACGTGGTAAGAGCTATCCTGCACCACACTAAAAGCTGTCTAGAGACGTGGTAAGAACTCTCCCACACCTCACTCAAAGTTCCCTGTGGGCCCGGTTAGAGTTCTCAAACACCACGTCAAAGCTGTCTACAAAAACCAAAAAAAGTATGCCCACACGACTAAAAAGATCTCTATGTACACGGCAGGTTTTTTCCTACGTCACCTAGAAGCTCTCTCTCTCTAGATACATTTAAAAAGCTTCGTTGTTGTTGTTGTTGTTGTTGTTTGTTGTTGTTGTTGTTGTTGTTGTTGTTGTTTTTCACCACATAACACCTGTCTATAAATACATTCAGAATTCTCCCAAACCACCCATAAGATATGCAGACACAAGTAAGACTTCAACATCACCCATTAGCTGTTCACAGACGCAGTAACGAGTTCTCCTATTCTGTCTATCCACTGTCATAAACACGGTGAAAGTTCTCCTATACACCTAAAAACCTGCCTGAAACACACACAAGGTGGGCCGCTGTAAAAAAACAAAAACCCCCAAAGGGGGTCCCCCCGGTCCCCCCACTACGGACCTCTGACCTGTGACATGGCTTTTTCCCGCCCCCGCTTGCGGCCCCCAGTACAGGCCCCAGGGGACTCTAAACCACGCCTTTGGAAAAAAGGAAAGAAGGTTGTTCAGTCCGACCCCCTTGAAACATTTGGAGCGTGTTTTCCCCCACGAGAGCAGACGAGGCAAAAAGGCCCTTTGGACCCCGGGGAGTTTGTGCTTTTCTTTTTTGCCGTTATCCCCTTTTGCCCAAAAAAAATCACGGGAGGGAGCGACCCTTTTTTCAGGCCTTTTTTTGGGAAGTCGCCCCGCAGTCTTCAGTCTGTGTCATCGTTGCCAGTGTGTGGGGGCAGGAGGGCGCTTTTTGTCGCGACAGCCTGGGGTGGAAGACCTTTTGCTTCCCCCCAACACTGATTGTTTCGGGGCCCCCCAAGAGTCGAAAGGCTTCAACAGAGGGTTTGTTAGGTTGGGGGTCACCCCTCCCTACGGGCGCCTTCGGGGCCATTTGGCCCTTTGCGGGGGACCCGCTTAAAGAACGCCTTTCAAACGTTTGGGTTTCCTGGTGCCCCAGGGGCCAGGGGGCAAAGACTGAGCCACCCGGCCCTTGTGTGGAGTTTCCAAAACTAGCTCGTTTTTTATGGGGGCGCGCGCAGGCGTGTTCCGAACCCACGCAAAAGACGGGATAAAAACGGTGAAATGGTTCTAAAAATCGTCCATCAAATTTTTTTAAAAAAAATAAAATAAAAAAATTTGGGCCCTTTCTCCCTTGCTCAAAGATTTAAAAGTCTCTAAAAAAAGGCCTTCTTTAAATTTCTGCTGTGAAGCGTTCTTTGTCAAATGTGTCGTAAATCCCCCAAATTTCAAAACAAATTTACGCACATGTTTCAGGGAGTATGTGGGACGTCACATGGTACATAAGCTTAAACCCCCTCCCCTTTTTGCAAGTATGTGGAAAAGAGGGGGCCCGGGGTGCGTGCGTGGGGTGCTTTGCGTGCGTGTGTGTGTGTGGCAGGGTTGTATGGGTGCGTCCCCGTGTGTGTGTATGTTTGTGTGTGGGTGTGTGGGTTGTGTGTGTGTGTGTGTGGTGTGTGTGTGTGAGAGAGAAAAGGGGGGAGGGGGAGGGGGGGGAGGGGGGTGGAGGGAAAAGGAGGGGGGCGAGAGGGGGAAAGAGGGAAAAGGGGAGGAGAGAGTGTGTGTGTGTGGGTGGTGTTTTGTGTGTTTTTCTGTGTGTGCAATCGGCCAGAATGTTTCTTCTTTAGGGCCCCTTAGGGAAAGATGGGGGAATCCTTTTCATTTCTAAACCAAAGCACACCGAGTGCATGCGGGGGCTCCTTTCATCCCCAGAACATGCGCGAAGTGCAACTTTAAAACAAACGACCGCGCAAAAAACCCCGGGCCCCGAAACCCCGCGTTTTACCCCACACACCCCACACACAAAACCGCACGCACGCAGGGGAACCCCACGCACGCACGCAGGGCGGGGCGCGCGCCCCCGCACGCACGCACGCACGCACGACCCCACGCACCCCAACGCACGCACGCCCCGCACGCACGCACGCACGCACCCACACCCCAACACACACACACAAAACCCCACCACACACAAAAAAAAGCACACACCACACCCACCACCACCCCCACCCCACCCCATCAAAACAAAAGGGCCGAAACACGCGCACACACACCCCGGCGCCCCGCGCAAAAAACCCAAAACCCCCTCCCCCTTCCCTCCCTCCCCCTCTCTCTCCTTCTCTTTTCTCTCTCTCACACACACACACACCAAAACCACACACAACACCTAAAAAAAACCCCAAAGGAGGAAGGCTTTTTTGGGGCCCCCCTTTTTCCCCCTCCCCACCCCACCCCACCCCAAACACACACCCCACCCCACACACCACAACACACACACACACACCACCACAACACCCCCGTACCTTCCCTCCTCCCCCCCCCTCCCTTTCCCGAAAAATTCCCCCCAATAAATCCCCCCCTTTCCCTTTTTTCTCTTTTTTTTCTCCCCCCCCACCTCTCCACTCTCTTCCCCAGCGCTCCCCCCCCCCCCCCCCCCCTACCCAAATTCTCTCTCTCTCCCCCCAAACCCACTTCTTCTCTCTCTCCCCCCCCCCATTTTCTCTCTTCTCTCCTCCTCTCTCCTCACTCATCACTCATCACCCCACCCCCCCCACCAAAACACACACACACACTCACACAAAACACCCACACACACACACACACACAAAAAATTTAAACCCCCACAGCCCCCAACCACAAAAAAAAAGATTTTGCTTGAAAAGGCTGCCAAGTAGAGTAGGGATTGGGGGAAAAAAAAAAAAAAAAAAAGAAAAAAAAAAAAAAAGGGCAGGTCCCCCCAGGGAAAACGGGCCCTTTAAAAAGGGTGGCACAAAACCCCCCCAACCCCGGGGGGGTTTTTCCCCCCTTTTTTTTTTCCCTTCCCCCCCCCCCCCGGGGGGTTAAAAACCCCCCCAAAAAAGGGGAAAAGGGGGGGGGGGGGGGGGGGGGGGGGGGGGGGGGGGGGGGGGGGGAAAAGAGACAGACAGGGAAAAAAAAAAAGGGGGAAAGGGGGAAAAAGGAGGAGAGGAAAAGAGAGGGGAAAAAAGGGGGAAAAATTTTGGGGGGGGAAGGGGAAGGGAAAAGGGGGGGGGGGAAGGGGGGGGGGGGGGAAAAAAAAAAAAAAAGAAAAAAGGGGGGGGGAAGGGAAAGGGGGGGAAAAGGGGGGAAAGAGAGAGGAGGGGAGGGGTTTAGAGGGAGAGAAAAAAGAGGGGGGAAACCCGGAAAAGAGGAAAAAAAGGGGGGGGGGGGGGAGGGGGGGGGGGGGGGGGAGGGGAGGAAAAGGGAAGGGAGGGGGAGAAGGGGAGGGGGAGGGGAAGGGGGGGGAGAGAGGGGAGGAAAAGGAGAGAGGAAAGGGGGGGGAAAAAAAAAAAATTTTTAAAAGGGGGGGGGGGGGAAAAAAAAGGGGGAGGGGGGAGGGGGGGGGGGGGGGGGAAAAAAGGGGGGGGGAGGGGAAAAGAAAACAAAGGGGGAAAAAAAAAAAAGGGGGAGAGAAAGGGGGGGGAAAAAAGAAAAGGGGGGGGGGGGAAAGGGGAGAGAGGGGGGGGGAAAAAATTAAAAAAAAAAAAAAAAAAAAAAAAAAAAAAAAAAAAAGGGGGGGGGGGGAAAAAAAAAGGGGGGGGGGGAAAAGGGGAAAGGGAAAGAAGGGAGAGGGGGGGGGGAGGGGGAGAAGGGGAAAAAGGGGGGGGGAAAAATTTTTTTTTTTGGGGGGGGGGGGAAGGGGGGGAAAAGGGGGAAAAAAAAGGAAAGGGTTTGAAAAAAAAAAACATTCCCCCCCAAAAAAAAAAAGAAGGGGGAAAAAAAAGAAGGGGGAAAAAAAAAAAAAAAAAAACCCAAAAAACAAAAAAAAAGAAAAACCAAAAAAAAAAAAAAGAGATTAAAAAGAAAAAAGGGGGCAAAAAAAAAAAAAAAAAAAAGGGGGGGGGGGGGGGGAGGGAAAAAAAAAAGGGGGGGGGGAGGGGGGGGAGAGAGGGGGGGGGGGAGAGGGAAAAAAAAAGAAAGAGGGGGAAAAAGGGGGAAAAAGGGGGGGAAAAAAGGGGGGGGGGGGGGGGGGGAGGGAAAAAAGGGGCGGGGGGCCGGGGGGAAGGGGGGGGGGAAAAAAGAGAAGGGGGCCGAAGGGGAAAAGGGGGGGGGAAAAGGGGGGGGGGAAAAGGGGGGAAAGGGGGGGGAATTTAAAAAGGGAAAGGGGGGGGAAAAAAAAAAAAAAAAAAGGGGAGGAAAAAGGGGGGGAAAGGGGGGGTGAGAGGAAAGGGGGAGGGAAAGGGGAAAAAGAAGGGGGGAAAAAGGGGGGAGAGGGGGGGGGGGGGAAAAAAAAAAAAGGGGGGGGGGGGGGGCCGGAAGGGGGGGGAAAAAGGGGGGGGGGGGGAGGGGGGAAAAAAAGGGGGAGGGGGGGAAAGGGGGGGAAAAAAAAAGGGGGTTTGGGGGGGGGGGGGGGGGGGGGGGGGGGGGGAGGGAAGGGGGGGGGGGGGGGGGGAAAAAAAAAAGGGGGGGGGAAGGGGAAAAAAAGGGGGGGGGAAAAAGGGCCCCCAAAAAAAGGGGGGGGGGGCCCCCTTAAAGGGGGGGGGCCGGGGGGGGGGGGGGGGGAGGGGGGGGGGGTTTTTTTGGGGGGGGGGGGGGGGGGGGGGGGGGGGCCGGGGGGGTGGGGGGGGTTGGGGGGGGGGGAGGAAGGGGGGAAGGGGTTTAAAAGGGGTTTAAAAAAAAAGGGGGGGAAAAAAGGGGGGGGGGGGAAAAAAAAAAGGGGGGGGGGGGGGGGGGGGGGAAGGGGGGGGGAAAAGGGGGGGGGGAAGGGGGAGGGGGGGGGGGGGGGGTGGGGGGGGGGGGGGGGGGTTTGGGGGGGGGGAGGGGGGGGGGAGGGGGAGGAAAGGGGGGGGGGGGGAAAAAGAGGGGGAAAAAGGGGGGGGGAAAAAGGGGGGGGGGGGAAGGGGGGGGGGATGAAAAAAAGGGGGGGGGGGGGGGGGAAAGGGGGGGGAAAGGGGGGAAAAAAAAGGGGGCGGGGGGAGGGGGGAGGGGGGGGAAAAAAAAGAAAGGGGGGGGGGGAAAAAAAAAGGGGGGGGGGGAAGGGGGAAAAAAAAACGGGGCCCAAACCGGGGGGGGGAAAATTTAAGGGGGGGGGGGAAAGGGGGGGGGAGGGGGGGGGGGGGTTTTTTTAAAAAAAAAAAGGGGGGGGGGGGGGGGGGGGGGTGGGGGGGGGGGCCCGGGGGGGGGGGTTTTTGGGGGGGGGGGGGGGGGGGGGGGGGGGGGGGGGGGGGGGGGAAAAAAAAGGGGCCAAAATTTTTTTTGGGGGGGGTTTTTTTTTTTTGGGGGGGGACCAAAACCCGGGGGGGGGAAACCCCCCAAAAAAATTTAACCCAAAAAAAAAGGGGGGTTTTTTTCCCCCCCCCCCCCCCCCCCCCCCCCCCCCCCCCCAAAACCCCCCCCCCCCCCCCCCCCCCCTTCCGGGGGTTGGAAAAAGGGAAAAAAAAGGGGAAAAAAAGGGGGGGGTTTTTCCCCCCCCCCCCCCCCCCCCCCCCCCCCCCCCCCCCCCCCCCCCGGGGGGGGGGGGCCCAAAAAGGGCCCCCAAAAACCCCCCCAAAAAAAGGGGGGTTTTTTAAAAGGGGGGGGGGGAAAGGGGGGGAATTCCCCCCCCCCCCCCCCCCCCCCCCCCCCCCCCCCCCCCCCCCCCCCCCCCCCCCCCCCCCCCCCCCTCCCCCCCCCCCCCCCCCCCCCCCCCCCCCGTCCTCCCGACTCTCTCGCGGCCGATATGATAAAAATGACCAACTTTATCTCCTTTCATGCCCAAAACCTCATCACCGGAGACCCCCACCCCCCCCCCCCCCCCCCCCCCCCCCCCCCCCCCCCCCCCCCCCCCCCCCCCCCCCCCCCCCCGTGACGCCAGGGGCCAAAGCAAGCCTCCCCCACCACCACCACCTGCTCCTTCGGAACAGAAACCAGGGGAGATCACCCTCCGTTCCTTACCTCCTCGCCCCGGAAGAGGCAGGAAGAGAGGGGAAGTAACTACTAGGGCCGCTCCTGGGGGCCGCCCGTCAGGGGAGACAAACCAGACGTTGGTGCTCCTCGACGTGAGGCCGAGAACCGAGATGATGATGATGTCCAAATCGGAGAGCCGTAGTACAATTGCTTTCTATAGAATTTTACTGTGTGTTGATTCCAAATCTGTTTTACAATCACTAGAGCGCTGGGACTGCAAAGCTAGAAAAGATTGCTTTTCGAAACAAAACATCTACTACACTGTTTCATAACTCTAGGTATAAAAACTGATTTTTCTCGGGTCCCATCTCACTGTGGTAAAAAGTGGAATGAAACAGCAGTCAGTCAGTCAGTCAGTCAGTCATTCCCCTGACCCCTAGGGTCGTTGGGGGGACGTGATGAGGCAGCCGCCGTTTCTCTCCAGGGTTATAGCAGACAGTCGTTGCAAAAGAAGGAGCAAAAAAAGAACGCTGAAAATGTATTTGTAAAATCCCTTAGATTTGTCCTTTTGTGAATTAATCCAAATTGTGGAAAAGCATATAAAGCAGATTTTAGTTTAAAGAAAAAATGGCTACTTTACCATCGTGCCCAAGGCACATTGTTAGATTAATTCATGAAATAAAGTGGAAATACTTGGAACACTAAACATTCTCATGGTATTACTTGTGTCTGCAGAGAAAACATTTCTGTGCATCATCTTTTGTCTGAATGCTCAGTGTTGACCTCGCTCTATCAGGAGGAAAGGTATTTAGATGAATAACTTGGATAATGTCCATACTGTTTTATATAGTTCACATGTTGCTGAAATTGCCATGGTCATTTCGCTGTCACAGGTTGCAAAAAATTTTTTATTTTTTATAAAGATCAACAATTTTGTGTACCACTAGGGTATTATTTCACTTTTGTAAACATGCATAATATATCAGATGTGGGTTTGAAAGTACTAACATGGATGATAAACTGAGTGTGAAGGTGTTTTCTTTTGTTTGTTTGTTTGTTTGTTTGTTGTTGTAAGTGTCTGATATTATCTGGCGATGAAAAGACATTAAACAAACCACTGAACTGAACTGAACTGAGCCGTGGTACATACACTTCCTTCCTTTCCTGACAGAGCCTGAGTTTCTCAAAACAATTTGCCGTGGTACATACACTTCCTTCCTTTCCTGACAGAGCCTGAGTTTCTCAAAACAATTTGCCGTGGTACATACACGTCCTTCCTTTCCTGACAGAGCCTGAGTTTCTCAAAACAATTTGCCGTGGTACATACACTTCCTTCCTTTCCTGACAGAGCCCGAGTTTCTCAAAACAATTTCAAATTTTCTTTCCCTTCCTCACCCCCGCAGCCATGGGTTTTTTTTGTTTTTGTTTTTTTAGTTGTTGTTTTGTTTTTTCATAATTTCTTATCATGCTTGTGTCCCAGGTGAACGGAGAGAGAGAGAGAGAGAGAGAGAGAGAGAGAGGAGAGAGAGAGAGAGAGGAGAGAGAGTGAGTGAGTGGAGTGAGAGAGAAACAGACAGACAGATAGACAGAGACAGACAGACAGAGATTGAGAGACAGACGCATACAGACAGACAGAGAGAGAGAGAGTGAGAGAGAGAGAGAGAGACAGACAGACAGACAGACAGACAGACAGACAGACAGACAGGCAGGCAGACAGACAGACAGACAGACAGAGAAGAGAGAGACAGAGACTGAGAGACAGACACATGCAGACACAGACAGGGAGACAGAGACAGGGAGACAATGACAGGGAGACAGACAGACAGACAGACATAGACAGATGGACCAAGTTACAGAGACAAAGAGAAGGTGTGTGGGAGGGGGGGGGGGCAAGAAGGGGGGAGCAACAGGGACCCTGTGAAGGAAGAGTAGGCGATGAAAGGTGTGTGTGGGGGGGGGGGGGGGGGGTAGGGGGTAGGGGGAGAAAAAAGAGTATGGGGCTGGGGGGAGTGGGGGGAGCAGGGAAAGATGGGGGAGAGGGAGGGAGGCGGGTGGGGGAGAAGGGGCAAAACATTCGCCACCGAGCGCAGATTCCACCACACAGATCAAGGCAACAGACTGCACGTGCTGACAGAAGGTGGGAACAGATACAGTTCCACTATCAGACCGGAGAGTACGGCCAGTGATTTACCGGCAATACCGGCATGCTGATCCGGCGCGGCGATATATATACACACATCGGTGCGGGCCCTACCCATTCCGGCACACTCGGGTATTTCTGGAAATGTCGCGGACAGCAGCGCGTCAATTTCAAGAAGATAAAGATTTTTTTTTTTTTTAAGTTCCTCATACTTTATTTTTTCTTTCTTTCTTTAAGATAAAGTTCACCTTTGAACGTTGAGTTTAACAACAACTGATGGAAATCGTTTCATTGGCAAAGGGGCGGACACTTTAAACATATGCACGGACATAAAAAAGCAAAAGCGAAACATAACAACCCAAAAACCTAAGTAATTCTTCCGTTCTGAGTTACAACGCGGTGGTTTTTTTTGTGTGTGTGTTTTTTTTTTTTTAATCTGCAAGTTGATTAACACACTCCGTCACCATCATTTTGCTCTCCTTGGTAAGCCTGACTTCAACCGGCACAGCCCATCTGCGTCAATGAAATACCGGTAGTTTGTTTATCGGCTGAGCACAAACTACTAGGCCTAGTACATCATGGTGGAGGTTTGTATCGGCTGAGCACAAACAACTAGGCCTAGTACAGCATGGGGGAGGTTTGTATCGGCTGAGCACAAACTACTAGGCCTAGTACATCATGGTGGAGGTTTGTATCGGCTGAGCACAAACAACTAGGCCTAGTACAGCATGGGGGAGGTTTGTATCGGTTGAGCACAAACAACTAGGCCTAGTACATCATGGTGGAGGTTTGTATCGGCTGAGCACAAACAACTAGGCCTAGTACATCATGGTGGAGGTTTGTATCGGCTGAGCACAAACAACTAGGCCTAGTACATCATGGTGGAGGTTTGTATCGGCTGAGCACAAACTACTAGGCCTAGTACATCATGGTGGAGGTTTGTATCGGCTGAGCACAAACTACTAGGCCTAGTACATCATGGTGGAGGTTTGTATCGGCTGAGCACAAACTACTAGGCCTAGTACAGCATGGGGGAGGAAGCAGAGAATCAGAGGGGAGAGGAGAGAGAGGAGAGGTTCCTGCTTCGGTCTTGAGAGAATAATTACCCTATGATGTCACGTTGAGTTTGACGTCAAACGTCCTGTGACGTAGGTTTGACAGCATTAATTTGTGACCAACTTTGGCGCACTGCACCCGTGATCTCCAGACTATTCTGTAACCTCGAAGCTCCAACCAATCCCCCACCCCCACCCCCCACCCCCCAATCCCAACCCGAGTGCTCTCCCTTTCCTCTTAGTCCCTAGCCTTGTAAATATATATATATATATATATATATTATATATATATATATATATATATTATATATATATATATATAATGCTGAACAATTAAGTAGTGGGAGAAAACAAGTGCAGGTTAACAATTCTTCAGTCATTATAATAATGACTTGGCAAAGATTTGAACTTGTAAAAAAAAATTAAAAAAAAAAAAAAGTGAAGATGAAGAAATTGGGGTGAATATATTATAAATATGAGAAGCCCTTCTCTAGCTGCCTGAGGGAACCATCGTAATCCCCTTCGAAGGCACATTTATTTGTATTGTATACAGCGAGAGAGAGAGAGAGAGAGAGAGAGAGAGAGAGAGATCTACATGTCGAAGTTGTGGCACAAGCATCGGTTCCAAAAAGGAAGAAGATAAAGCATCTTCGGCTTTCGCCAGTAACAGTTTCACTGCAAACACTTAAAAGTTCTTCACTTCTTCCTGCTGATCGGCTTGGCTCAATTTTCTTATTCAAGGGCTGGCTCGCTGCTCGCACCCCACTTCGCCTCTTTAAGTCACACTGCCAAGTTTGAAGCACACGCACGAGGTGGTCCTCTCGCAGGGCGTAAAGGGCACGTGCAGGGAGTGGATCAACCTCGCTGAACAGCGGACAATGTTACCAAGCTGGCATACGTGGTAATAACCTCAAATGGGCAGCCCAACCAACCGAACGATTCTCTCGCGGAGCAAGGTGGACTGCGGTGGCCGGAAGAGATTGGTGACTTGCGGGTGCGAGGAGGAGGAGTCGCGGCAAAAGAAGCGAATAGTGAGGAAAAGCAAGGCGTGGCACTCACTCACCCTCTCCCTTCTTGCCCAAACCAACTGGCCACCACCAGAAGGCAAGAGTGGATCCTTGGAGCTAGTCTGTCCTGGACACGGCTAGATCTCCCAATCCTCCTCCTTCCCCCACCCCCTTTCCTGGCCCCCATGCCCTTTACCCCCCCCCCCCCATGTCCCCAACTCCCACCTACCTACCTCCATCCTCTCCTACAGTTGCTAACCTTTAGAAATCTTTCTTCCGTTTTCTATTTGTCCTCGTGGGATTGGGCACATCCGCTACCTCTCTTTAAAGATTTCTTTCCCAACCAACCACGCTGGGATTTTCTCGGCATCCCTTTTTAAATTTCCGTTCCTCTGTGCAGCGTTATGTTTTGACAATGGTCCACATTTAAAACATCACCAGTCTTGAAATAACTTAAGACGAGTAACTGGCTTTGAAATCATCTTACCCGATCATCAGCAGTAAAATGGGTGGCGCCGATTCAGTTCAAGGGAGGTTAGCGCAGCAGTAAGAGGGAGTTTGGTTCAACCCTCCATCATGCCGCCCCTAAGACATGTACCATATCTCACAGCTCCTAAATGTTCATCAGGGCTTTACAGGACGTGAAATTAACTGAACTGGGTTGATGCAAATCGAGTCTGATAACTGTGATAGAAACTGGGAGAAACTGCCGAGAAAATGTTCATTCATGGTCGTTATCACTGTAAAAGGAGACAATCTAATAACAATTGTTCCATAGATTATCAGGAACTGATCTACAAGATTACACACTTTTCTTGGATGCAGGAAACTGCCAGATTATCAAAGTCTCACTTGCAGGGGGGGGGGGGGGGGCCGGGGGCGGGGGGGGGGGGGGGGGAGGTCACCACACAGTGTGCCAACTGCAATACAACACAAAATAAGCACTAGACCAACAACACTAAACTTTGATACAATACACCATGAAAATACAGTGCAATGCATTCACCATGATAGCTACACTTTACAACATGAATACTACAACATGATACAACATACAGTACACTACATTGCACAACAATAATCTACATTAGAATATGTTACAATATGACATACACAATAATATTGCTTTATATTACACAAAACAGTGTGTGCACTGCACTACACTACACATGCATTTCACTAAACTGCATTATATTTAACATTGTACAATACACTACACGACCTAGCAGTACAGATCTAGTTGCAAAGTGAGAAGACTGAAGGCGGAAATCTAAACAAATCTTTAATAAATGTTAGCGAACCGCAAAAAAAAAACATGGACAAATGAATCACAAGACAAAACATGATGCGTTTCAACCTCTTAGGTCTTCTTCAGGCAAAATACAAAACAATTAGGACAACGAAAATGAACGAGCAATCACTTATCTTCAATCACTTCAGCGCAAGATAGGCGTTGAATGAAAACGAGGCTGTCAGAAGGGAGATAATGTGTGAGTCGAGGTAGTAATGATGATCATTATATTACTGATAGGAATACTAATAATGGTAACCATGATGAAAAAAATATTGTACACAACACTCCCCTCAAAAATACATTTCGCTGAGCTGCACTATGCTACCAACACTACATTTATACATTATATCACAGTACAAAACAATATTTACACCACAATGAAACAAATACATGTACACTACAACAAAATGCAATACAGTACAAATGTACACTAGAGTATAAATTACAGCACAATATCATTATAAAATCTCATACCACAACACATGTACATCAAACAAAATATGTACACAATACTCAATGGACACTGTAACAGAAAACAATGTAATGTAATACAATAAGTACAATATGATGCTATAACGTACACTACAATTACAAAGGATGCAATAAAAAACAACACAATATACGCATTACAATTTACACATTAATAAGTGCACTATAATGTGTGACACACACACACACACACACACACACACACAGACTCTCTCTCTCTCTCTCTCTCTCTCTCTCTCTCTCTCTCTCTCTCTCTCTCTCTCACACACACACACACACACACACACACACACACACACACACACACACACACGCACACACACACACACACACTGACCGATTGAAACCAATTTACTGTCAGATTAACTCATGGTTGTACTGACAAAACACACACACACTGCACTATTTGTATACTACATCACTTACACTGCAATAGAACGCAATCTACACCACAAGAACATACCCCGTAGTACTTACAATAGGTTCCATACATGTACAATTCAGTATAGACAATGTACTGCAATAAAATGCAATGCAATCTCACACCACACCAAAACAACATCACACCACGTCACACAGTCAGTGACCAGACTGATAGAATCGGTTGATCCGCCCCGCTCCTCCTTTGCGGCTGAGTAAATTTATGTGATTGAGCAATGATTTGGAGGGGGAAAAAGAAAGGGAAACATGGAGAGAGGGAGCAAAAGGGGGGGGGGGGGGGGGAGGAGGGGTGTGTGCAGTGAAGGATATGGGCGTGGCGTGGGGGTGTGTGGGGCTGAATGTGGTGGAGGAGGAGGAGGGGGAGTGGGTTGTAACCAACAGGTGAACAAATATTACAAAATACAAACTGAACATATCAGAGGGCAAAAACCAAAAAAAAAAATTGTACAACAATTACGACAACAAAAAAGAAGAAAAAAAAACAATTAGCAGCTGGATAAACACACCAATACACACTGTGTTCAAACTGTTTTACTCATAATGCGTTATGCAACTGAACGCT
>CM031628.1:36314221-36319221 GCA_018398815.1 Conus ventricosus
CTTCCAACACTACCAGCGCTCGCGCGCTGCTTTGAGGAGAAACAGAATCACTTACCTGAGAATTCCAAGTTTATCACTTCGGTCCTAAAATCAGTCACTGTCATGTAAATCCATTGGGGAGTCCTTGGAATCACAAATCACAAGAGCGGGGTTTCTTTCATGTTTCGAAGACGCACACGCTGATGCTTCGGAGGTCAAAGCTCATGAATATTCAACAGCACATTTGACCTCCGAACTGAAGGGGGGGGGGGGCGGTGAGGGAGAGGATTTAGGTCAGGCAGAAAATACGGGTGCGGGGAGAGAAACAATGAATCAAGGGAGAGAAAAACTCATCAGGGATGTCTTGAAACTCGTTCATGTTCAGTGCGGGAAGCGGGGGCAAAGAAGCACACAAGTAAAAAGAACTCGGCGAAAGCGTTGGGGATTGGCAGGGGAAAAGCAAGTGAGCCGTAACCTCAGTGTCCTGCTGTTTTGCCAGTTCACTCTCAGTGTTTTGGTTAGAGGCCGTCCGATTTTAGCTGTGGCCTGTTTGTGCCAGCTTCAAACTGCTGACCAGGCAGGCAGCCTTGTTGTCTGTGCCATTCTTCCTCCAGCTTCCTAGAGCTTCTTAGAACAACTGATGTAACAAAAGCAAAAAAAACAAAAAAAAGAAGAAAGAAAAGTTAAATATCGTTAGTTTCACGGCCGGATCAGTTGTAAAAGCAGGAGGAGGGATGGAGGAACTAGTATCCCCAAATTTGGTAAAAGTCAGGGGGAAAGGGAGGGGGGGGGGGAGCATTCCTCTCAAAATTTGGTAAAAGTGGGAGGTGTGAGTGTGAAGTGGGGGGGGGGGGGGAGGCGGTTGTCGTGTCAAACTGGAGCGGAAAGTGTGGGGGGAGGGGAGGAGGCCTTGCGCACGGGCTGATGACGGGAAATTGCTCCTCTCATTTTTTTTTTATTTAAACAAACAGGGAGGGGAGAATGGGGTAGCGGAAGAGGAGTGGGTGGGGGGAGGGGGATCCTCTCCCCAAAATTCGACCAGTATCACACAGTAACCTCGACAGATTTTCTTGAAAACACAGGAAGGAAGGTGGGCGGAAACTTCTTGCGAAGCGTGAGTGAGTTGAAGGGAAGGTAGTGGGATCGGGGGGGGGGGGGGGTTCCTTTTTTTTACCCTCCACCTCTACTTTTTTTGTCTTGTGCGTGTGTGTGTGTGTGTGTGTATGTGTGTGTGTGTGTGTGTGTGTGTGTGTGTGTGTGTGTGTGTGTGTGTGTGTGTGTGTGTGTGTTTGTAAAGACGGTCTTTTGGTTTTTGTGGGTTTTTTCCCCCTAAATAGCTTTTATTCCAAACTCTGAAAATATAAATCAGATAATGAATACAAATACAAATGCATATTCGATTCAACAAAACGCTTAGACTTTATGCATTAACAGTTAACTACAGTTGATTTATACATCAAATCACATTTATGAGCAAGAAAGTAGCTAAAAAAAATTTTTTTTTAAAGGTATCTTCTATTCGGTACCACAGAATGATTGGAGTAATTCATTAACAAGTTATAACGGTTGTTTGTACATCAAATCACATACATTTATGAACATCTGTGAAGATATTTACTAGCGAAGACAAATAAGACATATAAGATTTCTTTTCTAACCGAAAAAAACGAAAAACAAAAACAAAACAGATATAAAAATCTCTCTCTCTCACACACACACACACACACACACACACAGTTGGGCATTGCCATAGCCTTTGTTTACAATGCACAACTTGCGTTTCACTGGAATAATGGCAAATATGGACGCCATTGTGTTACAAAATTTCCATGGGACATGTTAAGATGAGCAGCATACTTTTCTATTTCATATCTGGCTTTCAACAACACAATAAATATTTGAACTGATGGTAGACTCTTTTCATACTTACACTTATAAATATTTTTTTTAAAAATTGGCGAGTAGCAGGATTAAGTCAAACGTTCTATCAGATTTTAAATTACAATCACAACCAAACAGGATTATGTTTTCATCAAGTAACAGTTTCATAGATTCACATTTTCTGTTAACCACATTTTGAAACTCTTGCCAAAAGTTTCGTACATGCTGGCAGTGCCAAAATATATGTTGAATGTTTTCCTTTTCTCTCTCACAAAAAGAGCATTTTTCTGACTCTTCAATTCCCATGCTTTGCAAAATAACATTGGTTGCCAATATTCTGTTAATAATTCTCATTTGAAACCATCTTAGCTTTATGTCTTTTATCTGTCGATTTTTTAAAAAGTTTTAACCCATATAACTTCCTTCTGTAATCTTACATTCCATTTATTGCAAAAACCTGGTTCTGTTGTGTCCTGATTTAATAAACCGTAGTAATGTGAGGCTCCTCTTGAAACTGAACGGATTTCAGTGAATAATGTACTTGTCATACCTTCCTCACAGTATTTTGTTTCTAGTCCAGTTTCTCTCGAATACTTTTTCACCGCACTAACGTAACCATTGTATGTTGCAGAATCCGTTTGCTACCTAGCCAAACTGCGTTTGTTTTTTCTGCGTTTAATATGAGTCCAGATACTCTTCCAAAATATTCAATAATGCAAATAGATTCCTCAAATGATATTCGATCTCCCTCTAGCAATAGTTCAGTATCATCTGCGTACTGTGATATCTGTTTTCATTATCGGCTACTTGAATTCCCTTTATGCTTTTATTTTGTCTTATCATATTTGCCAAAATCTCAACACACATAACAAATAAATATGGAGAGATTGGGTCACCTTGACGGCATCCCCTCTCAATGGGGAACCACCCAGCCAATTTCCCATTCACCGACACAGTTGACTTAATATTTGTATAAAATGGTTGTATCCATTGACAGAAGCTTGGACCAAAGCCAAAGGCATGTATACCTTAACATAAAATCATAACTTACACTGTCAAATGCTTTTTCAAATCCAGGCAAAGAAGTAAACCTGTTTTTTTTTAATACAATCATTAAATTAAGTATGTCATAGATAAGATGAATATATCGAATAAACCCAGTCTGATCCTCATTGATGATAGAAGGAAGTACACGTTTTAATCGGTTAGCTATACAGTAGATCCTATTTTGTACACAACATTCAAAACCGAGATGGGTCTCAGTTTTTTTATCAGGTCTTTAGGTTTGTCGCCCTTTGGGATACATACAATAATACCTTCTTTTTGTGTTGATGAGAAGTCCATTTTTTTCATATCCATCATTGATCGCTCTCACAACGTATGGACCAAGCTGCAGCCAGAAAATTTGAAAAACTCTGCTGTGAAACCATCGCTCCCAGGACTTTTCATATTTGACATATTTTTTTAGAGCAACACCCGCTTCTTCTAAAGTCATTTTTCCCTCCAAAGACATTCTCTCACCCTCAGTTAACGTTGGCAAGTCTTTTGCTAAATCAATTATTTCACAGGGCTCTACACCTTTTTTAGAATACAATTTTCTGTAAAAGTTATTAACTTCCTGAGAAATTTCATCGTTGTCATTTAAAGTAGACCGTCATCACGCGTAAGTTTGATTATATTCTTATTAACGTAGTTACGTTTTTCAAGTCCACAAAAATGTTTTGTTATCTTTTCCCCTTCTGCGACCCATCTCGCCCTAGAACGCAACAGCACACCCTCCATTTTCTTTCCCTCAGACTAATTAAATCTTGTCTGCATTTTTCAAGCTCAAACCTTTCTTGTTCTGATAACGCTACTTTCCTCTCGAGTAACTGAATATTACTTTCAAGATCTTTCTTTTTTTCTGCATCTTTCCGTTTCTTCGTCGTTGCATATGAAATGGTTTTACCTCTAATCTTCATAAGCAATGTGTCCAGAATAAGTTGATCAGATATAACAAAGTGAATTTCTGATTTAGGAATTTGGGCCAACCCACAGCGACAATAGGGAAGTGCTGCATATTCCTTGGTGACCATTTGGATTACCTGGTTTACTTCTTATTATATAATTAGTGTCTCTTAATAGAGAAGAATTGAAGTTTCCATAATAAATTTCTCTTTCTCTCTCTACCTTTATATGTCAGTTAAGTCTGAACTATCACCATGTTTTCTACTTGATCTTGCCTTTAGGATTATTTTTTATGTTTATAGTTTACAGCAATCTAAAGAGTGATGCGAACTAAACTCCAATCGCCTCCAATTATAACATTTCAACTCCGACTTCTCGGATATGACTTCCAACTCCTCATAAAACTCTGGCTCATCACGATTAGGTCCGTAATTACTGCCAATAAGACATTCTTTGTCCATCGTTTTTACTGATGCAAAAATAAAATTACCTGTTGTGTCTTTATAAATCTTTTAAAACTGAAATTCAAAGTTATTATTGAACAAAATAGCCACCATGAGAGAATGTGAATTATTAGACGCAAAAAATTTATAACCCCATTCTGCACGAATATAATTTTCTAATTCTGGTCGGAAATGGGTATCCTGTAACAAGTATATAGAGTATGACTTTTCTCTCAAATAGTTGAACACATCTCTTCGTTTTTGTGGATTGGCCAAACCCTGACAGTTCATAGATGCAATGGTAATTTTACAGCTCATACTAAAACAAAACGTTCATATCTAACACGCCAACATTTGGACACATCGCCATTCTGACAAGCAAAGTTGAAGCAAAATACACATAAGAATTAGAATGTAAATGGTTAAACCCGAAACAGCAGCTGCTACGCAGCAGAAATCTTTCATCATATTCAGAGCATGATTCCTTTTTTTTGTACAGCCATACTCAACGGCACACTGTGAGATCGGCAACAGGCAATGCCGAAAACAAAACAAAAAAAAAAAAACTTGAGAAAACAAATCTGTCAACTAAAAACAAGACATACACAATAGACATTAACATGGAAAATTTATAAAAGTACACAACAAATTAATGAAGTTATTTGGTGGATCCGTTCCGGGCGAAAAGAACGGAAGGAAAATATAACACCTGTCTTTCAATACGCATCTGAACACGTGCTCACAAAAACT
>CM031628.1:36324221-36334221 GCA_018398815.1 Conus ventricosus
CAGTTTTTATTTTCGACCATCAAAGTCGAACATGATGTCAGTTATTATTTTATGCTTATCGATCAGATTTTTTTTTAAAAGAGTTAGTATTTGGTGCACACTGTTCTTTCAACTCTTCGATTGCCGCCTGCATCGCCATCATGTTCTCGTCCTCCTCTTCAAAAGACTTTGATACTACACCAGAAACTGTCTTTTTGTCCAGTTTATTTTTTTTTTTTTCTTTCAAACAATGAACTACACTCTTTGCTAGACGACACAGAGGTTCGCCGTGTTGTTTTGCCGGAGGAAGGATTACTCTTTCGCATAGTCCACTTTCTGCAGGTCGCAACAAGAAGAAGATAACCGTTAGGCAAACACAGGGCGCGCACACCTGTTGACGTTCTCGTGCCTGGTTCAACTGCCTACTAACTCGCACGTGAACTTCGTTTCACCGTCCGTTCTTTTCACTGCCCTCGACACCGGCTCGCTAGTACATCGCGTTGATCAACATGACAAAATAAACATATCAATTTTTAACACACCACTACACCACAAATCTGCACAAAAATTATACCATCAGTGTAGGCACACGATTAGGAATCAAGTCCAGTGGAAATGGAATGAATTAAACGGTGTAAATAACATAATAAACTTTTTTTTTTTTTTTTTGCAGAGCACAGTATCGGGTCAACTTATGACGGTGAACAGATCTCATCGGGGGGGGGGGGGGGGGGGGGGGGGGGGGGTTGTTTTTCTTTTTTTTAGAGGAGACTCCATCCTTTTTTTCCCCAGTTTTTTTCCCCAGTTGTTGTTCCTCAAAGCCTCTCACACATGCCTTGTCTGCGTGTTTCATTACCGATGGACATTCGCTTGCTGTTTGAGTTTTTTCGAGTTTGATACAAGGCGTGTCTGGGTGTTCTAATGTTTAGCGTGCTGTTGTTGCTTTCGCTCTGTTGCATTTATCACTCACACCGAAAGGAACAATTGGACAAAACGAGCACTGACGGACTGACGGCAGTACTTTTTAAATGGGGGGGTGGGGGGGGGGGGGGGGGGTAGAGACACAATGTGTGTGTGTGCGCGTGCGCGCGCGAAGGCCTGCGTGGAAAGAGAGAGAGCGAGAGAGAGAGAGAGAGAGAGAGAGAGGTGTGTGTGTGTGTGTGTGTGTGTGTGTGTGTGTGTGTGTGTGTGTGTGTGTGTGTGTGTGTGTGCGTGCGTGTGTGCGTGCGTGCGTGCGTGCGTGTGTGTGTGGTTAACTGGTTGGTTGGTTGGTTGATTGGTTGGTTGGTTGGTTGGTTTTCCGATCAGTTATCCAGGTACTTGGTGCTTTTCAGCCAGTGACCTCTAACACCTGCCAATGAATCATTTACAGTCAATACTCTTATTCAGCCATGGGTTTTTTAGCCAGTTTAATTAACCGGTAAACAACTAACCTCCCACTGGGTCCTTTTGAGCCAATAAACACCCGCCTAATATCGACCACTTTCGAAACAAACCCCTCGAAAAGGATTTTTTTTGGCAAATTGATTACACTGCTTTAGGGAAAATTAAGCTCCGCCAAGAAGGGTTCCTTTGCTCCACAAAAACAAAATCAACGGCATTTTTCATGTCTTAAAACTTATATTTTTTAAAAAAATAGGGCATATCTCCTCTTCAAGAGAAAATTAAAATTAACTATATCTTTTCACAAATTTTTTATTTTCTCTTCCAGATAAATGCAATAAAACTTAATCTTTTAACAAATTCGTTATTTTCTTTTCCCAAGAGTAAATGTGAATGTAATTTTAATCTTTAACAAATCGTTTCTCCTCACCAAAGAAATGTAATGTAACTTAATCTTTTTAACAAAACGTTTTTTCTCTTGGGGAATAATTGAATCCATTTAAATTCTTTAACAAACCTTATCCCCTTTTAAAAAGGTAAATGTTAAGTAACAATCCTTTAACAAATACAACTTCTTTTCCCGAGAAAATTTGGATTACCAATAAAAGTAACTTATATTTTTTTAAACAAATCTAACTCTTTTTCCGAAGAAATTAAATGTAGCCAATCAAGAACTTAACTTTTACAATACAATCTTCTTTCGAGAAAAATGGGGACTACCAATCAAATAAGCATGCGGACCACTGATCTTTCATCCGGGGAGTCAAACACACAAGACAGACGGACAAAGGGGTTTACCCCCAGACAAAATCATGCTCCATACCCTGCATGAACGGTTTCATATTCACATTTTACACTAAATTTCTTATAAAAAGACAATTGATTCCTTTATTTCTTTTTTTCATTCTTTCGTTTGTTACATTCAGGCTATTCTGGGGGAAAATTTATCTTTTCACATACACAAAAACAGCTGTCAATACTAAATTTTTGTTCCCCCTCTATGTTGTTTCGAGGATCTTTGGGGATTATGACACACAAATCCAGTTGAAGTCTCTCTCCCCTCTCCTCTCTTGACCCCACCCCCCCTCCTCCCTTCTCATCATCATCATATCACATCATCAGGCGAGAAAAAACCCATTAAAAGCATAAATATTTTAAACCTTTTTTCCCTGAGGGTTTGTGGTGTGGGGTTTGTGTGTGTGTGGTTTGTGTGAGAGAGAGAAAGAGAAGAGAGAGAGAAAAGAGAGAGAGAGAGAGAGAGAGAGAGAGGGGAGAGAAAGAGAGAGAGACGCGCGGTTTTGATCTAATTGAAAGATTTTTCCCCCTTTCTTCTTTTTCATGATCAAGAACGCGAATTTTTATCAATTAAGGAAAGGCTTAAAAATCCCAACACTAAGGTTTTCACTCAGCAACATCCCCGTACACTCATAGAAAGAAAAAAAAATAACTTTTTAAAAATAGACACAACACAGCTGCTTTTGCTGTAACACAAAAACAAACACACTTTTTTTGGAGATATCACACTTTTTAAAGTGGGGTCAATGCAGGGAATTAAAACCCTTTCCGCTCAAAATCCCGAACAGTAAAAACCAAAAATTCCAAAAAAGGTTCTAAATTACAAAAAGAAGTAATTCCAAAAAAAAAATTTTCTGATTTATTATTTTTTAAAACAAGAAAAAAAAACATAACTGATCATCTTTTACCTCTTAGTGTTCAAACAAAACCCAACTTCAAAAAAAAGTGAAAGACTTTTTTCCAGAAAAATTTTAAAAAAAAAAAAAAAAAAAAAAAAAAAAAAAAAAAACATAGCAGAAAACTTTTAAAAAAGACCCAAATTTCCCTAAACAGTGAGTTTTATCTAAAATGATTTTTTTCTCAAAATTTTCCCAATAAGAATTTTAACTGCATTTTTTTCCCAGTGTTTCAAGGGCGAATTGTCAATATACAAATGTCACATTGTCCACAGCAGCTTTTTTTCAACCCTAACAAAAAAAAAAAAAACAATCCCAATTCAAACGAAGGAAATTAAAACAATAATAAAGGTAATTTTAAGCTTTTGCTCTTTTTTTTCCCTGAAAATTTCCCACATAGATTTTTCACTGACGGCACCAACTGTTCCACCATGTTTCTGGACCCAGGGAACAAACGCGCACTAAATCATGCCCCCTAACATTTTCTCCACACAGGAAACAAAACCACTGTTACGACAAATTAGACGTTGGCTTCCAATTGTCTTTTTACATTTCTTGGTCTTCTTCTTCCGAAACCCCGCGCGTGTGGCGGATGCCCTTTCTAAGATTTCTATTCGAAAGGAGAGGAGCGCTTTTTATGGCTTGCTGTCGAATTTCTGCTTGATTTTCTTTTTCCCCTCGTTTTCTCTTTCCCCATGTGACTGGGGTCCAAGGGTAGTGGAAAGACGAGATATTGAGGGGCACAGACAATCAATGCCCTGCGTTTTTCACCAAACGATGGTACAACACTATGACGGGGTAGCAAAGGAAACTTGGTGTCCTTTTCTTAAAAACTTGACCTTTCGTTGTACTACCAAAAATGAATTGGTTGTTTTTAAAAAAAAATTCACCATGGCACAAATTTTCCATTTCTCCTACACTATGTCAAAGCTGCATTGGCTTCGCCCCAGACAGAAAAAATCGTGGCCAAGACCCTCGGCATATCATTTTTTATCCCTTTCCCGATGTTTTAAAACCGTATTTGTCAAGCTGTTTGCCCACTTTGGCCTAATGTGTCGCTGCACCGTTTTTGTGTTTCGAATACGATCTAATATCAACCTTTGTTTGTTCGGGCAGCAGTTTTTGATCAAAGCGCTACGCAGCAACACTGCGGAAAAAACACCCCCCGTCTGGTTGGTCGAATACCTTTTTGCCTGGAAGTGAAAACAGTGGCTCTTTTTCCTCCGCCGCAAGTGAGAAAAGATCTCATTAAACGAGTCTCACGCCCCAGGGCATACCAAAAAAACTTCAGTGCAAAAAGGTAGAAGGGGGTGGGGATGAAGGGGGGAAATTGTCACACCAAAGGGGAAGGGGGGTGGAAAAAGGGGGAAAAGTCACATCCAAGTGGAAGGGGGTGGAAGAAGGGGAATGTCACATCCAGAGGTGAAGGGGTGGTGGGATAAAGGGGGGAATTTTTACTCCAGAGGTGGAAGGGGAGGGTGGAAGAAGGGGGAATTTCACATCCAGAGGGGGAAGGGGGGGTTGTGGAAGAAGGGGAATGTTACAGCTGAAGATAACTGGGGCGGAATAAGCTTTCTTCCAACAGACGGGGAAAAAAAAATTTCCACTTCACTGAAGTCTGTTCTTTCAAGGCCAATTCCTCTTTTGCAAACCTTTTGACACTGTAGCGGGGAAGCTGCCTTCAGTGGGCCAATTGAAAAGGGCACAATTAAAAGGGTGTGATCGCCCCCAGGATTTGCCCTGACCACTTTTCCTGCCCTTTGCGTACAATTTTTGGAGGGGCTTGAAAAAACAATGTCTAAGGTTGGAGTCGTGAGGGGATGGGAGAAATGAAATAAAAACTATTCTTTTTTCGCGGCAAACTCCAATTGCAGCGATATTTTGTGGGGAAACGGCGCCATAAAGAACAAGGAGTTTTTTTGTTCTCTCTGGGGCTTCACACGCAGCAAAATGCCTGAGCCAAACCAAAAAACTGTCCCGCCACCATCCAGACCATTATTTTGTAACCAATTTCCGTTGGAGCTCCTTTTTTTGAGCGTTCGTTCATTCCTTCCGTTTAAAGAGAAAAAGGGGGTTGGCAAAAACTGTCCTCAGCATTGCAGCAACAACCCAGTTTTTGTTTTTTCCCTTTTTTTCCCACTTGAGATAGAACCAACTTTTTTGCCTTTGTTAAAAAAATTTTTTTGGCACTTTTCTCACCGCGACACCGCTTTTTTCATCCAGTTAAAGATTGTCTTTTCCGCTGAAGCCTTGCACATAAATTTTCCCCTTCCAGTAATAAAAAAACCATTCCCACACTTTCCCTTTAAAAAACATTTGCCTAAAATTGATGTTGGTTTTGGGTTTTTGAAGATATCTCTGGGTGTCGTCTTAAAAAAAAATTTTAGCCAAAGTCTTTTTCCTGCCCCCCTTCTTTTCCTCGTTAACAGGTGGGCAAACCTTTTCAGAACTAATCAAAAGCCAAAACCCATCACCATGCCCGGTGAACCCAAAAAACAAAGCTTGCTGTCAAATTTTTCTAAAAAAGTTTGGTGGGAAGTGGGGGGGTCTCCCCAAAAATTTCTTGCAGTCTTTTTCATATTTTTTTTTGCAATCCAAACGCCTTCAAAGTGGTAAAGGTATCCATAGGGCGGGAGTCCCCCTAATGGTTGTTTTTCCCTTCCTTCCATAGCTTCGACTCATCGATGACCAACTTGCGCAAAACAAACAAATTTGTAAATTTTTTTAAAAGGGGAAAAAAGATCATTTAGTGAACCATATCTCATAATCCATACCGCACCACACGCATGAAAGCAAAACCTGTGTTTTCCCAAAAAATTAGTTTTTATTGAGAAAAATCTTCCCTTTAAACTTGCAAGACCTTTTTAATATGACTTAAAAAAAAAGCATCCATTTATTTCGGCAAAAAACAACGACTGCATTTTGGTGAAAACAAAGTATCAAATCCGAAAAGCGATTTCTCAAATCCGAACACTGTCGGAATTTTCGTCCATGCGTTTCGAATTTGATATTTTTCCTGACTCTTTTACGTACCAGTAACAAAATATCAACACCAACACCCGAGTGAAACCAACTTTTATGATTCACAAAACTTCAAGGATTTCAAAACTTAATTCAACAAGCAAGAACAAAAATTAGATTCATATCCAATCCCTTTCATCGTCAAATATAATAAGCGAAAACAAAAAATAAAAAAAGTCTCACCGCTTTTTTTTGCCGCCTTCTTTAGCCATGGTCGTTTCCAAATGACATCAAGGAGGTTATTCTTCCTCCAAGCAGTATTCTAGGGAAAACAACCCCTTTTTTTCCCGAATGGGGTGTTCAATTTCCGCAGTTCGGAATTTTTGAGCTTTCCCTTACTCATTTCAGTCTTTGACGCAATTTTTTTGACGAAACTCAGTAAACTCCGAATAAAAATAAAAAATACTCCCATTTGATTTTGGCAAAAAGAGTGGAAAAGGGGCAGAAAAAAAAAGCATGGCTAGCGCGGGTAACTTAAACAAGCATTGCTGTAAAAAGGGGAAGGGGGGGGGCGGGGGAGGCGTTTTATAGGAATACGAAGAAGAGAGCACGGATGGGTGTTTAAAATGAAAAAAGAGAAGGAAGGGGGGGGGTGATGACGGAGTGCAAGGGGGGGGAGGGGGGGGGGAAGGGCTAGGTGTAAAGAGAGGGGGAACAGGGGGCCTTGCCCTCGCCCATAATAGCTAAACCGCCTGTCACGTGCCCTAGGGCTGAATTGTATGATTTGATTGGAGCCTGTCGTGACGTCCGGCCGTAAATTTTTACAGGGCTTTGGGGGTTTTGTTCCTTGCTGTACATCAGTCATTTTATCCTCGCAACTATAAGGGGGGGGGGGAAAAAGAAAGGCAAGCATTCTCCAAAAATATGTTATTTAACACGTTGTTGTTGTCCAGTGTTTTTTGTAAAGGGTGCTTGGATAACAGATGAGTATGCAAGGGGGAGGTTCGCCTCCTGTGTTTAAATTTTTTTCGACCCATACATATCATTCCTCTGAATTAAGTACAAAATATACCCGAAAATTTTACATACTTTTTGTTTTTTGTTGTTTTGTTTGTTCTTTCATTTGTTTTTCCCTTCATTCTCTCTCCTCTCTCTCCTCTCCTCTCTCTTCTCCCTCCACTCCCTCTTCACCTAACACTCTCTCTCTCCCCCCTCCTCCTCTCTCACCCCCAACACCCCCCCACCCACAAACCCCCCATTCCCTTTTTCTTTCAAAATTTTCTCTTTTTCTTTTCCCCTTTTAACTTTTAAATTCATTTTTAAAAAAATTTTCAAACCCACACCAAAAACCACAAACCCACACCACTTCCTTTTTTTTACCCCTGACCTTTTTTTTCCCCCCCCAAGTTTTTTAAGGGGCCTAATGGGTATTTAAAACTCATCAAATGGCCCAGGGGAAGGAAATTTTATTTTCCACTGCCCCCACTTATTAAAAAAACTTTTTTTTTGATAAAATCCAATTTTAAAATTTTTCATAACGTTCAAAACACGCGTTAAAGACTTCGAATCCTAAATTTTTATTCAGTTTTCGAACAAAATTTCAAAATTTTTTGGAACAACCTTTTAAAATTTAAAAACCCAAATGAACCCTCCCTCCCCCTTTAAAACAAATGGGACATAGAAACGACACTATTCAATTCATTCCTTTAAAAAATATTTGCGAGATATTGAACAAAATCCAAACTACAAAAAACTAAGGACTCCGAACATACATGCTAAATTTTAACACTAAGAAACAAATTTGACTTAATATCACGATGTGTTTTGATTTCTAACATGTCCAAAAAAAAAAAAGGCTTTCTGAAACGGATTCTAGTATAAAAATACAAATTTTGCTAAAACGCAAAAAGAGACGAGTCGGCGGGTGAAAATGTTTAAAATTTTTATTCGGAAAACCCAAAGGGAAAAAACCCCACGTCAAAGTGATACAAAACGAGAACACGCAAGGAGGTTATTTTCACAACAGGCTAGAACTCTCCAGTACAACTTCATTCCTCCTAACAGATCAGACAGACCGAACGACCCACGTGGTGGAGTTGCCATGTGTGTTAAAAAAAAAAAAAAGAAAAAAAAAGAAAAAAGAAAAAAGAAACGCTATCTCTGTTGCAACCCATGACCAGACCTTCAAGTCAATGGCCTAGACTCGGATGGGTCGAAATAAAAGTCAATCAAGCGAGTGCACCAAACAGATCATTCATAGACCGCCAAATCCCCCTGTTAGTTACTTACTGACATCTAATAAGTGAAAACATTAGACCATTAAGTAAGACAACGCTGCAGTTTATTGTATTGTCTTGAGAGACTTTAAACACAGATTTTTTTTCTAAAAAAAAACAACAAAAAACCTCTCAACACCTAGATATAATCACCAACATTTCTTGTACCAGCTAGAATCTGAACCATCGTAATATAACAGATAACACTAGCACTCGTTTAGATCTGATTGTGACATAGACACCTCAGTTTATGACGTCGACGAAAGTTACACCTGCAGTGTGTAGCGACCATAACATTCCATTCGCTGTGTTGAAAAACACCGCGAAAATGAAAAGGGCATTCAAAGAAACGATATCCAATTATCCTAAACTAGACGAAAACAAATTCTATGCACTGTTGACTAACTGAGGCAGACTGGGACCATATTTTAAGCAAGCAGACGGTAGATTGACGAGAGTGCAGATCTTCTCTTTTCGTTTTCCTTCTATTCGTTTTTTTTGTTTTGTTTGTTTGTTTGTTTGTTTTTCAAACCCTCTGGCCATCGCTGAATAATGTAGGCCTGTCCAAACTTGTGACAAAATGCCCGCGAGACTTGTCGTCATGGATGACGGGTGAGATTCGACTTTTGATCGACACGCAATAGGATAATACACCGACTTGCCAAATACAGCCATCTCCCTCCAGACTGGGAACGATTGTCAGTTGAGAAACTGTCATACCAAAAGAAAGAGACAGGATAACAAAATGCTTCGGTGAACTCGCAACACACACACACACACACACACACACACACACACGCACGCACGCACGCACGCACACACACACACACACACACACACACACCACACACACACACACACACACACACACACACACACACACACACACACATTCTGACTCATCTAGTTTTGGAAGCAAAGACTGGTGGAAAATGGGTTCGTTTCCAAGTGAGGTGATTGCAGATTGAAACTGAAACAAATTTTTAAAATAATTCTTAGTGAGTCCGCCAAAAACAAGGACAAACAAGTTACAAGACAAAACACGACGCGTTTCGACCTCTTAGGTCTTCTTCTTCAGGCAGGATAAACAACATTCGGGACAATGACAACGAAGAACGAGCCATCACTTCTCTTCTCATATTCGGTGCAAGGCATGCGTTGAATGCTGAATGTCCGTAGCTGAATATTTGCCTGAAGAAGACATAACAGGACGAAACGCGTCGTGTTTTGTCTTGTAATGTGTTTGCCGTTGTTTTGGGGCGGACTCACTAAGAATTGATTTTTTTAAATTGGGTTGAAATTAGTTACACGTGTCTTTCAAGAGAAAGGAATTGATGCTGAAGAAGTTTAACGCATGGGTTGCATTGTGTAGTGTATTATTCAAATACAGACAAGGCGAACATTTTCAACTCTATTATGTACAATAGCCAACATTACAGAAAGAAGAAGACGGCATAAACTCAACATTTTTTCACAACACGGTTACTGTTTTGTGTCCAGAGCACCTAAGTAGACTTATCATCATCACGAAATCCAAATTTCCAGTTCCAAGACCTTTTTAGAGAGGTAGGTACTTCTGTGCAGAACAGAAACGTACATAAAACTCCGTACCACCGAACACAACCAAACTAACTCTGAAACGACCTACCAGACAACATAATATAAGTCCACAAAGTCTGCCAGCAAATTCAAACGTTTTTCAACTCGATC
>CM031628.1:36337733-36350154 GCA_018398815.1 Conus ventricosus
AAGATAATGTTGCTTATAGCCCAGCCGACCACAAAGGGCCACATCAGGGCTGTCACCACGTTAATATCAACTCACCAGTCATTTGAAAAAAAAAAAAAAAAAAAAAACTTTCACACATCTCATTAAATGACATCGTCTAGAAACGTACCAGAAACTTCGTTAAAAATCTTTCTTCCGTAAAATCTTACATCAGATGAAAAATATTAATCTCTCTCAAAAACTCAAGGATCACGTCAGGCGGGACATCCCTGAACAGGATCTTCATGGACTCCGCTGTAAAATGTTTGTGTCTCACATCATGCAAGTCCCAACACTCTAAAAGAACATGTTTCACTGTGAGTGGCGCATGACATGGAATGCACCACGGAGCTTCTTCACTCTTTAAAAGGTACGAATGGGTAAAATACGAATGGCCGGTGTGCAGCCGGTACAGAACCGTTTCCTCTTTACGACCACCTGACGTAGATGGGAGGAAGTCCTTAAGGTTTGGACGGATCTGAAAGAGTTTGTTACTCGTCTGTGTGTTCCAATCCTCCTGCCAGAGGTCTCTCACATAATCGTTAATTTTGGGTTTCACATCTGAGCAGGGGATATAAATGTTGGACAGTTTCTCTCTTGTGGCGTTCTTGGCTAAACGATCAACCATTTCGTTCCCGCCGATGCCAACATGACCAGGAACCCAAGCAAGAGTAATGTTGTAACCGTCCGCTTTCAACGTGCTAAAAAGTTTTTAAAAAAAGTAAAAGTTCTGGATGCTGAAGGTTGCGGCCAGCTATGCCTCCAAAGCTGACAGCGAATCCGACAGAACCAGAAAGTCCTCTTCGAAGAATGTGAGATTATCTTCAAAGCCAGAACCAGAGCAGTAAGTTCAGCGGAATAGACAGAAGCATCTGAATGTATATGTTCCAACAGTATCTGAGAAGGAGCCCCAGGGCAGTAGGCTGCACAGGCCACTCCATCTTCAGACTTGGAACCGTCAGTGAAAACTTTTTGATAGGATGGGAAATTTGGAACAGAGGTCAGCATACAATGCCTTGTACGCCAGAGAGCTGGTAGACTCTTTGCGAAAAGCTGCAAGATCAAAACGAATCTCTGGGTGAAAAAGGTCCACGAGGTGATCCGGAAACTTGGAAAAATCCGACACAACTCCTAGTCAAGACCTGCATTCCGCACGTGAGGCCGCATACGAAGACCAAAACGGCGGAATACATTTCGGGTTGTTTTCAAACTTACTTTGGAACGGAGGGTCAAAGACACAGTCATAGGCAGAATTCTGCGGTTCTGAGAACAGTCGGATATAATAATTCAAAGACAGTTTCAGCCTGCGGTTGGACAGTGAAGGTTCACCCGCCTCTGCGTACAGGCTGTACACAGGGGTGGTGCGGAACGCTCCAAGACAGAGACGAAGCCCTTGATGGTGGATAGGGTCCAAGAGTTTGAGGTAAGACGATCTTGCGGAGCCGTACACAGCACAACTGTAGTCCAGTTTGGAACGGACCAGGGCTCTGTAGAGGTGCAACAAAGTTTTCTTATCAGCGCCCCCAGTCGGTGTGCGCTACGACCCGCAGAATATTCAGTGCTTTCTGGCAAGCAGTTTTGAGGTTTTTAATATGGCTGAGAAAGTTAAGTTTCTGGTCAAAAATAACCCCTAGAAATTTGGCCTCTTTGACAGCTGGAATGGGAGATTTCCCTACTTGAAGTTCAGGATCTGGAAAAAACTGACGGAAATTATGGAATGGAATACACTGTGTTTTTTGTAGCAGAAAAGGTGAAACCGTTTTCATCCGCCCACTGATGATTTTATCCACGCAAAGTTGGAGCCTGCGCTGGACACTCGGGTACAGGCTTCCATTGCGTAGACAGCGAAATCATCCACAAACAATGAGCAGTCTGAACCCTGCTGAACTGATTTCCACAATGTTGTTGTTGTTTTTTTGTTTTTTGTTTGTTGGTTTTGTTTTTTAAATAAATAGCTTTTATTCCGAACTCAGAAAATATAAATCAGATAATGAATACAAATACAAATGCATATTTGAATCAATACAACAAAACGCTTAGACTTAATGCATTAACTACAGTTGATTTACATCAAATCACATTTATGAACAAGAAAGTAGCTAAGAAAAAAAAGTTATCTTCGATTCGGTACCACAAAATGATTGGAGTAATTCCTTAAACAAGTTATAACAGTTGTTTGTGCATCAAATTTACATTTTGGCATCATATACTGTACCATGTCAGACAATAGCATTCACGGCAGTTAGTCTGCTCTGCCTGCCGAAGTTTTTGTGTGACTAATTTGCAGTGATAAGGACAGTCACGTGAGGCCCAAACCATTCCGCCGTACGGAAGGAAGTCAGTGTCAGTCTCCCATACCTCATTCTCTCTCGGCCTGCCGGTCCAAGCAAGCAATACAGTCTTGTGCTCTGCTCTCGCCTTCTCTGGCCGTTGTGTTAAGATAGCTTTGTGTTTGGCTTCTTTGCATATTTTGTTGTGCTTGCGCGCTTCACCTTTCATTCTTGAACCGGTGGGGCTTTAGGTTTGGTGTGCCTTTATTAATTTATTTACACAACGCATCCTCGCCTTTGTGCCTTCTGTCTCGGCACTCGACGACCTCGCATCCGCTCTTTTCGATCTTCGAAAGACGGAACTTCCATCGGCCTGTTTCACCCTTTCTCCCCAGTTTTGGCCTTCTACAGCCATTCGTTCAACGAATCTCAGTCCCTCTCCTTTCATTTGGCGACCCCCGATTAGCGCCTAAACTTGGCACGTCGTTCACTGGATTCAATTTCTTCGCCGGTCGTTCCGCCATTTTCGTCTTTCGAACGGCCAAAACCGCGTCACTTTCGATATGACCTCCTCGATTACACTGAGATCTCGTTACATTTACTACACTTTCAGGTCTCTCCCGAGGTTGGTTGAGCCTCTTTACTATCTCGATCCACCTCTTTGTACTCCCCTTTGCGATCGGTGCCGTTCCCCATGTTTGTTCCCCACCACCAGTGCCCAACATGGTGAAGGGACACTAACGGCTCGAGGACGCTCCACTCTTCGGCAGTCGCTCTCTACCCCGGAGGGGCCGCGTGCGCGACTTCCAGGGACAAAAACCGCTCACGCACACGATGAGCGTACGGTCGGTGTAGAGGAGGGTTCCGCGCAGGGGACGCCGACCATCATGTCGATTCCCCCTCCCCGACGGCGGGTACACGATCGTCGCGATCGAAGTCAACAGTCACTGTCCCAGTCGGATGGACAATCGGCAGTCTTTGGCCGACTGTTTTTCATTTGCTTCTTTCCCTAAGCCAAATCCAAAGGGCAGGCTCCATGAAAGGACCTGCCCGATCTAAATCTTCCCGTTCCCCGGAATGGTTCGCCTGTTCGACTTCGAACCGCGTAAGGGACCTATCCTATCATGCCGCGTCCGCCGATCATCGGCACCAGGGGACCCTTGCCGCGCCCCGGCCGGCACGGTGGTTGGCGACTCGCGGAACGGAATCCACCGCAGTCACCGATCTATTGAGACTCGTGACGCTAGCACCTCCCCACTAACGTCAAACAGTCTCATAACGCTTCCCCAACAGTGTCCGGGTTCACCACGACCCGGACACGAGGAGCGTCAAGATCCGGTGGAGGGACTGTGGGCCAGTCTTTGGTGGAACCCCCACTGGACCACAATCCCGGGTCACGGTTACGCAGGCATCGACTAGCTCGGATCTGCGCCTCACCCCCGGACGGTCGAACCACCCCGATCGATCAGTCTCAATCTCCCCTAGGGGTACAGGACGTTGGGGAGCCATTATTCCGCTCCCCAAATTGGCAACGTCCAAGGTCCCGTTCCTCCGGGGGGGAGGATTCGACACGCGGGGCTGGGGGTAACCTTTCGTCCCTTGAGTCTAGCGTGGCGTCTCAGCCATCCCGGTCGCTACCACATCGGCCAGGAGGCTCGGCGATCGTAACACTCACGACCCCCTGCCACGCAGGGGGCGGCCGCGGTCCCCACCGGGCGATGGAGCGAGGCCAGTGCTCTACCTGGAGTGCGCAAGGTTACAGGGTCCCGCGGAGATCTCTGGCGCGTCTGGCCGCCACAGCCCTCCTTTCTCCCCGGGGACCGGGCGGTTCTATTCCCCGAGCAGGAATCCAGTGGCATAGCTATGACTCTTCCCCTGACTCCATCTTTGGGTCTCATGTCGGCATCGGCCTCCCAGAGCTGTTCCGACATGGGCCCCATTCCTCTCGGGCGCTGTCCGATCCGGCAGTCCCCTAGTTTTCACGCCGATTACGGCACCGGGAGCGTTCCTCGGTTTTCCCCTATGCTGCCTTCCAACGAGGTTCACGACCCCACGCACCCCTGACACTGGCCTTCCGAAAGGTGGACCTGAAACTTCCCCTTCACGAACATACTGACCACATATGGAGGAGGGGTTTGAGGATTTCCCTCCCCAGTTGGGGACCTTTCTTTTGGAGAGCTGGCGCCCTGCTCTTGTTGTTAGGGAATCCCCTCCCTCTAACAAAATCTTCCGCCCTTTCCCGTTCCATCTGGGTCACCCCTACCCAGCGATCCACGGCCAAGGATAGCCGCCCCCCAGGACCATCACTCCTTGGTGGGACAGATCGGCTCTCTCGCCAGGGCTGAACATGCCGCTTCCACACCGGGGATTGGACTTCTTATCAGCCCCCAACGCGGCCCCAGATAGGCATTATTCTCAACGGACTGCGTCAGCCCCTATGTCTTTTTCTCGCTTTTCTGCATCCGGCCACCAGGGAGATTGCAATTTCCCGGCTGACCTCAGGCTCAATCCAACCGCCCCCCTCACTATCCACCTCTCTTTCTATCAAAACCCTTATAGAGTGGGGACAGCCTGCGGGTGGCATCCTGCATCCACCGGCGGGATCGCCCTCATTGACATGTTCCTCAGCGAGCGGAGGAATCTGGCCAAAGGAGGAGGGCATTGTCTCAGCGTCTTCACACCCGGACGACACTGAGGCAGGCCAGCTGTTTGATGACCCCTTATGCGTTTTCTTGTCAACAAGATAGCGCACCACCTTGGGGCTGCGGCCGGGACAGCGCAGCAGGAGTCACTTTAACTGCCTTCTGCAGTGAGAGAGGCCTTGCTATCACAGGCCATCTCTCCCCAGCGCTAAGGCGGCCATACGCTGCATTCCGCAGGTCAGGAGCAGTCGCTTTTCGGCGATTATTCCTCTGCGGTCATTTCCCATGCGTCGAGGAGCGCAAACAGGACGCTTTCTTTTGCGGACACAACCCTCGTCAGATCGCCAGTATAGACCATTCTTTTCGTCAGGCCTACCCACGGCCACGACCCAGCCCTACCCCAAGCGAGCTCCCCTCAAGGGCACGCCAAAAACCGACGCCAAACGAACAAAACCCAACAGAATTTTCGGTTCGGCCAACAGGCCCGGCCCCGGAGGTGACCTAGCGGCACCCACCTTCGAGGAGCGGGAAATGTCCTGTCTTCCCGACACAACCTCGGGCCCCTCTGCCCCCTGGAGGCAGTCTGTCCGCATGCACCCAGTGTCGGCGCATAGAGGTCTCAACCCATGGTGGTTTCTGTTCTGCATGGAGGGGTCTCCGTCTACCCTCGGGCACACGAACGCACCTCCCCTTCTGTCCTCCCCTCTCTTCCACGGCGATCCACCTCCCGCCAGGCGGAGGGCCTTCGCTGGAAATCGAGCGCTTCTCCGGAAGGGGCCATCACCGAGGTTCACACCCAAACCCCGGGTTTTACTTCGTCTCTTTGTGTCCCAAAGGCTCAGGCGGGCTGGAGGGCACATCTCTACTCTTTCCCTCACAACAGATTCCTCCGGCCAACCAGATCAAGATTGAGACCGGACCCGATCAGGACTCCATCCACCATCTGGACTGGCCACCTCTATAGAGCTGAAAGCTGCTTACTGTCGATCATCACCACCCGTCCCACAGACGATACTTCGTTTCGTTCTGTCGGGCCGGGTGTTTCAATACACGGCCCTCTTCGGAATCTCCCTGGCTCCTTCCTCTTCACGAAGGTTTTCAAGGAGGATGGCCGCCCTTGCCAGAACAGGAGGACATTCGCCTTCTTGTCTAACTCGTCGACTGGCTCTGTTCTTGGCTCCCTCTCAGGCCCTGCCCATCCCACCCCCTCCAGCTACTTCATCTTTGCTCTCTCTGGGGTTCGTCCACCAACCCTCAAAATGCGGCTCTAACACCGGTCAGCAATTCACCTTTCCTGGGCATGAGCTTCGACACTCCTCCATGGTAGTCTCCCCGACCCCGGAGAGGTCCGCTCGGCTAGTGGATTCATTTCCCACTTCGCCTCTCTCCCTCACTTCGGCAAGGACACTTTCTCCCTCATGGGGATGATGGAGTCCCTGTCTCTCTACATTCCCCTCGGCAGAGTCTCCAAAGGACAGCTTCAGAGGGAGTTCGCCGGCGTTGGTCCAGACCAACGGACACGCTGGAACCAGACCATTTCCTAGGGCTGGTTCGTTTGGGCCACGGAGGAGTGGCTCAGCCCATCCACCCTGGCCCGGAGTTCCATCCCCTCCCATCCCAGGCCCTGGAACTTTACTCAGACGCCTCCAACTCGGGCTGGGGTGCCCATCTGGAGAGCAAGTCGCCTCGGGCGAGTTTGGGATCCTCTGGACTGCTCGTCTTCACATCAACATCTTGGAATGGAGGCGGCCTCAGGCTGGCCCTCCTCCAATTCCATTCCATAGTCGCCAAACGATTTGTTTCCTTTTCACGGACAACACTTCGGTAGCTACGTTACTCAACAAACGGGGGGGGGGGCACACTCCCTCGGCCTCTCCTCCGTACAGAGGCCATACTCCCGCTGGTTGTCAACGAGGGGGTCACCTTCGCGCGAGACCACATAGCAGGATCACAACATCCTGGCAACTCTTCAGACGATCAAAGTCTGTCTCAAACGGAATGGCCCTCAGCGGCTTACCCTTTCATACCCGTGTGGGAACATTGGTTCAGACCAATGATCGACCTGTTTGCCACACGGTTCACCATGTCTGCCAGTGTATGTGTCCCCGGTCCGGGACCCCAGGCTTTCGCCATGACGCCCTGTCCCTTCCTGGTCCGGACTCATAGCTTACGCCTTCCCTCCCTTCCCGATCCTCCACAAGGTGATCAGGAAGGCTGAGACTCGAGAGGACCCAGGCTCATTCTATCAGCCATGGTGGCCCACTCAGTCTGGTTCCGGACTAAGTCTTTCACTCACGAACCCCCTCTCCAGAGTGGAACAACCAGGTGGGACTGCTCAGGCAACCCGTTCGGGCTCCCTCACGCAAATCACCAGATTCTTCATCTCCAGCTCAGGTTCTGTGTCAAGCCCGGCGCGAACATCCAAATCCTCCTCTCGCCGACAGGTCCCGTTCCGTCTCAATACCTCTCTCATGCCGGAGGCCTCTCAGGAACTCCGAGACTAGCCATGTCCTCACGACAGAGCTAGGCACAGAGTCCTTACGATTGCAGATGGAGCGAAATGGGTCTCATGGTTGCAAAGACATTTCGGTCACCTCACAATCGCCCCACCAACGTCCAAATAGGAAATTTCCTGTCCCTCCTTAACCTCTTTGCTAGCTCCATCCGGGGCTACAGGTCGGCCTTCTGCGGTACGACCATCCGGCCAAATGGGCGGACCTTCCTTTGAAAATGATTTCTTCTCAGAGAGATCTCCAGTGGGGCTTTCTCTCGTGGGCCAATCCCCTAGACGTGTTCCCCTATGGGACTCTTCATGTTTCAAGTGACGTCTCAATAAACCCCCCTTTGGAGCCTTTGTCATCCATTCCTGTCGACCTTCTGTCTATGAGGACTCCCTTCCTCCTCGCCTCCCTTCTGCTTCGCCTAGGACGCGAGGCGAAATCCATGCCCTTAGCGGGGACCCAGCGACATTGCCTTTCACCAGAGACGGCCCCTCCGTCTCTCTTAAGTTCATTCCCGAGTTCCTAGCTAAGAACCAGGCACCGGCAGTCCCTCCCTTACTCGTCATCGCCCGTGGCGGATACACTAGGGGGCGTTGACACCTTTCCGGACATAGCCCTTGCCCTATCGATGTCTAACACACTATTGGGAACGCTCGCGGCCCCAGGCGGTTGTCAAAAGACGTTTCTTATTTCCATCAACCCAGTAAAACGAAAAGACATCACAGCTGGACTTTCTTAGGTGCTCTCCAAGACGGTCAGAAATGCTATTCCCAGGCATCCGAGGGACCTCCCGTCTTTTCCCCCGGGCCCAGGAGGTCAGAGGCTGGCCCACTTCGCGCCTGCATTCCAGCACTCTGTTCCCATGCGCATCCTCCTGGAGGCAGCCTTCTGGCGTTCGGAGAATCCTTCATAAAAATTTTTATCTTGAGGGACATCGCATGACCAGGGCTGATGGTTCTTATGGGATATCCTTCTGTGGCGGCTAATGATCCATATCGGGTAACCCCAGGACACCACTAGGCACTCTGCCCTCCTCCTTTTACTATGAATTTCTGCTATTGTCTGACATTGTACAGTATATGTCGCCAAAATGGGAGTTTGTAATATACTTCCGATTTGGCTAGTTTACATTACCAAGTCAGACTCTAATGCACGCCTGCCTTCCCCACTAGCGCCAAGGTTTCTGCGGGTTATGGTTTACCAGCGCGCGGCCTCGATGATGGAGGTCATTATGGAGGGAATGAGACATGGCTTCTCTTCCGACGGCGGAAGTGGGTTGTGGGCCTGTTGGGCACCCGTGACAGTCTCTATCACTGCATTCGCCACACAAAAAAAAATCGGCCTGGAGTGCAGACTACTGCACGTGAATTGCTATTGGCTCGACATGGTAAGGTATACTAGCCCCAAACAGGGAGTATAATTCCAAAACCAACTCCCCAGTACATGTATGAACATCTGTGATCATATATTAAATAGGAAGGAATATAAGACAATATACCGATTTCTTTCTAAACCGAAAAATCGAAAACCCAAACAAAACAAACAAAAAAAAAAAAACCCCCCCTAACACACACACACACCACACCACCACACCACACCACACACACACAAGTTGAGGCAATGCCAACGCTTTGTTTCCCATGCAAACTTGGTTTCACTGCACATAATGACAAATATGGACACCATAGTGTTACAAAATTTCCATGGGACCTGTTAAAGTCAGATGCGGCAGCATTACATTACTATTTTCATATCTGGCCTTTCAACACCACAATAAATATTTGAACTGAAGATAGAGACTCTTTCATACTTACACTTATAAATATAAAATTTGGCGAGTCGCAGGATGAAGAACAATCGTTCTAATCAGAATTTAAAAATAAATCACAACCACACCAGGCATTATGTTTTCATCAAGCAACAGTTTCATGAAATTCAATTTTCTGTTAACACATTTTGAAAACTTTGCCAAAAGTTCTCGTACATGCTGGCAAGTGCCAAAATATATGCAGACTGTTTGCTATATTCTCTCACACAAAAGAGCATTTTTCTGACTCTTCAATTCCCATGCTTTGCAAATAACATCTGGTTGCCAATATTCTAGATAATACTTCTCATTTGAAACCATGTTAGTTAATTCTTCTTATATGTACGAATTTCTCGTGAAAGTTTTAACCATATAACTTCCTTCTGTAATTCTACTCTTCATTATATGCCAAAAACCTGGTTCCTGTCTAGTGTCCTGATTTAATAAACCGTAGTAATGTGAGGCTCCTCTTGAATACTTGAAAACAGATTTCAGTTAATAATTTACTTGTACCTACTTTCCTCACCAGTATTTCGTTTCTAGTCAGTTCTCTCGGGATACCCTTTTTTCCACCGCACTAACGTAACCATTGTTGTTACAAAATCCGTATTGACACTCAATTTTATCACAAAGCGGATTGAAAACTCAACATTCACTGTCTCAGCCAGAGGAGATTATGTATAGCGCCTACATCATTTTCAACCCCCAGTTTTTTATTAAAAGGTGGATCTGCCTCCCCATTTTTTATGTTAGTGATTGCAGGAACAAAGGTTCTGAACAGAATTTCTTCCAGCAGTTTTTAACATGACAAATCTGCTGTCTCTTATCAAGCGTCGAATACAATCTCTCCAGATTATCTTAGTTGTATTCACCTCCGTGCAGAATCGGATCCTAGTTTTGTTGATAATTCTGCTATTTCATACCCCGAACACGCACTTTTCTTCACTCTATGTTTACTGGATAAGAGCTTACGAATCCAAGTTACTTTTTTAATGGCCTTTTTATGCGCTCTTTATGTTTGGTATTCCGATTCCCTACCTGTTCAAATTTTCACAGATGTTTTCCTGTTAATTCTGTCTCTTTTTTCTGCCACAAACGACTTTTAACATAAATTTCTGGATTCTCATCTATTTATAATCCGGTGGGTTTGGTAATAAAACATCCATCACGAATGGGGTTAGTTAAGAAAGCATCCATAGATTTAAGCACTGCTACTCTGCCAAGAGCGCCAGTTATCTGTCTTTTGAGCCAAGTTTTTACACGTGCTCTAATTTCTGAAAATTTTCTTCAAGATTTAATTTCGCATTGTTTTAAGTCACATGTAAACCACACCAAGATCTTAAATTTGGAGGGTTCCACTTATATGTTCAAATGTAGGCATATACTTATACAGGGGAATTTCGATTAACTACTAGCCAAACTGCCGTTTGTTTTTTCTGCGTTTAGTATTTGTCAAGTCACTCTTCCAACAATATTCAATAAATGCAACATTGATTCCTCATATGATATTCGATCTCCCTCTAGCAATAGTTCAGTATCATCTGCGTACTGTGATTTTCTTGTTTTCTTATCGGCTACTTGGAATTCCTTTTATATTTCATTTTGTCTTATCATATTGCCAAATCTCAACACCTCATAAAACAATTAAATATGGAGCGATTGGTTCACCTTGATGGCATCCCCTATCAATAGGGAACCACCCAGCCAATTCCCATTCACAGACACAGTTGATCTAATATTTGTATAAAAATGTTTGTATCCATTGACAGAAGCTTGGACCAGCAAGGCCATGTTAATACATTGAAAATAAATCATAACTTACACTGTCAATTGCTTATTCAAAAATCCAGGCAAAGAAGTAAACCTGATTTTTTTTTTTTTTGATAAATCATTAAATTAAGTATGTATAGGTAAGACAAATACTTATCTCCCTTATTCATGTTAGGAATAAACCCAGTCATGATCCTCTTGATGATAGAAGGAAGTAAGTACATGTTTCATCGGTAGTATACCAGTCAGATAATATATTCGTACCACAACATTCAAAAGGAGATGGGTCTCCAGGGTTTTTTATTACGTCTTTAGGTTTGTCGCCCCTTTGGGATAATACAATAATACTTCTCTTTTGTGTGATGAGACTTTCCCATTTTATCATATCATCTCATTGATCGCTCTCACAACGTATGGGACCAAGGCTGCAGGCAGGAAATTTGAATAAACTCTTTGTGAAACCATCGCTCCAGGGACTTATCATATTTGACATATTTATGAGAGCAGCACGCTTCTTCTCACTCGTACTTTTTCCTCCAAAGGGCATTTTCTCTCAACCTCAGTTAACGTTGGCAAGTCTTTACTAAATCACTTATTTCACATGGCTCTACACTTTTTTAGAATACAATTTTCTGTAAAAAGTTATTAACTTTCTGAGCAATTTCTCGTTTTCATTTAAAGCTCGAACCGTCATCACGCGTAAGTTTAAATATATTCTTATTAACTTAGTTACGTTTTTCAAGTCACAACAAGTTTTTGTGTATCTTTTTTCACCTTCTTCGTCCCATCTCGCCTTAGAACGCACAGCACACATCCATTTCTTTTCCCTCAGATAATTAAATCTTGTCTGATTTTTCAAGCTCGAAATCATTCTTGTTCTGATAACGTACTTTCCTCTCCGAGTAATGCAATTTTTCTTTCAAGATCTTTCTTTTTTTCTGCATCTTTTCCGTTCTTCATCGTTGCCATATGAAATGTTTTACTCTTAATTTCATAAGCAATGTATCCAGAAAAAGGTTGATCAGATATACCAAAGGAATTTCTGATTTAGGAATTTTGGCCAACCCGCAACGACAAATAGGGAAGTGCTGCATATTCCTCGTAACCATTTGGATTACCTGGTTTACTTCTTTTATATAATAAGTGTCTCTTAATAGAGAAGAATTTCCATAATAAATTCTCTTTATCTCTCTACTTTGTTCTAAATTACTGTAATTAAGGAGTGGTCAGTTCGATAACCTGGTAAGATATTAGCGTCTAAAACGTAATTGCAAAGCCAGTCTGAAACAAGAAAGAAATCTAAACGACTCTGTTGACACGGATTTGTTCTCCTCCAGGTATATGTACGTAATTCCGGATTTAAATCACGCCAGATGTCAGTTAAGTCTAAACTATCCACCATGTTTTCTACTT
>CM031628.1:36355254-36362471 GCA_018398815.1 Conus ventricosus
TACGGCACTTTCCTGTATCCATTGTAGATAGTATAGCCCCCCCCCCCCCCCCCCCCCCCCCCCCCCCCCCCCCCCCAGCGTCTTTAATTCCCTGTCTGTCACTTTTTGTAATTACGGTCAAAGAGTATTTTCCCAAAGAATCCTGCTGACAGCTCCTTTCTTGTTACGAGTTCTTTAATCCACGGTTTAATTGGATGTTCCTACTCAGGGCCCCGAGTTACCAACTTCTCTGAATAATTGAGAGAGAGGGAAGGATACACACACACACATTATATATATATATATAATATATATAATATATATACATATATATATATATATATATATACAACAAACTAATAAATTCCAAGGATAAGTACCGCACCGTTCCAGAGCAGCTTGGTGTTGCAATGACTGCAAGAAATATTGAATTATAAACAAAGCTTGCTCTTATGTCTTAGATTGAAGAAATAGGGGTGAGATACGCATTCATATCTGCAGTGGTAGATGATTCTGCCTAACTAACAGTATGTGCTTGAGTGGGTAAAAATAAAATACATGCTTCTCAAAATGAGCCTTCAGCAGGCTTATATTCTCCAAGGGGGAGACATCCTCCAATAGGGAAGGAAACTCACTAACATATAACTCCTGGTCATATACCGATATTTCGAAATTTGGTGGTTTCTCCTCAGTGACCGCGGAAAGTGGTAATTTGACTCCTCTGCCTTTTCAGTTTTAAGAAGAATGCAATCCCAGAAAAGGTTGGTGTGCAATACCGTAGTATGTTTGTTGAGTTTTCAAAAAACCAACCAAAGGTGCCATCTAAGAAGCAACAGAAAATCATAAAAGAGCAAAACAAACTACATTTTCTTGTGAAAAATAGAAAATATAAAAAGATATCCTCTAAGACACAAGTGCTGAGGGCTATTTCTTGGAATGAATCCGCAAGGGACTAAAATACAACAAACTAATAAATTCCAAGGATAAGTACCGCACCGTTCCAGCAACTTACAGAGCAGCTTGGTGTTGCAATGACTGCAAGAAATATTGAATTATAAACAAAGCTTGCTCTTAGATTGAAGAAATAGGGGGGAGATACGCATTCATATCTGCAGTGGTAGATGAGTCTGCCTAACTAACAGTATGTGCTTGAGTGGGTGAATGGGGAAAAATAAAATACATGCTTCTCAAAATGAGCCTTCAGCAGGCTTATATTCTCCAAGGGGGAACATCCTCCAATAGGGAGGGAAACTCACTAACATATAACTCCTGGTCATATACCGATATTTCGAAACTTGGTGGTTTCTCCTCAGTGACCGCGGAAAGTGGTAATTTGACTCCTCTGCCTTTTCAGTTTTAAGAAGAATGCAATCCCAGAAAAGGTTGGTGTGCACAACACTGCGGGATATTCCTTTTGCTTTTTTGATGGTTTTCTCCTGGCTCGAAATACTGTACATTTTGACCTTAACCCCACATACTCCTTAATCACCTTTCCAGATAATTCATCTTTCATCTTTCCTAAAACCTTCTTGTTAGTAATTGAATGCAAAGGCGAATCTTTAGGATAATCAGATGTGTCGTACCATCCTGCATGCCCTTTAGCTACTTCTATTTCCATGTCTTTATAGATGTCTTCAGTAGGGATATCTATAACAAAACTGTCTGTATCTGTGTAAAGTACTCTGGACTCTGGATACAAGGGTTTAAAGTAGTCATAAAGAAATTCTAACATCAAAAGCTTTGATAATTCTAAAACGGTAAACCCAATAAAAACAGGTTTGTCCAATTTGACTTTCTTTTTTTTCATCATTATACCAAAAAGCTGATCATGAAATCTTCTAAAGTTCTGATAATTTGGTTTTGAAGTCAGCTTAATTGCTTCGTTCTCTTTGGTGACCAATCTAACATCTTTGCGCTTGTGCGGATTCTCCATAGTCTTTCCAAAACAGCTGTTGTTCATCAGCTTGAAAAAGTCTTTTTCTGAAGCATCTGTGGATTTAGTTCTAAGATCAGTGTTCTTCATGATGTATGGTTTCATGAACTGTTCTTGATCAAAAGCAATTATACGATGAACAGCTGTCAACTTCAAACCATGTCTTAAATAAAATTGCAGAAGTCTGTAATGACAGACATAATTTTTTTTGCCACGAAGATTAGGCACAAGTTTAGGCGGCTCTCTTGGATTCATCTTTAGACTTTCTGCTGCTAAAGGATAGTCATTATGCAGGTCATGGAGTTCATGAGGATATTCTAAGTCAACTTCTAGAATGAAACCACGCTGTTGACCCGGTGTCAAACTGCCCAACCACTTTAATGCCCTTTGAATATTTTTCGGATCGACGCTTGTGTGCATTTTAAAGTTGCGTAGTGGAAGTGATTGCGCCATAGCCCATCCATACAGATTGTTTGCATCTAAATACATGAGATAGTTAGACCTTTTACTTGGATCATAATCGTCCAAGTATTTGTTGTTTGCTTTACAGTAATGATGCGACGCCATACTAATTCCTCCACGCAATCCGTTTTCAATCATCTGAATCATTGGTAGGTCAGACAATAAATCAATCTGTACTCCAGTAAACTTTAAGAAAGCATCCCAACTCATCCCGGGCGCAGAAATATAATGCGCGGGATCCAGGCTATAATGTTTCATGCAGGTCTTTCTATAATTTTCAAAGACGTCCGCCAACAAACATGTATCAGCCATCAAGTAGGAGTCATGATAGTCTCCCATCGTTTTACACTCTAACTTCTGCCACGCATCTTGAGCATGCTGGTAATCAGAATCACTGATGTCCTTTCCTCTAAGACTAGAAAAGAACGCGCCTTTAGGTGGAAGTGTGTCTTCGTCAAACCTTTCCCAACTGTTCATGTATTCATAAGGGTAAACACCCTTTCTAACGAGAGTTGGGTCAAAATATTCTTCCGTTATTGGGCAGGACTTTAAGGACATAGCCAGTGACTCTAATGAACCCATCATGTGCTGCATAGAGTCATAAAAAGACATGTTATTTAAAGTGAAACACATGTACTTTTCCGATGACTGTGCAATGCATGACACCTTAAAGGCGTCGCCCACTGCTTTCATTATAAGGTGAGAGTCGTAACCTCGCAAGTTATGAAAGAATACAGGCAGCTTCCATGTCTTTGGTTCAAACTTTAGTTGAATATTGCATTTACTGTGTGCTGCTCTCTAAACTTTCCACTAATGTGATCATGGTCTCTTACTTTTGGATTGGCTTCTCACTGAGTTTTAAACCACAAATCCAACAATGTGTGGCTGAGTCATACTGTTCTTGGTCTTCAGGCGCCATTATGATTTCAGATAAATTCAGTTTATTAGAACAATCATTACGCACTTGCTGCATGCGCTGTAAAAATCTTCTAGCCGCATTTGGTCCTCTGTATAATTCTGGTGTTGAATGAGCGCCATCCGACCTAACAATAATGAAGGCAAATGAACAAATCTGATGATTACTCATTAAGACTGTTTTTCGAAGTTTTTGTGGCGCTGGCCCTTCATAAGGAACAATAAGCGACTCAAAGTCTGCGTAAACAACATATGGAGAATTTTGCATCCGTTTCCAGTTCTTAAAACTAACTTTACTACCTTCTGGGGGCGTAATTAGTTCTGTATTACAGTCAACTGGGCCGATACAATGTTTCTTATGTTCACTCGCCGCTTAACAGATGGAATTCTTGTTAAACATTTTCTACAGAATTCTGTGTTTGCCATAATTTTTGTAGTATGCGCCAATAATCTACTCATTGTGCGTATCAATGTGTAATGCGGTAGCGGTGAAAACATCAGTAGTAAGTCAACATGATTTTTGTCTGGCTCGCCTATTGTTGGGCTGTTCTTGGACACTTTAATAGGCTGTAGATTTGTTTCCTCATCCCATGTGTAGACATTAACAGTTATTGGGTTGTTTTGTTCTTCAAACTGATCAATGGAATCCACGCTAACAGGAAAGGATATTCCACTAAAGTTAAGATCATTGATGTAAGGGTGATAGTTAGAACCTCTCTCTGCGTTTTGCGGACGTGATGCAGCCTTGCGAGAACACATCACATAAAACATTTGTTGTCTGTATTCTTTATGTTTAAACTGCTCTTTTTGCAACTAATGCTGGAGGTAGTGGAATGTAAGACCTGCCTACAATCGGCGCATACTTAGACTGTTTTAATCTGATCTCTAAGACTTCACCCTCTGACCAACCAGAGCCTCTCATTTTAGCTTCTTCAGCGGCCACATCAAACTGTGTAAGCAGTTGGTCTGCCCAACCGGGTGTTAAGACATTAGAGAAAGAATAGTCTGCTGTTTGGGTTGAAACCCAAACGTCTAGATTTTCTTCAATTTATTGTTATATAGTCGATTAAAACAGCTAACATTACTTTAACTGGCGGGTCTATTGTTAGTTTACTTGGAACTTGAGAAATAGCATGAGCAACGCTTGCCTGTACGTTTGCTGGATTAATGACTTCTAAATCAATATCATTTAGTGCTCTTGACAAACGCTCTTCCTTAAGCATTGCTTCAAACAATTCGTCCGGTCCTTCATATATTTTATTCATGCTGAGTTTCTTTTCTAACAAAAAATATTTATTAAATCAAAAAATAATTAATCAATATCGATGGTCGTTTTGTGTTTAGACTCATAAACTAAAGTATAAACACCCTTTGGCGTTGTTAATGGAGCTGTTTAGAGCAGAGTTTTAATGTTTCGTTTACTTTTTTTAAGCATTCCTTTTTTATCTGCTCGGGGTCTGGCTGTTGAGAAAAACTTGTGCCCTCGCCTTTCTTTGAAGATCAAACTTTTGTCTTTTGTAGTCATTAAAATCAGCCTGTAAACGACTAAATTCTTCATCCGTGATGTTTGAGTCAGCTAGTGCTTTATTTATTATCAGATTAAAGGAACTAAGTTTAGCTGTTATTAGTTGAACCATGGCTGTGTGCTTTTGGAGTTTAGTTTTTATTTTTTGCTAGCAGCACCTACAGCTAATGAACACAGGCCGAGAGCTAAAGACAAACCACCTAGAGGTAAAGCTGCGGGTGCGCCTATGCCTGATGCTAAAAGGCCAACACTCGTTCCTGCTGATGCAGCGCTTATAGTTGAAGCTCCAGTATTAACATAGGTAACAGCATTAAAGGCAGCAGAATACCTTCGTTGGTTTTGCTGTATTTTGAAAGGTCCTGCTCTAGTACTTGCTGCATTTGTGTAATGTTTGTTAATCTGAAGGTTTTTATGTCGGGGGGTTTCTATAGCAGCAGAATTGCCTACTGTCTCTTCTTTAGGTACTCTCGGATAATGCTGAGTAGGCATGCTTTTTAAAAAATGAAAAAAATAATTTAGTATTCTATTTGGTCTAATCTGTTCTTTGCAATATTCAGCTGTGTATCAATTAATAAAAACAATGTACATTAAGTGGTTTATCGGCTTCTTTTTCTTTCTCAATTTGAATTTTTAAACGTCTTTAAACCGTTCTCCCACTTCCATGCAGCTGATTATCCTCTGTTGACCTTAGGTCAATCCATAAACCGTATTTGATGTTAAATAATCATCAAGCCTAACACTGTGAGGTGTAGATCTTTAGACGCAAGGTCTGCTGTTGGACTTCTACCCCTCCCACCCCCAAACAATTTTCTTATTTCGTCAAAATGATGATAAGGTCTAAGTCCGCTAGCATAGATTTGGTTAGGACTACCATCAATTGTACATTGCACTTTCGTTATTTTTTGGATTAAAAAACTTTTCACTTGCTCTTGCAAATGGTTCTTCATCTTCACACAGCAATAAAATACCTTTAAGCGATCTTGCTGTGACACTAAGATTAAAATTCCATATAGCGTCTGCCCTGCTTTTAGGATTGTTGAATGATGACGCACGTTTTCGTAATATATTACTAATTGTGACTCATATTGTTGCCCAATAAGCCTTGCTAAATTTAGAGTTGCTAACAACATCAAACTCTAACGAGATGTCAGAAATGCTGTACTTTGCTTCGGTGTCTGTTGATCTGATAAACCGTTTGTAGTCATTAAAATTTTAGTTCGTATGACAATCTGTCTTTTAATGCCCCTTGAAGGTATGGGGCATGCGCTTTTAACAACCTCAAAATCTAAGGGTATGGAAAAGCGATTTCCAAACGCATAACTTACAGCTAAAGCCTTTTTGCTGCCTTTAGCACCTGAGGCGAGTTCGGCGCCTATTCTAAGTTTTAGTGCTTCTTCATTGCCGATTCCTTGAAACGCAAGATCTTCCCTTTCATTCGCGGTTTGCCATAGATCAGAATAGGTTAAAAATATGTCTGCATTGTGTAAAGAAAATACTTCTTTCCCCTCAAGTTTTATTTGAAATTTTCTTAACGATTTCCCGTCCCAAATTTTGGACAACTGTTCTGGTTGGGTCTGTTGTTGAAGCGAGTTCTATTTGAAAGTAAGCCGTGCAGAGCCTGGCACAATCAAATCATCCGCTCCTAGGTCTGGAAATTTAACAGTAAGAATTTGATCCGCATCAATAGTAGATGGATTATTTGGAACAGTAATATTCCGTTTATTTCCCTTCACGCCATGGGGTTCTTTCAGCTTTCGATGCGAGTCAAGAATCGAGCCATACTTGTGACATTTTTATAAAACAAAATAAAAAGTTAATTATTTAAAAACATGGCGGGAATTGACTTTGAAGATTTTGATGTTCCTGATCCTGCAGACACCATGGATGAAAGGACTCCTTTAACACAGCACCGCTCAATGGGGGATGAAATAGCCGAAGGGGAGCAAAGGCGTGAATTAACAGAAAGTAAGGTCAGATCATTATAATTATCAAAGTTTAGAACTAGAACCTCCCAAAACTATATACCCTGATGATTTTGAACTAAAAAAATAACCATTTGTATTTTAGAAACGATAAAGGAGAACGTGTTCCGCTTACAGATAAACGAGACCCATCAAAGTTTGTAGGCATAAGTACAATTAGACAAAGGCTCCGTGTGAGCGAGCAGAATCGCCTTGGCTTTACTAAACCAAAATTAGATGTGGAGGCAGTTGCTAAACTTCAAAACATACAAGAAGAACTCCCAACAGATAACCAAATGCAAAACATGGAACTTGAAGATTTAAGTTAAAAAACGGGCGAAATAAATCAAGCAATTTGAAGCAGAACTCACTGAAGAAAGAAGAAACAGCATTAAAAACTATACACGAACCACGGCTACCTGAGAGAGATTTAGTAGCCCTT
>CM031628.1:36377571-36382732 GCA_018398815.1 Conus ventricosus
CGTCTCAAAAGATCCTGCCAGAAAAGAATGGGCAATCTCACAGTACCATTACTTTTTTTTTTTTACTGGGGGGGGGGGGGGGGGGGGGGGGGGGTTGTTTCTACAGTAAACAGTGAACTGACATAGATTTACCGAGATTTGAAAAGGAGCATACTCCTGGCTTGTAGGTCACAAACAGTAGGTCAGAAGAACCAGAAGTATGAGTATTTCGTCATCGTTCTCCATTGTGACACAGCGACCTACTGTCAGAAACTGCGTCACTCCATTGCAGACGATGCAATGCTCTATCCTACTAACACACACCCAATCTGAATTTCGTCTCGTACTTCTCTCTCTGTCTGTCCATATCACACAAAAGACATGAAATTTCATCATTTCTGGATGATTTCAACGTTCTGTACTGCGAAAATCCATCTCTTTTTTTTTTCTCTCTCCTGAATACACTCATGCACGTACTGCCATTTGTTAAAACTGAGCATTTCAGGAAATAGTTTCGGCAAATATTTCATGCTTTCCACCCCTTGGTGTAGCCATTACTAATCCCAAGCCGTTCTGCAATAGTATATCCCACGAACACCTGGCGCCCATGTGTTTCTACCACGTGAATCTCACCAAAATAACGTTTCGTGAGCCTTGAAAGGTAATCTGTTACCTACCACTCATCCGTGATATCTTTAGCCGCTGGCTAATAAACAGTACACGTGATTGCTTAGAGGAATCGGACAACATTGGCCGTCTCCATTAAGTAAATCGTTCTGTGTATTCATATAAGGACTCCTTAAAAAAAAAAAGAAAAAAAAAAGATCTCTACATTATACAATTTTTTTTTTAAACACGAACAGCAGCAACATCCAATTTCCACAGTTCAGCATCATAAAAAGTATCGGAGTTTAATTAAATAAATTATTAAAAAAAAAAAAAAATTCCTGCCACTTCCAATTTAGGTATAGTACACACTCGCAAAAATTTAATGCGCAACAATGCATTTCTTGCCATACTTGCACAATCTTTACGAGCAGCCAGAAGACTGAGCAGAAACTAAGAGAGAGAGAGAGAGAGAGAGAGAGAGAGAGGAGAGAGAGAGAGAGAGAGAGAGAGAGAGAGAGAGACAGACAGAGGAGAGAGGAGAGAGACAGAGACAGAGAGAGACAGACAGAGAGCAGCTATGTCCCTCAGTTTAAGAGACAGCCTCCCTCATGCTTGCAAGATACCTTATTTTTATGACGAACACAACGATCTTTTGTCTCTAGATATCTTATAACATGCTATAACGAAAGGTGGGCCTCACAGAGGTTGTATGAAGCCTTCATGTGATGAAGTGCGTGCTGTTGTACACAAACGCTTTGCATGGAAGTCAGTCTGTTTTGCAGCTCACATTTGGACAGGAATTGAAGGTCATGTTAGCCGACATGTGTGTGTGTGTGTGTGTGTGTGTGTGTGTGTGTGTGTGTGTGTTAGTTTTGTGTGTGTGTGTGTTAGTGTGTGTGTGTTGTGTTGTGTGTGTGTGTGTGTGTGTGTGGGGTGTGTGTGTGTGTTAGTGTATGTGTTAGTGTGTGTGTGTGTGTGTGTGTGTGTGTTAGTGTGTTAGTGTGTTAGTGTGTGTGTGTGTGTTAGTTTGTGTGTGTGTGTGTTAATGTGTGTGTGTGTGTGTGTGTGTGTGTGTGTGTGTGTGTGTGTGTGTGTGTGTGTGTGTGTGTGTTAGTGGTGTATGTGTGTGTGTGTGTGTGTGTGTGTGTGTGTGTGTGTTAGTGAGAGAGAGAGTGTGTGTTTTGCGTGTGTGTGCGTCTCTCCCTCTCTACTCTCTCTCTCTCTCTCTCTCTCTCTCTCTCTCTCTCTCTCTCTCTCTCTCCTTTTTTTTTTAAATTCTCATCTACTCTCATTTTTGCCGTCTATTCCACCCACCCACCCCCCTTTAAAAAAAAAATCTCCATCAACTTTGTTTTTAAACATTAAAAAAAAAAAGTCATTGTCAGACCTTTATTCCCAGGATCTGTACAGAAGGGCATACGTACTTATGTTATAAAAAAAAATTACTTATTTAACTGATTTACCTCACTTCTGTTCGTCTTCCTTGGAAATGACAGAGGAAGTGACAAAGTTTTTATGTAATCAAGCTATCTCTCCTTTGCACGTGAAGTGAAATCGGAAGTCTGGATGCTGCGGTATCGCCTACAAAACGGATCCGCTGTGTCGGAAAACAAAAGCGAGCTTTAAGACAAACGAAAGTTTATCCTCTCGCAATAGATAAAATTACATTATTCAGCTATACCTGGAGGGGCAAGGGGGGGGGGGGGGGGGGGAGAGGGGGGAGGGGCAGCATTGCGTCATGTCTTCCTTTCTCTGTTGTCTTGTGCTAATTAACCAATCGATTAACAAAGAAACCAAAAACAAAGAAAAAAAAAAAAAGAAATCGGTCTGCATGCTGTCTTTTCTTGCTGTACACCCGCGTCTTCGGTACAAATGTTGTTGACAAAACATATCCACCTCACAGAGCCTAACCTTTTGATTTGAACGATGCAGTTTTAGTTCTACAGGCTCTTCATGTATCGATGTTATTATGTGACCATTTTATTCCATTCTTTTGAAGTATATTTTGAGGAGAGAGAGAGAGAGAGAGAGAGAGAGAGAGAGAGAGACAGACAGACAGACAGACAGACAGACATGCACACACACACCACACACACACACACACACACACACGCACACACACACACACACACACACCACACCACAACACACAAAACACCACACACACACATACACACAGTGGAGAGAGGAGAGAGAGAGAGAGAGGAGAGAGAGAGAGAGAGAGAGAGAGAGCAAAGAAAGAGCGCATCAATACCTTCCAGCAAATGTAACGGGGGTATTATTACGCGTATTGTGCTCGAGAGAGAGAGAGAGAGAGAGAGAGAGAGAAGAGAGAGAGAGGAGGGGAGAGGGGAGAGAGGAGAGAGAGAAGAGAGAGAGGGAGAGAGAGAGAGAAAGAGAAAAGGAGAAAGAAGAGAGAGAGAGAAAGGGGAAGAGAGAGAGGGAGAGAGAGAGAGGGAGAGAGGAGAGAGAGAGAGAGAGAGAGAGAGAAGGAAGGAGAAAGAGAGAGAGAGAGAGAAGGTGAAAGAGAGAGAAAGAGGAGGAAAGATAGAGAGAGAAGGGGGAAAGAGAGAGAGAGAGAAGGAGGGAGAGAGAGAGGGAGAGAGAGAGAGGGAGAGAGGAAAGAAGGGAGAGAGAGAGAGAAGGAGGGGAGAGAGAGGGGGAGAGAGAGGAATGAGAATGAGAGAGCGAGAGAGAGAGAGAAGGAGAATGAGAGAGAGAGAGAGGAGACAAGACAAGACAAGACAAGACAAAATTCTTTATTTACGAGGATAATAGATTTAAACATGATGTGCTTTTTACATCCAGTCCTCGCCCTGTGTAGGGTCAAACAATATAAAATAAAAGGCAACAAAGGAAGCATGCAAAAGTGACTAGAACTACAATACAATAGGGGATTAAAATTTAAAAAGGGAAGGGGAAAAAAAAAAAAAAGAGAGAGGAGAGAGAGAGAGAGAGAGAGGAGAGAGAGAGAGGAGAGAGAGAGAGAGAGAGAGAGGGAGCAGGACGAAGGAGTGCAGGGTAAGCCTGCAGAGGGGGAGAGGGAGAGAGAGAGAGACAGGGGGGGGGGGGGGGGGAGGGAGGGAGAGGAGAGAGAGGGTGGGGGGAGGAAGAGGCTAGAGTGGGTGCGATAAGAGAGCATGTTTAGAACAATCTGACAATCAAAAATTCCAAAGAGATACGAAACAATCAATTTTGAAACACCGGGGGAGGGGGGGTGGAGAAATAAAGCACAAATGGAGGTGGGAAATGCATAATGATAGCCCAGTCGAAAGGGTAGGAAGGGATACCTTTATGGATAAAAAATCAGTCATTCCAGCAAAACCCGAGAAGGAGAGAGAGTGAAAAGGAGAGGAGAGAGAGAGGAGTGAGAAAAGAGGAGAGAGAAGGAGAGAGAGAGAGAGAAGTCACATAAAAACTCAAGCATTTCGACAGAATGACAAGAGGGCGGGAAAGGTAGTAGGAAATACACACGCACACACACACACAACACACACACACACACACACACACACAAAAACACACACCAACATACAACACACACCACACTTGTCAACCTCGGTTTTAATGTCAGTGGAGGAAGGACTAGCGCACTGCCCAAAACACTCAAGCTTGCTTTTCAATTCATTTTATATTATGCATTCGTCACATCAAACCACTAGTAAAGTCTATTAACTTTACTACACATGGTTCATAGAACGGAAACTCAATGCATATGGAAACCCAAAAGAAAATAAAACATTCTCTCTTTCTGACTTCAAAATCATTTATCTAAAAATCATTAACTAACCCGGGTATAAACAGATTTTTCTTTACCTGGCCAGGTGATCTTAAAATATTCTCGAATCACTGTCTTTTCTTTTCTTTTCTTTTTCTTTTCACTGTCACTTTCACAACACGACACAACTGCCGGCACTGGTGTTGGTCTGATGGCGCCTGGTCAGGTGAGACTGTGGCGTTGGTCTGTGGTTCTGCTTGGCGAAGTGACGTGCCCGGTATGAGGTCGAACCCCCGGTTAGGGTAGAACAGTGGGCTATCAACATCGTTTGTTCTCCTTTCTTTCTTCCTGCATTAACGCATTGCACTCTCTCTCTCTCTCTCTCTTCTAGTCTGCTCTTATCAAAAGGGAATGGTTGCTTTTCTTTTCTTTTTCTTTTCTTCTTTTCTTCTTCATAAATTAGCAACTCTTTCTCTCTCTCCACATCTCTCCTCAGTCCTTCCTTTGCAGACTTCTCATGCTAATCTCTCAACTTGGTTCTCTTCTCTCCTCATCTCTCTCTCTCTCTGCCCTTTTCTCTGCAGAGCTCCACTCCGAACCTCTCTTCCCTCTCTCTCTGTTCGTTCTTCCCCTCCTTCTTCTCTCTTCATCTCTCTGCCTTTTCCCTCGTGCAGAGACTACACCTAAAACCTCCTCATCTTCTGTCTCTGTTCGTTCTCTTCCCTGCCTTCCCGTAGGCGAGAGCCTACTCTCCCGAACTTCCCCTTTTCTTCTCGGGCGTTGTTTTTTCCTCTCTTCCCTTTTCTCCCCACAATTCCCTTTTTGCTCTAACCGTGTCCAAGGGCCAGTAAAGGG
>CM031628.1:36383732-36388732 GCA_018398815.1 Conus ventricosus
TCAAGTGTCCAATGTGCCATTTCAGGGCATGGCCAATGACAACCCCTCCTGAACGTGTGTCAATAAAGGGGTGTTTAAGAGCGCCTTCCTCTTCACCCCTCTTGTGGCTGACCTTTGACACACGTCACATGACATGCAGAACCGCTTATGTCTGCCATTGCTCCTGGCCAATGAAAGTCATCAAAGACTCGGTTAGCTGTTTTGCTGGTGCCGAGATGACCCGCCATGAGCGACTCGTGACCCACTGACATGACAGTGTCACGATAACACGCTGGTACCTCTAACTGAGTGGTCACCTTACCTGTCTTCCCCTTGGTGAACACTCGGTACAACAGCCCGCCTTTCACAAGAAATTCTGTCTCACCTCCTCTAACCTCCTGTTTCTCTCCACCTCTTGCCAACTCCCAAGACTTCACGAGCGAAGGGTCTTGTTCCTGTGCTGCCCTAAACTCATCAGGCGACACATCTATGCCCGACTTCCTTCCTGGAACAACTAACGGTTTAACAACCTTTTCCTCCTTCTTGCTCCGTGTTTGAACTGCTGCCCCTGTAGCAGTCAACAACTCAGGATCCCCTGGATCCCTTGCACCTGGAATATTTCCAATGATCAAATCGTGAAGGGGTTTCTCCATCACCAACGCAGACAACTCGCCTGAGAAGTAAGGGGTACGTACTTCTATCTTAGCAACTGGAAACTCCCTCACAGTGCCATCGATTAGAGTACAGGTCTGGATTTGCCCTGTCAAATCCCCTTTATCGACCAGCGTTGTTCGTACTAACCCCGCATGAACAACCATGTCTCGTAACACTTTCACCCTCTGCTGGCCAATCCACCCTTCTTCCACTGGTAACGAACCACTCAGCCTAGTGCCCTCCATCCCTGACACTGACTGCTGTCCAGTGCTAGCCATAGCTGCACTCCACCCTCTTCGACTGAATCCCTTTGGTTCCACTGCAGGTCGTTTCCCTTGACGACCCTTATCCACCTCTTGCAAGGCTGCTGCCTTCTGGAACCTCATGCGACAATCCCTCGCCACATGTCCCTTCTTGTGACAAATGAAACACCTAATTTCCCTTTGCCCTTCCTTCTGCCCCACCACTGGGTTTGCAGACTTTGCAGAAAACTCCCCTGTCTCCTTGCACTCTTCTCACCTGTGCCTAGCACCTGTTTCTCCTGCACCTTCGTGCCCAAACGTGCCTCTCTATACACCTCTGCGAACTTCAACAACTCCCTGCTGTCTCTGGCTGTCTCTCTTTCAAATGTATGTTAACTCAGGGCCGCAACCTGACAAAATCTGTTCTTTCATAACTAGCTCTTTCACACTCAGCGAAACTCCATAATTTTCGAACCGCTCAACTCTAACCTTTCTCAAAAATAGTGATCTAGACGTCACACAAACTGAGTGTACGTTTCCCCTCTTGCAATTTTTTAGCTGCATCGAAATTTCTTTCTGAATCCTTCCCACCTGGAGGTCAAAACCCCTTCATTAAAGACTCTTCACAGCACCAAAATCGTGACTGGTGTTTCTGCTGGAGTAACGCAGTGAAAATCTGCAATGCCTTAACCCCGTCAATAGCGCTGACCAAATGACTGCCCACTCTTAGAGCTTTCTGGTAGGCCAACCTGACTGGTCGCAAACGAACGAAACGACTGATGTATGCATCAATCGAATCGGTTCCTTCAAAGAGAATTTTGGCAACATGGGTCGGGGAGCAAGCAGCGCACAGAGTCACTGGAACCTGAACTCCCCAACCCTCGGTGGTCCCCCTTTGGTATTCTCATCCTTTTCTAACTCTAATTGAATCCTTAGCGCTTCGCTTAGCCTGATTACCTGAATCCTTAATTTTTCTTTTCTGCTCTGCTAATACTTCTCCCCGACACGTCGTCTTTTTTCCGCGCGTTCATCCCATTCCCATCTTTTGCTGGTTTTTCAACAGAATGCTCGCAACTCTTCTCCCCGAATAACCTAATCAACGAGCACGCTCACGAGTTGTTCAATAGGGTGTTCTTTTCTTCCGCCATGTATCTCTTTATTTTTTTTTTTTTTTGAACAAGATTTTATAACTACGACAGCCAAACTGGTGGTTACCGACACGAGTGACGAAATAGCACATCCTATGAATGATAATATTAGCTTGGACAAACGTAGTTAGTTTTTATAAGACCCCAGCGCCTGACCCAACTAGAGAGCGAATTATAGGCAATCTGTGCGAAATGAGTACTCTGGGGCTGAAAATGCCAAGGCCTAGTATTAACTATCTTGGAAGCAATGCCAAGCCTAGTAATTAACTATCTTGGGAACATACAGTAAACACCCCTTGTCTTGATTACAATACTGAATCCCACCCAGCTTCCTCTCTGAGAAGTTGACAATTAATAATAAATGGGCCAGAATATCCAGGCAGCTCGCAATAAATTGTCAACCTCGGTGAAAATGTCAGAGGAGGAAGGACTAGCGCACAGCCCAAACACACTCAACAGCTTGCTTACAAACTCATTCATATATCATGCAATCGTCACATTCCAAACCACTAGTAAAGTCTAAACTTTACTACACAAGTTCATAGACGAAACCTCAATGCATAAGGAAACAAATTGAAAATAAAACATTCTCTCTTTCCTGACTTCACGAAAACCATTTATCTAAAACATCATTAACTAACCCGTATAACATATTTCTACTTTACCTGGCAGGTGATCTGAACTATTCTCGAATCACTGTCCCTTTTCTTTTGCTTTCTTTTTCTTTTCACTGTCACTTTCACAACACGACACAACTGCCGGCACTGGTGTTGGTGCTGAGGGCGCCTGGTCAGGTGAGAACTGTTTGGCGTTGGTCTGTGGTTCTGCTTGGCGAAGTGAACGCTGCCAGGTATGAGTCGAACCCCCGTTAGGTAGAACATGACTATCAACATCGATCTGTTCTCCTTTCATTCTTCCTGCATTAACGCATTGCACTCTCTCTCTCTCTCTCTCTTTCTAGTCTTGCTCTTATCAAATGGACATGGTTCTTTTCTTTTTCTTTTTTCTTTTCTTTTTTTTCCCTTCTTCATAAATTAGAAACTCTTTCTCTCTCTCCACATCTCTCCTCATCCTTCCTCTGCAGACTATCTCATGCTAATCTCTAAACTTGGTTCTTCTTCTCTCCTCATCTCTCCTCTCTCTGCCCTTCTCTCCTGCAGAGCTCCACTCCAAAACCTCTCTTTTCCCTCCTCTCTGTTCGTTCTTCCCCTCCTTCCCCTCCTCTCTTCATCTCTCTGCCTTTTCCCTCGTGCAGAGACTACACCTAAAACCTCCTCATCTCTCTGTCTCTGTTCGTTCCTCATCTCCCTGCCTTCCTGTAGGCGAGAGCCTACTCTCCCAAAACTTCCCCTCTCTCCCCTCTCTGTCTGTTCGTTTTTTTTTTTCCTCCTCCTTCCCCTTTCTCTCCCTCACACATTCCTTTATGCTCTAACCCCCTGTCCAATGGCCAGTAAAGATTGGGGCAGTATTTTTTACCCTTGATCCCCGAAGTTGTCTCCCTCTAATTCCATTGGGCGTTCAAATCATGACAGTCCCGTCTACAACGCCTTACTCTCTGTGGTGGTCAATTGGTCATTTAAAATTTATTAGCTAGATTTCACCCCCCCCACACACTACCTTTTCCCCCCCTTTCCTACTTAACTGGTGCCGTGTGGACACTGGTCACTCTAAAGTGGCTAGCTGAGTCGGGTGGGCGCCACGATGTCTAAACTAACAATGACGCTGGTTCACAAATTGGCCGGAAAAAGGCTGGCCCAGGGACTGAGGGCCGTCTGGGCAGACATCGAGGCGTCGGTCAAAGCCCCTTAGTCAGTCGGGTGGGTCGGAACCGTCTCGGTGAAACCTCTCCACTAAGCTTTAATTTGGGCCCGGGCCCGACCTATGGGCCCGTCTTTCTGACGCCTAAAATGTTTGAGTTTGGACTTAGGTCCGAACAAATTGGCTGGCGACTCCCCAAGTTAGGTTTTTTCCCCCAAGTTAGGTCGTTTCATTTTTTTGTCCGTGACACACACACACACACACACACACACACACACATATATATATATACTCATATAAGACATACTTACTAAACAAAAACATACATATGCATTTCAAGTACAAAAACACTTTCTAAATAGTCAGGTACATACATAAGGCAAAGAGGGTGGTGGTGAATGGTGGTGGATTTATGGTGGAGTATGTAAGTACTGGCACATAAGATGGTTGAAATAATGTGTGTTTGAAGGTTGATATGCATTGGCGCTGTTTGGTTGATTCAGGGAGCGAGTTCCATTGACAGGAACCTGAATATGTAAACTGGATTTGAATAAGTCAATTCTAGGAACAGGGACATGAAGTTTGGGTAGAGTCCTTGAGGAATTTATTGAGAATCTGTGAACTAAATGTTGAGGGTGCCTTCCCAGACAAAATCTTGTGCATTATGATCCCTTTGTTGTATTCTAATCTCAGACTTAATGGGAGAACTTGAATCTTTTATAGTCCGAGTCCAGAAGACTACTGCTTTTTAGGAGGACTAATTTGAGTGCTCGCTTGTGCAGGCTTAACAATGGTTTGAGAGTGTTAGCGCTAGCACAGTCCCTTAGAGTAGATCCATAGTCTATGTATGATTGAATATGAGACTGGAAAAAGAGCTTGCGTGAATGCAGGTCGAGGAAGCGTTTGATTTTGGAGAGTTGAAAAACTTTCTGTGAAAGTTTTTTTGCATAGTGAGGTTATGTGAGCTTGCCAGCTCATATTGTTATCAATGGTTAATTCCTAGCACTTTGAGGCATGTAACCTGTTTCAACGGGTTCATTTTTAAGATGTACAGGAGGAAACTTAAGAGTGAGTATTTTGTCTTTTTTGCCTGGTTGTGATAAGCATGGATTTAGTTTTTTGAGGGTGAAGCGACATGTGATTTAGTTCAGTCCATTTCACGAGATCATTCGCACTTTCTTGTAAAGTTTGTGCAAGAACAGTAACATCAGAATGATTT
>CM031628.1:36393732-36398732 GCA_018398815.1 Conus ventricosus
GTGGGATTTTTCGTGTCTCTCAATCCCCACTTGAGACACCCAGGTTTGTCAGAGGGATTTTTCGTGTCTCTCAATCCCCACTTTAGACATCCAGGTTTGTCAGAGGGATTTTTCGTGTCTCTCAATCCCCACTTTAGACATCCAGGTTTGGTGGGAGGGTTTTTCGTGTCTCTCAATCCCCGCTTTAGACACCCAGATTTGGCGGGGGAATTTTTCGTGTCTCTCAATCCCCATTTGAGACATCCAGGTTTGGAGGGGGATTTTTCGTGTCTCTCAATCCCCACCTGAGACACCCAGGTTTGTCAGAGGGATTTTTCGTGTCTCTCAATCCCCACTTTAGACATCCAGGTTTGTCAGAGGATTTTTCGTGTCTCTCAATCCCCACTTTAGCCATCCAGGTTTGGCGGGTGGGATTTTTCGTGTCTCTCAATCCCCACTTGAAACACCCAGGTTTGGCAGGTGGATTTTTCGTGTCTCTCAATCCCCACTTTAGACACCCAGATTTGGCGGGGGGATTTTTCGTGTCTCTCAATCCTCACTTGAGACATCCAGGTTTGGCGGGTGGGATTTTTCGTGTCTCTCAATTCGCACTTGAGACACCCAAGTTTGTCAGAGGGATTTTTCGTGTCTTTCAATTCCCGCATTAGACTTACAGATTTGGCAGGGATTTTTTGTGTCTATTCGGATTCCGTATTTTGAATGTTAGGAGATTTTCAGGGCGGGACAGCAAGAGTATCTTGTCTGCCCGGGGGTAGGCGATCGATGTTGCTGGCATTAGTGAATGCTGCGACCTGTTATTTTCCCCAATGTCAGGTAATCATGGGAGAGTTTTGCTTCGCAGAACTGCCGTTTTAAGGTACTCTCTTTAAGACATCGATATCATGAAGTACTGCGCCACGTGATTGGCTGAGTCATACAGTTTTGACCAATCAGAATGAAGCATACAGATTTTCATGCTTTGGGGCACTTGCTGAGAAAATGGCAGACGACGATTAATGATTGGACGGAAGCGTAGACTAATAATAGAGATTCTTTGCATAGTATGCATAAATTATACTATTGCTTGCATCTACAATGGCTGTTTCAATTATGTTTTCCTGATTCTTCGTAATCTAGTACTTCACAGAACTTGAAAATTATCGCCCTTGATGTGTGAGTGGTTTTGCTTTGAGGGAAGGTAAAAAAAAAAAAAGCTAGTTTACCTCCCCCCCACCCATCCCCATCCCCACCCCCACCCCCACCCCCACCGGGAAGGTCAGTAGAAGACATAACATCTTCTTCACCTGCTCTAACACCGTCCAGGAGTTCAAACCGTCGTCCTGTCTTCCATCAACGCTTACGTTGACTGTTCTGTTAAGACGCAAAATTGGTGTGGAATCCCACGACTTTCCCAGCAACAAGAACAGTGGTAGGGCGGAGAACTCCCCCATCTCGGCAAGCACGTTTCACCGGTGTCGTATAATATCTGGGAACCGTGATATCTGGGAACGCGTTCGTAGATTTACCGTGATATCTGGGAACGCGTTCCCAGAGTTCCTGAACTTCCAATCGTGAAATCTGGGAACTGGTGTGAAATCTGGAACGTCTCAGAGAATAGACCAAATGTGGCCTTCCTAGCAGATTTTCTTTCAATTTCATGAAATTCATGATATGCATGCATGCATTTGAATTCTAAGTTGCATTTCTTTCAAGTTCAAAAGTTTGTCATTCTCTGTTTTGTGGAAATTTGTTGAAATTACGCAAAGAAGGCCTCAGAAAGAGAGTACTTTATGAAAATCATGCCAAGAAATTAATGGAAAAAAAGTGACAAGAAGGCCAAAGATCTCAACTGCTTCTAAATAGTTTCCTACCTTATCTCGAAAATCCTTTCTTTTTTTCGTCTTCTTTCTGCCCTTCTGAGCTCTGAAAGACCACGTTTCCAGATATCACGGGCCTTCCCAGATATCACAGTACATTTTGGGAACGAGTTCCCAAAAAAGTCTGTGATATCTGGGAAGCCTTCCCAGATATCACGTTCCCAGATTTCACGCGACACCGGTTCTGTTGTGAGTGAACTTGCGGGACAGCGTTGTTTTGACCGGCGTCGGTGAAAATTACCTCCCGTCGTGAAATTCGCGGTATGGAGTACATAGATCGTCTTGCTGAAGCAGGTCGAACATTTGGCCGATTAAAAGTAGATCACAGTTTTAGAGCAGGCCTACTGGTTCAATATCGATTGCTGATGTCCTTCCTATTGCGTGGTGTGTGTGTGTGTGTGTGTGTGTGTGTGTGTGTGTGTGTGTGTGTGTGTGTGTGTGTGTGTTGTGTTTGTGTATGTGTGTGTGTGTGTGTGTGTGTAGGTGTGTGTGTGTGTGTAGGTGTGTGTGTGTGTGTGTGTGTGTGTGTGTGGGTGTGTGGGTGTGGGTGTGTATGGGTGTGTGTGTAGGTGTGTGGGGTGTGTAGGTGTGTATGTGTGTGTGTGTGTGTGTGTGGTGTGTGTGTGTGTGTGTGTGTGTGTGTAGGTGTGTGTGTGTGTGTGTGTGTGTGTGTGTGTGTGTGTGTGTGTGTGTGTGTAGGTGTGTATGGGTGTGTGTCTGGGAGGGTGTCTGAGAGAGAGAGAGAGAGAGAGAGAGAGAGAGAGAGAGAGAGAGAGAGAGAGAGAGAGAGAGAGAGAGAGAGACTTACTATGACCAGAAGAACGAAGCAGACAGCAGGATTGCTGAAAACGAGCCAAAATATAAACAGATACGCAAAACACATAGCATTTGATACAATATATCTGAAACATGAACGTGGACACCATACACAATAACCCAGCAAATCGATACCAGCTCTGCCTGGAGTGATCGATGCCACTGATCTGTAGATTGCCTTCGTGTGCCTTTCAATACGAAATCTACACTGAACGCGTTATGATTGTAACAGCAGACGTTGAAGAAGCGTCTCGCTTCTAGAGATACACAGCTGCCTTCCTATCAGCAAGTATAAAGAGTCCATTCCTATCGGCCGATAATAGAGTCTACACACTGAACGACTAATATAAGGCTTCTTAATTAAAGAAGCAGAGGACGCATTATTCTGCAGGTCTTCCGTAAGAGTGCGCCTGTCCATTTATCATATCCTTCTTTTCCTTTTTTTTTTTAATTTATAAAAGTTTGTTTTTTTTCTTTCTTTTTTTTTTCTCTTTTTGCTGCCCTCATCTTCTGTGCCACCTCAGTAGTAGTGGCAGTGCACCCACGCTGCTCAGTCCGACCCCCCCCCCCCCCCCCCCCCCCCCCCGCCGTCTACGGCCACAGCCCGGTCAGTCCCGCCGCATAGCAGCCCCGGCACCGGCAATCCACAGGGAGCAGTCGATCGATGTCCAATCGTCAAGAGGCAACCCACCGGAGGAGACACTGCGCTGCCGCCGAGTCACTTTGGTGGGTGTTCAGTGGCGCCTGTTCTGATCCAACATACAGCAGGACACCACCACCTACTAAGCCCCCCCCCCCCCCCCCCACCCCCACCCCACCCCTTGCTGACTACAATAATTGACTTAGTCGCGGAGCCGGTGCGAGTGAGCTCTCCCTCCGGAGGGCGCCACCACGTCCACGTCCGTCCAGCGACAGTCCCGATCATGGACTCGCCGATACCGGTGACCCCGTGAAGTAAAGGTCTCTGTCGCCGTCTGAGCAGCCACCGCAAGACCCACAGGCTGTGCTGAGATGAACTACGATCAGTTTTCGATTGTATTCGGCAAAAAGTCGATGTTCCGTGGACCCGGAAATAATCATAATAATGATTATCTATGGCGCTGAATTTTACATCATAAGCCCTAAGCGCTTACAAATACATAAGAGGTTAAAGAAAACGTATAAATGAAATCAATAAGAAGATTCCAATTCCATTTTGATAACTTTTTGACGCAGCCACTCCAATGTACATTTTCTTTTAAGACTACGGTTTATAAGCCTATGCTTGTTGTACTCCATGATTTGATGAATATTGCTGCAAAATCGTTCTCGAATAAATAAAACTTGTTTAAACCAATAAGAAGATGAGCATTGCAATAAGTACCATGCATCAACAAACAAGGGTGTATATTGACACACGCCCACGCGCTCGCTCGCGCGTGCACACACAAACACACACCCGCACTAAACACATGATCCCACACACACTGTTGCACAACAACGGACACAACAGCATGTGGCACGCGCACGCACACACACACACACATCCGCACACGCACACGCACACGCGCACGCACACACACACACACACACACACACACACACACACACACACACACACACACACACATGCGCGCCCACGCGCGCATGCATGCACGCACGTACGCACCAATAAATGTCCCTGACGCGTGCATGCTACCCATGGCTGTCCTGCTGAACATGGTTTTTGCGATGAAACCAGTGCCCCCCCCCCCCCCCAACACACACACAGACACACACACAGATACACACAGACACACAGACACACACACACACACACACACACACACACACACACACACACACACACACACACACACACACATACTACAGCCTCCTGTTTCAAAGTAGCCTACCGAGTCAGTTAACCGCCCCTTTCACATAGCACCCCATTGTTCCTGGCTAGGTCCAACAAAAAAAAAAGAAAGAAAAAAAAAGAAAAAGAACACAAAAAAAAAAAGAAAGAAAAAAAGAAGGAAATCAAACCGATCTAACATTGGTTCTGACTCCATTTCTCATACAGTCCTTCAAATGAGACTGTAAACCGAGGTTCCGTGTGTGAACGCACGCATAACATCTTGCACACACGTCAAATCCCATCACCAGCTTTCGGAAGAGAAGGTCAGTTTGGCCGTAGGTATGGATGATAAACGTTACACATAGCATGCGACCTTCCCGAAGTTGGAGTATGGCTGCCTTCTTAATGGCGGGATTAAAAAACAAACAAACGGTCATAGACACAAAAACTCCACTCCCTTTGTTGGATAGATGGGGTTAATCCTTGCCTATCTATTCAGGGAGTGTCGCAGG
>CM031628.1:36403732-36406232 GCA_018398815.1 Conus ventricosus
GAGAGAGGAGAGAGAGAGAAGAGAGAGAGAGAAAGAGAAGGACAGAGAAGAGACAGAGACAGACGAAGCCGACGGGAGACCAGAGACAGAGACGGGAAAAAGAGAGAGTCGTCAGGGGAAATTACCAAAAAGGTTTTTAAACAAACCCCTCATAAAACGTGAGCGGCCCGCTTTTGCTCTCACCCGATCTTTTCGGTGTTGTGCGTATAGGTACGTCGTTGATGCAAAAAACCCGGGAGCAAAAAAAAAAGTCCCTTCAAGGCCTCGGTGACGTCACAGCTGCAAATTGAAGCCCAAGCCCGCCAGCAAAGGGGGAAAGAGAGAAGGGAAATTTTCGATCGCTGTGCGTCATCGCCTTTTTGTCAAACGCGTGGGGAGCGCTTCGTCATCTCTCTCTCTCTCTCTTCCTTCTCTCTCTCTCTCTCTCTTTCCCCTTTTCTGTATGTGCGTGTGTTGTGTGTTTTTGTGTGTGTGTGTGGGGGGGGTTGTGTATTGGGTCTGTGTTGTATATGTGCTTCGGGGTATGCCAATGAAAACGGAACAAATTATTTTTATTGACTATGTTATCTATATTTAAAAAAAATAAAAAAAAGGAGGAAATTTGTAGGCAAGGCTGCCCCCGGAGTTGCCGCCTTCCTTGAAGAAACTCTAACTCTCTCCCCTCTTCTCTCTCTCCTCTCCTCTCTCTCTTCTCTCTCCTTCTCTCTCAGTCAAAGGGTGCTGTCTAGTTAAAAAAAAAAAAAAAATTCTTCCTCACATCATCACTCCACTGCCCTCCCTTTCACCCACTTTGTAAGGCGTGTGTGTTGTGTGTGGTTGTGTGTGTGTGGTTTTTGTGTGTGTGTGCACTGATCATACATTTTAGGCACAAGGTGTGGGGGCAACGGGGGGGGTTGAGTGCGTGTTTACCTATAACCAAAAAGACGACCCTCCCCGAAATTTAAAACTCTGCCCCACCTCCCTTTCCCCCTACCCCCCCCCCCCCCCCTCTATCTTCTATTCCCCCCCCCCCCCCTTTTCTCTGTTGTTGTCTGTCTCTCTTTCTGTTGTCTGCTGTCTCTCTCTCTTTTCTCTCTCTCTCTCTCTCTCTCTCCTCTTCTCTCTCTCCCCTGAGAGAGATGATTTGTGTAAAAAAAAAACCACACACACAAGAGCATGGTGCATATTCCCCTACCCCTTTGGGTATGGAGAAATTTTAATAGCAGACCCCGCGTGGAAATGGAAAGAATGAAGGAAGTAAGGAAATTTTGTAAAGGATATTGACTGGAAGACACGGGAAACGATGAATGAAACGCCCGCTGGCAGCTCTTCAGTCGGACTACCCGGTAGGCAGCCGTTGTAAACGAGGGGGATTGTAAAGCGTTTAGAGCGGGTCCGGGCCGGGGATGGGCGGTAGAAAAGTTTTCTAACAGTAATAATAATACTCTCACGAAAAGGGAAAGAGAGAGAAAGAAAGAGAGAAGAGAGAAGAGATGGGGGGGAGTGTTGGTTGTTTTGGGGTTGTGTGTGTGTGTGTGGTGTGTGTGTAAGGAGAGAGAGAGAGAAAGAGAGAGGAGAAAAGGAGGGGAGGAGATGTGATGATGAGAGAGATGATAGATATCTTTTTTTCCCAAGGGCAACAGAAAAGAAACACATGTTTTTTTTTTTTTTTTTTTCCTTCCGGCCCTTTTTTGCCCCGCTAAAAGGGACTAACAAACAGACTAGGACTAAAAAATTACAAAACTTTTAACAAAACAATAATGTTCACAAAACATTAAAAAGTTATGAGCTTCCCCCCATTCAAGGGAGGGGGGGGAGAGTGGAGAGCGGGGGGGAGGAGGGGGGGGGGGAAAAATTTATTGGGACCCTCATGCTTTTTCCCATTCTGTGAAAAAAGGATAAAAAAATTGTTTTTTCTCTCTTCTCTCTCTCCTCTCTTCTCCTCTCCTCTCTCCTTCCTCCTCTCTCACCAACAACACACAACAAACACCAAAAAACCACAACACCAAAACACACACAACACACATGCGCGCGGGCGCGCACACCACACACACCCCACACACACACACACACACACACCACACCACACAGCGCGCGGCCGCGCGCGCCACCAAACACCACACACCCCCAACCCACACACAACCACACACACACACAAAACAGCAGCACGCGCTAAAGTTTTCCTCTTAAAGGTCGGTCACACTATTTTGGGAAGGGGCGGGGAAATGTCGGGACCCATGTGTTTGTACCAAAGCGCATGTTTGAACGTGTTAATTTTTTTTTTCGGTCACGCAATTCGTGCGACGGTTCAGAAAAGCGTGTCGAATGGAATGAAGATTCAATGCTCTTTCAATGGTGTGTAAGATTGTTTTCGTACCTGGCTAAAAAAAACCCCAGGGGTTTATCCGAACGCGAAAAATACAACACTATGGTACAAAAGCATCAGGGGGATGAGAACTTTACGTGGGACCAGCTTTGATTACCCGCCACTGGGGACCACACCCGACTTTGGGGGGTTTTT
>CM031628.1:36421232-36428732 GCA_018398815.1 Conus ventricosus
CCACGTTTGTGCTAGACAGTAGCATTAGTCGCACCGTTAATGCAATGATACGTCGAAGCGAGGAGATGTCAGTATTTGAAGCGGGTGTAAAGGAAATAAGAGTGGGTTGGATGTAGGGGGGAGTGATGTACGGTAGAGAGAGAGAGGGAGGTGGGGGGGGGGGGGGGGGCAAGCTGGTACCATATAAATACACGTGATAGCGATCATTGTTATTTATAGGTTGTGCTTTATAATTGAGCGGGGATTTCATTCTCGTTTGAGGTCACTTTGGGTTCACTCGTTCTATGCTCAACCACGACCTCTTACTGACTACGAAAGGAAAACAAGCGCTTGACAGTAGCAGGACGGTAATTTCACCATTCATGTATATTCAGCAGTCTTGACCCAATTTTTCAGTTGCGCATGGATTGCGTTCTTAAATTGTGAAGGATCTGACGATTCGCGTTAATATCGAGACGTGTTTCATTGTCATATTCATATTCTGTCTACAGGACACCCATTTTTCTAACACAGCAGAGAAGCTTGAAACTGCAGAATGAGGCTTCCAGTGTTTATTTACGTCCTTTCGTTCAAATTCTAGATGTTTGACCACGTGATTTTTTTTTTCTCTCCAGAATTTGATTTCTTATCTCAATAAATCAACCCAGCATTTACAGAAAAGAACATTATACACAACGAAAAAAGCTTGAAGCCATACGGATGAGCATTTTGATTTATAAAAAACAAAAACAAAACAAAACAAAAAACCTATTCATTCTGTGAAAACTCGAGAATCTGGATCAGCATTCGCTTCAGGCTGCATGAACTCTAGATTATTTGGGACACCTTTATAGTCCATAGCTCGGCGTTTCACCCGAAAGTAATCGAATTACCAGTTAAGCCCCCCCCCCCCCCTCTTTTTTTTTATACAGTTATAAATAGGGAAAATTACACAAAAGAAGGAGATGTTTAAAGAAAAATTCACAGTAAAAATTTTTTTTTCAAGAAAATTGACAACATGTGACGTTCGAAGAATCCGGAAATGATGTTGACCAAGCAACAACAACAACAACAAAAAAAAAAGAAAAAAAAAAGAAGAAACAAGATGCAAAGCATGTAAACATACTCCCAGTTTATCTTCCTGAAAAACGTCACAATCAAACATGCGTCATAATCAAACATGCGTCATAAAGAGATATTCCTTAAAGAAGAAAAACCGTTTTGGGCCGTTATAGCCGTTAGTAACGGCTACTTTGGTAAAATAAAACATCGGGCATCATCCGTGACCCATAGTGAACATACCTACAAATTTTCAGAAAGATCGGCCCAGACGTTTTATCTGGAGCGAGTGGAACACATTTTGACCACGGACAGACAGACAGACAGACAGACAGCATTTCTTCGTTCCCATTGTAAAGTACCCCCTGTTCTATAAGAACTGGGAGTACAAAAAGAAGAAATGCTGTGGGTGGATTTCCTCGATGGAACAAAAACACGAGGAAAATTGTAATAATACTGGATAGTAAAATTAAGAGTAATCAAGACATACAGAATTCTTTTAATGTCAGTAATGAAGGAACATAACATCTGTAGTCAAGATGAGCGTACATCACATAGTTGCGTTAAATGCTGAAACAAAATATACTGCGGAAGTTGCTTGGAATAAGGCATTTATTCATGTCAACAAAAGTGTAAGATGTCAGATAAACGAGGTTCGTTGTTGTTGTTGTTGTTGTTGTTGTTGTCGTACCCTGGCTAAAAGACTCCAGGGATCATCAGAACAGCCAAAGTACTTGAACACTATGGTACAAATGCATCAGCTGGGGATGAGAACATGACGTGTGTTACCGTTTTTGATTACCCCGCCACGTGGGCAGCCACACTCCGACTTTGGGGGAAGTTGGAGACTGATAATGTTATGCTAGGAGCTTGTCACGACTGAAGACAATCCCCTCATACTATGCAGAGCATAACAACATTTTGATGTAGCCTTGGTTATCTAGCCTATGTCAATTGGCCTGACACAGCCTTAAGCCAAGGCGGAAACGAGGTTCAAATTAAGAGTTATGTGTACGATTGTTAATACAAATATTAGTTTGTGTGTGCGCGTGTGTGTGTGCGTGTGCGTGGGTGTGTGTCAATATGCATCCTTGTTTGTAGATGCATGGCACTTATTGCAATATTCATCTTCTTCTTGGTTTCATTTATGTTTTCTTTAACCTTTTATGTATTTGTAAGCGCTTAGGGCTTATGGTGTAAGATTAATTGCCATAAATAATCATTATTATTGTGTGCTATGAACCCCATAAACACGAAGAACTGGACATTCTGTAACGAAGAGAGACTGAGTCCACCATTGTTATGTGTGGTTGCAATCATGTTTTCTTTCATGTGAAAAAAAAAAAAAACTGTCGATGAAAAATGCATAAATTTGTTTAAGATTAGGATTGCACGGGATATTGTAATCTGTTTAGTGGATTGACATATACAATGAAAATTTTCGACTTTCTTGTGAATGTTACTATAGTGAAATATGCAAGCCAGTTGTATCAGTTTTTCAGGGTAGCCGGGCATCAGATTTAAAATGTGTACTGTATAATGCCAAAGTTAAATTTCGGACGTTGCATGAAACCAAACCAGCCACTTTTCACACAACTTGATTGTTAAAAATCCGTGTAGCGTCAAACATATTTTAATGCTCTCAATTTCATTTGCAATGCTTTTTGGTTTCTTCTCCTTTTTACAATCTTCCTTCTGATATTTAAACTAAAATTTCTTCTCTTCGACTGAAGGATTATACTGTTCGAAATACTAAAGAGACCACCATACATTGCCATTAGAGACTACATTTTCAATATGATAATCAAAAGAGACAAAATCACGTGCGTTCCGTCTCCAGTAGATCAACTCAAAACCTACCAATAAGAAACGTCAGTTAAATTGCGCCTTACAGCGCCCAAACACACCGTCTGCAGTAGATCAACTCAAAACCTACCAATAAGAAACGTCGGTTAAATTGCGCCTTACAGCGCCCAAACACACCAGCTAAGAATTAAGCATCTCGATATGACAGTTCACATATGGACACACACCAACAAGCATCTCGATATGACAGTTCACATATGGACACACACCAACATTTAGTTAGCTGTTTTTTAGGCCCTTCTTCCCCTAGGACCACAGACACACCCACTGCCTTTCCGTTAACCCTTGTTCCAAATTTCAGTGGTATATAATAATAATAATAATAATGAATACTTATATAGCGCCTATTCTCGGCTAGAGACCAAGCTCTAAGCGCTTTACAATCAACACTCGTTTACACAACGGGCTGTCTACCTGGGTAGTGCCGACTGAAGAGCTGCCAGCTGGCGCTTCATTCAGTCGTTTCCCGTGTCATCCAGTCAGTATCGTTCAATGTCGATCACTCATTTTCCTTACTTCCTTCATTCTTTCCATTTCTCACGCAGGGTGCATGCTATGTGTAACGTGTCATCCATACCAACGGCCAAACTGGCCTACTCTTCCGAAAGTTGGTGATGGGATTTTACGTGTGTGCAAGATGTTGTGCGTGCGTTCACACACGGAACCTCGGTTTATAGTCTCATTCGAAGGACTGTATGGGAAAAGACAGCCGTTAGCTGTCTTTTCGACCATCCCTCTTGCTCAAGCCTGACAACAATAAACATGAGTGTGCATACACATCCAATTGATGTGCACATGCGGAAAAAGAAAACATGGTATGCGACCATGCATTTATATCATGATTAACACACATTTTACATACGCACATATATTTTTTTTCGAACAGCGTTCTTTCGTGCCTCAGAAAAGAAGACCTCACAGTTGCAAAATGCTGCATCACGAATCGGTTAGAGAAAGATGAGGATACCAGTGTCTGTGAAAACTGTTGAATCGGTTAGAGAAAGATGAGGATACCAGTGTCTGTGAAAACTGTTGAATCGGTTAGAGAAAGATGAGGATACCAGTGTCTGTGAAAACTGTTGAATCGGTTAGAGAAAGATGAGGATACCAGTGTCTGTGAAAACTGTTGAATCGGTTAGAGAAAGATGAGGATACCAGTGTCTGTGAACACTGTTAGGTTGCGTTTTCCCACAGACTGTTAAGATCGGGTCGGTACGTGGCAAAACCACTCCATCATGAACTTTTTTAAAGAAAGATCAGAATCCACTTCTTTGAAACTGTCAAGATTCGTTTTTTCCACAAGCGGTCAGAGTTAGAGCTGTGTCTGGCATTTCACTTTGTAAATGCCAAACTCTGCCCATGAAGTTATCAAATGACTAACCCTAGAATGCTGCTATGCTCATCGAAAAAAATAATATGTTTCAGAGAGTGTTTTTAAAAAAAAGTACAGTGCTAACATTTCTCATGGAGTAAAGATAAACCAGACCGGAATTCCTGTGACCTTTGACAACTCCAAAATGTATGAAGAAGGCTTTCCCTTTTGATTAAAGTAGTGCGCAGTGAACAAGATGGAGAATTCGATGATCTTTTTTTCAGAAACGAAAACGTCTTTTGGGGGACGAGACGACGCAGAACTCTGAGCTGAAACCATCTAGGTCGACAGTCAGCACTAGATCTGCACTACTTTAGAAATGTTTTAAAAGGTATTTTAGGTGTATTTCAGAATATACTTACTCCCATTTGTCAAAACATGGTTTAGGGATATTGTTACTTGTGGGAAGTGAGTAAACCACATTTGTTCCTGCATGGTTTAATGCTGTGTAAGTTTTAGCATCTTCTTCTCTGCTATCGTTAGTATTTCTGAATTTCGGTACAGAGTTTGTATATTTTGGACTGCTTTTATTATGATCCCATATATACCAAAGAAAAACCAGTTGATGCGTCAGGAAATTGACCCCGAAATGTTCAAAACGGTACACATTTCGGTCGGTCTTTATCACTTGCTCAGTGAAAATTTCACCAATGTCAATCCATTCTTTCAAACGCATTGTCTTTTTGTGTCACATTATGCTGATATCGTGGTGTGTATATTCGGCAATTCTCTGACATCTTCAAGTTTACATTGTCACAAATCTTTCTATAATGTTTAAAAGCATTGAACCAGAAATTATTGGTAATTTAATTCATTGATGTATTTCCACAGTTTCTAGGACACGCATTCAAGTTTTGTGTATCCGGATAAGTATGGAACACGATCTTTCATGAGAATAAGTCTGAAGAACGATTTATTTTCTTAACCAACTAAATTTTATGGAATACATTAAATCACACCCAGCATTCTGACACACCTTTGAAGTAAAAGCAGCACACGTAAAATTTGTATTGATTGTCTCCTCTTCCCATCCCAAAGAAATCAACACAAACAATACACTCACACACACACACATTTATTCGGTTTTGTCACATAAACCAAGGGAATTGGTCGAGTTGATTGGTAATCACGTGCACAAGTTGTGACACAACTAATGTTCTGATCAACATAATTTGACCTAGAATTGTCATATTCATTCTTGACCTAAAAGAATACTGAATTTCTTCTACTTTGTGTTCAGAGTTAATCTTAATACTGCCTTCAATATGAATTGAAAGTATAACTTTAAAAGTGGTTTGGTTCCATTCAAATCCTGGTCTGGCACATATAGAATTTTTTCCGCTCGCACTAACCCAGATTACCCTTGCTGTGTCAGGATTCATTTATAAACCCTAGAAAGGAGGGGTGGGTGGGATTAAAGAATGTAAACATTGTTCAATAGTAGACTGGTTTTTATCCAGAAAGATTGAAAGTCTCTGAAAATGATTTTTTTTTAAAGGAACCTAAATGAAATCTGATGATTCAAAATCACGGATATCTTGATCGTTTTTTAAATTTAAAAATAACAACATTTCAGCTCATATAAAAGTGTGGTGAGCCAGGATCTCCCCGTCACAGTCCTGGTAGAACAGCAAACCACTCTAGAGAACTTCTGTTGACTGTGGCACAAGCATTAATGTCACTGAAAAACGTTTTAATTCATCTCTTCATGCTTGGGCCAAAGAAGAAGAAATCTAAGTTGTTTTTCTTTTTATGAAAGACGATACTTTTTTCAAGATCAACCAGGAATTAGTATCCTTGATTGTTACACTTTTCTGTAAGCACAACTTCATACGTTAGTGCAATGTTTCCACCACTAAATCTTCCAGGTAAAAATCCTGTTTGGTTTGCATGAATAATCTTGAGTAGGATAGACATCTAAGCTGTTCTTGACGAGGCTCTTATATATGGGATGTTAAGTAGACAAACTGGTCTTCAGTTCTTAATGTCTGCCTAGGAATACAAGTAAAAAATTACGTCTCTGTGTAACAGGTAACCCGCTTCAGAACCTCTTAATGAGCGCACAAGAAAGGCACGTCTTTTAACCCACAAAATATTCATTGAATTCTGTGGCAAACCCATCAGATCCAGGACTTCCATTATCATCCATTGATTTTGTACATTCTAGTTCCTGTCCTATTGTAATTTTACCTCCAGTCGATTTACCCTCGTCTTTTGGCAAGCAAGGGGAGTTATATATCAGTTAAAGTAGAAAGGTCAACATCAAAAAGATTTGCCTCTTTTTGACTGGTATAGGCTTTCGTGAAACAATTTTACGTTTGATCGTTTGTCATCGGGTTCCCATTGACCTTTTGTCCGTAAGTTTTTAAAGAGTATAGAGCCTTTTCAACGTGAATTCTTTTTTCATTTTCCAGACTGAAACAATAGAATTTTTTGTTATCGCCCTCTTGGATCCTTTGCTCACAGCCTTACATTCATACAATCTATTTCTGTTTTTGTTATAACTTCGGGTAATTGTTTTATACTTTCCTGGTTCTGCTTTGTTTATACCTTTCTCTGATTAAGTTGTTTCATTAGTCTCTCCTCCTTCTCCCTCTTCTTTCTCTTTTTATATGCTGCATACGATTCATAATATTTCCTCCTTATTTCCATTTGCAAGATTTTTAAAACAATGTCAAATCATTACTCTAGTAATTCATTTGGTACATTATCTACGACGTATTGTTCTTTTTTTTTTTACATTGTATTGGGTTTGTTTGTTTCTGTTTTCATGATTATCTTTCAATTGATTCAGGATAGAGTTAATCTGTAAGAGATGGACTATTTCATTTTCCAAAAATCTTCTTGGGAAAACTCGTCCTAACTTGGTTAAAGAGCCACATTTTAACCTCCAGTATCAGATGCTCCGAGATAAGAAAATAGTCTAGACGTCCTTGTTGAATTAAATTAAATCTGTGCCATGTCCTTGTTGAATTAAATTAAATCTGTGCCATGTGTCTCCTTTCGGCTGGATTTCTCTCTCCTAACATACCCACTAAATTAAGATTTTCTGTCATGTCTTGTAATGTGTTTCTTGTACGAGGGCAGTTAATAGACTTGGATTTTTCAAAGTGTCTTTGTATGTCTCAAGGGCAACATTCAAATCACAACCAATGAAATGTTCTTAATTTCTAGCATGATATTTCATTTTGAAAAGTACAGGAGAGTCACACCAAACGTGGACC
>CM031628.1:36436232-36458732 GCA_018398815.1 Conus ventricosus
GTGCCCGGTCTGCACAGTACCTACTGGACAGGCAGTGCCCGGTCTGCACAGTACCTACTGGACAGGCAGTGCCCGGTCTGCACAGTACCTACTGGACAGGCAGTGCCCGGTCTGCACAGTACCTACAGTCTTACAACCTCGTCGGCAGTTCTGAACAGAAAAGGCTGACATTTCATACATTGGAACAAGAGCACACACACACACACACACACACACACACACACACACACACACACACACACACACACACCACACACACACAATGCCGAGATTTTCTAGAACAGGAACAGGTCAATAGGTCACATGGGAAATAACCTAGAGGAAAAGGCATGATCAAAGAAGAAAAAAGAAAGAGGATCAGGGGATTACCGGCACAGAATTTCTAGAAGGTGGGGATACAGTTTCCACTGAAAAGACCTTCCAGTATTCCCATAGGAGGCACAAGAAAGGTCTCTCTTCTCTCTTTCCATGAATGAACATAGGTGATGCGCTCCCACAAAAGGTACATTAAGTGTCATTTTGAAGATTTTGAGATTTTGACACAGTCAGAAACTAGAGAAATTAAGCTTCACAATGATATGCTTGGTTTTGTTTTAGGTTTATTATAACCAAAGTTATAGTAGTTTATATCCAGCTAGTAGCAAGGCGGCCATTTTGAGAAAATGGCTGTTAAAGTTGACAGAGCAATCTTGATGAAAAACCCTTAGCAACAGGGGTAACTTTATAGGTCGAATTGAGCTATAAGACTTCACAATATGAATTTTAAGGGTTTAAAGTTGCCAAAAATGCGAAAAACCCAAAATCCATAAAATAGAATCAAACCACCTTTTCAAGCCCGTAGGCCAAATCGCTCTCAGCGACTTAGTGTACCCTTCGAACTCGCTGTTCCTCCAAGCATATCGAGAGCCATGTTTGTTTGTTTGTCTGTTCCCCCCCCCCCCCCCCCCCCCCCCCCCTCCAACAGGCATGTTACAAAACAGGGACAGAAGCCATGGCGGTCAGGGTCGTCCCGACAGTCCTCTGAGCCCCTGTGAGCATCCCTGCTCCGCCACCACCACCTCCCCGCCGCCCAGCGCCGCGGGCAAAGCACGTGTCCAGTCTGGTGACGTTCCCACCACCTCGGGCAGCTCCGCCACGAGAAACTGTTCCCCGGCTTTGAGTGCCGATCCCATGGCCGCTTTTTGTACCAGCCCGACGACCCCCAGTTCACAGTCTGCCTGCTCCACGTGCTCCCTGTGTGACAGCGGTGACGTCACCCCTTCGCCACACGGCCAGTCCTCGTCACAGCAGAGCCAAGCCGTTCTGCCGGAGTGCCAGCCAGCGTCACAGGACAGCCCGCCTACGTCAGAGGAAAGCCGGCTGATGTCACAGCAGGGTCAGCCAAAGTCACAGCAGGGTCAACCTGTGTCACCACAAGGTCATCCAGTGTCACCGCGTGGCCAGCCTACGTCACAGCTAGGCCAGCCTACGTCACAGCTAGGCCAGCCTGTGTCGGAACAGGACTGGCCAGCGTCACAACAAGGTCAGCCGATGTCACAGTCAATGTCACAAGGCCAGCCAGTGTCACAGACAGTGGCACAGCCAGTGTCACAGCCTACGCCTCAGCCATTGTCACAGCAAGGGCAGCCGTTGTCGCAGCCATTGTCACAAGATCAGACAATGTCACAGCCAGTGTCACCGCAAGGCCAGCCGTTGTCTCAACAAGGCCAGCCATTGTCACAACAAGGTCAGGCAATGTCACAGCAAGGTCAGGCAATGTCACAGCAAGATCCGGCAAAGTCACAGCCAATGTCTCAGCAATGCCAACCAGTGTCACAGCCAGTGTCACACCAAAGCCAGAATCCGCAACAGAACTCGCTTGATCGGCCACTGTCACTTCAAGCAACGGAACAAGAAAACCAACAGCCCGTGACACTGCTGTACCAGACGCTGCAGCCGTCGACAGGTCAGCGCACTTCCACGAGCACGTGTCTGTCGGGGTCAGTTCTCACTGTCGGCTCACCAACAGCACTTTCCCCTTACAGTCCTGTCTCCCAAATCCCCGGCTCGGCCTCCGGCCTCTTGCCGTCGCCACACGCTTTTGAAGCCTCTTCTTCATCGGACGGTTCAAACAGACTGAGCATCAGCAAACCTTTCAAGAAGCGCAAGATGTGCAGCGAGGGTGGAGCCGATGAACGCCCGTCCCAGCATCTCTCCCTGCCCTGTCCACCCGTCAAACGTGTCAAAGTGGACTTGAACGAATGGAAAAACCAGCGGGTGTTGGCGCGCAGGAAGCAGGGAGTGTTCCATCCTGGCCGAATCACAGGACACGAATACAGCCAGCACGTTCTCGTGGAATTCGACGACGACGAGAAAAACACGGTGATGTTCGAGAACGTTCTTGACGGGCGGGGGACTGACGTTATCAGCGACACGTGCCCCATGTCCGTGATGATACGAGTCGGATCGGCGGTGTGTGTGCGGCTGAACATGGACGACAAACATTTTCACCAGGGCGTTCTGGTGGAGAAGAAATCAGGCTTGTCAGGAGCCATGTACAGAGTCAGACTAGACCCTAGTTGTCAGCGGGTGATGGAGGAAGATCACTGGGCATCACGGGTCAACCTGCGCCTTCTGCAAGCTCCCTGGTGTGAGGAATGCGAACCTCTCCCACCTGCTCCTCACCTGACTTCTTTCTTGACTGCTGACCTCTCTCTTTGTCATTCGGAATACCAACAGACTGGTAAGGCGATGCCTCATACCCCTTCTGAGACCCATTTGAGGTCTCGGGAAGTGAGAGTATTGAATCAACCAAAATGAGCTCTGCTTTTCCAGACAGTTCCATGCCCACGGTAGTCTCCAGCTCGCTGAAGAGTCGGGAAGAATGGATACAGTCGTACATCAAAGGGGGTCCGAGTGGGAATCCAAGCGTCCAGTCCGTGGAGACTAATGCTTCTGCGTTCTGCCAAACCAGCTACAAGAAAGGTGACGTGGTCACAACGCCCACGGGAATCCGCAAGAAGTTCAATGGCAAGCAGTGGCGAAGACTGTGCTCCAGGGAGGGGTGCAATAAGGAATCCCAGAGGAGAGGGTTTTGCTCCAGGCACCTGTCACTGAAAGGCTACAGCTGGGTTCACGGGCGATCCTACCCAGGCTGTCAGAAAGGAGAGCTGAAGAACAGAAAGCCTCAGTGGCTGCCGGACGCAGCGAAAGGAGACACGTCGCTGTTCATAGTCATGGACAGCAAAGGTGACAAACCAATGTCTCTGGAGAGGTCGCCGCCTTCCCCTCTGTCTTCAGTCGCTCCCCAGAGCTCCCTGCCCACCGGGATGGGTCAGATTCAGTCCATGATAGGCCTGTACCATGTGTCCACCCTCACTCCGATACCTACCCACCACAACCCGCGAGACGCTCAGAGATTCGGCCTCCCTTCACACACGAGCTGTGAACCGTTTTCACCATCCGCCAACATCCTCAGCTCTGGCATCGGGTCCCACTTGAACTCCCCGCGCTGCCCGCCGTTCCCATGCACATGATCACCAACAGCATCAAGAACAAGATCCGGAACTTGTCACTGTCGAGGCAGGACTCTGTCAGCGGCATGGACTCTGCCGTGGATGTGGCGGCACCCCGAAGACCAGCGGAGATGCTGGTGCCACACAGACACATGTCGCAGGCCGTGGTCAGTCCCACGGACTATGTGTCGGGCGCTGCGAGGTCAGCCTGCGCCATGCTCTCCAGTCCTGACCAGCAGGGCTTCTTTGCACCCAAACAGCCTGACGTTTATCACGACAGACTACAGGTGCCGAGTATGGCTGATCACGGTCGTCAAACGTCCACGATAGCCTCTGCGGCGGACTTATCCGGCAGACCGAGCCGGGTGGTGGAGCGTGCCCACTCCTACCCACCCATGCGACGCGCGGACGACTACCGGATGGCGCGGGTGCAAATGTCAACCCGAGCCATGACAACCGGCGGTCTCTATGACAACAACCCCCTTGACCTCAGCAAAAGCCATCCCGCTCTCGCTGCTCCCACGGTCGTTCACCGCTCACCTGAACCCTGTTCACACTCCGCACCACCGGATGAGGCAGCCGGTACTGGGATCTCGGTTACCGCGGGATCGGTGGGTGGGGGAGGACGGGGCGGCCACCAGCAGCCAGTGTCAGGGGGGAGGGGTCGCACAACGGAAGGGGAGAGCCGCAGTCTGCAGCGTGCAGAATCCAAGACCTTGGAGGGTCAAGGTCACCCTGCCTGGGAACACAGCATCGGTGAGTGTTTGTCTTTCACGTTCTCTCTCTGTCTCTCTCTCTCTCTCTCTCGTTCTCTTTCTCGCAGAGAGAGAGAGAGAGAGAGAGAGAGAGAGAGCGAGCGTGCGTGTATAGTGTTGTGTGATGCTGTGTGGGGTGTGTGTGTGTGTGTGTGTGTGTGTGAGAGAGAGAGAGAGAGAGAGAGAGAGAGAGAGAGAGAGAGAGAGAGAGAGCGAGCGAATAAACAAGGTGACCTTTGTTCATTGACAAGAAAGGGAGGCGCCGGGGCAACGGGGAAGGGCGAGAGTATGAGTTTCGAACCCCCACCCCACCCCTTCCCCACGTCCACTCCCACATTCTCACACTCTCTCGTCTTCCACAATAGCAGGCCACATTAACCATTTATTCATTTATTTTATCTGCTTGTTCATTTATTGCATGTTCTCGAGATATTTTGAATGGAACAGTTTTGAGACGAAGTCGGCGCGATGCTCCAGAAACTATAGCATGGTTGATATGGCAGAGTTCAACAACGTGAACAAGCGAAAGAATCTTGTTGACATTATTGGGAAGAGGGGGAAGGGTGACGTGAGGTGGTGATAGTGACGTGAAAGTCTCGATATAGATCTATCCCAGAAATGTGCTGTCGTGCATGGCTCGTCTGCACTTCTTCAGTAACATCATATTCAAGAGGGTCTATGCCCCTTCCCCCCCCCCCCCCCCCCCCCCCCCCCCCCCGCCAGCTTTCTTTCTTTTTGATAAAAAAAAGTTTTAGATTGAACTCTACAAGCTGCTTTTCTCTCCCTTTGTCACACGCGCCCACGCACGCACGCACACACACACACACACACACACACGCGCACGCGCGCGCGCGCGCGCGCGCGCACAGGCACACACACACGCGCGCGCGCGCGCGCACAGGCACACACACACGCAGCACGCACGCACACACGCCCGCGCGCCCGCGCATGCATGTCACAACACACGCACGCACGTAAATAAAGGGTGGAAGGTAGATTAAAAGAAACAGGACATAGACGAAAGAACACATTATATATTTAGAATTATATATGTCCACATATTGGTTTTGATCGAAATGAACAGATTCTATGATTAAACCGAAAACCTATATATGTTGGACACTGAAGTTAATAGTAACATTATTGTTAGGCCTATACTTTGTGTTGCGTTTGTAGAGTGGTTTGTTTTTGTTGTTGTTCAATAAAATTGAAATTGACGCTGCGAACTCTTTGTGTATGGACCTATGGCCCCACAATAAATGGCGCTGCGTTTAACCAGGGACCGTACAGCTGTACGGTCCCTGGTTTAACACACGCGTCAGGTGTCAAAAGTGTCAACTCTCTCTCTCTCTCTCTCTCTCTCTCTCTCTCTCTCTCTCTCTGTCTCTCTCATGCACACATACACATTCACATATACACTGTCTCTCCATCTCTCGTTCTCCCAGCGTCCTAAACAGTTTTGAGAGAATCAGACACCACCACAGGCTAGTTCTATAACTGGGCATCAATAGCCATAGTGTTAGTCTGTGTAAGTCTTGTTCATTTGTAATAATTGTGTATAAGATCAAATCAGTGATTTAGACTCGCTGATTTACGAAATGTCTTGAAATGTCTGTTTAAAGTAAAAAAAAAAAAAAAAAAAAAAAAAAAAAAAAAAGTGGTGATGGATATTTCATAGTTTGGTCGCCGGTGACATGTGTCGAATACCAATTGACAGGAGAGAGAGGGGGAGGAGGGAAGGAGGAGCATCACATGTTCCCTGGCACTGTATAGTGCCATTCCTTGTGGCCACCACCACCACCACCGCCACCCTATTCCAGTCCTGTCATGGCAACCAACTTCTGCACCTGGCGCAGTTGGCTCCCCTGCCCTCGCCAAGCGTCACTCCAAGAAGTCAGCAGACGCAGGTAAGAGATTTACTGATACTTAACAGCCATGTGGGCCGTTTGCATATTGCGTGTGCGTGTTTATGCCTTACGGATGGAAACAGTCATAAGCCGGAGAATAGGAAGGATCTACAACTCTTGGACACCTTACAGTAACTCTAACCTTAACCTGAACTGACGAGACCATCCACTAACTCCAAACCTAAAAAGCGGAAGCCTAAAAACCTACTGTATGAAACTTGACTGATAACAATATTCGTTGCTGAACCAAGTTGTGCCGGCGGGAGTTGTCTTCTTCTTTCCATCCATTATTTAAAACAAACAAACAACGTCCACCAAGGGAGGATCTGTTGAAATAGGATTTTATTGAGTTACGCATCCCTCACAATAAAAGGGCTGTCCAGCTGATAGGCCTAGGGGTTTTCTTATGTTATTTAAAGAAAAGTTGGGAGAAGGATTTATGTACGAGTGTGTGTGGTTAGTGGGGGGGGGGGGGGGGGGGGGGGGTATATCAATATTTCATCCAAACGATGTTAATTCTCAGAAGTATTCTGAGTGGAGTATCTAGATTCTAACACGTGAAGAACAGAGGTGAGAGACATTCTCAGTGATATCTGTCGCTTTTTGCTATTATCTAATATCGTCGATGATGAACAGACGTTAAAATAACCACCGAACTGACCGTTGCGTACAGTCAGGGTGTGCACAAGCAAACACCAATCAGGATTTCGCTTCCGCCGGAAACGCTAGATGCTAGACTTATGCTGATTGGCCAATAAATCGCTGTAGATCTAGGCCTAGGCCAAAGACAAAGAGCAAGTGTTCGGGTAGCCTAGAGCCTATACTACTGTGGTTAAAACTAAGGCGACGACGCAGTGTGTGTTCTTTCGTTTTACTGTGACAGGGACAATCTTTTGATGCCAGTAGGGCTATTTGATTTCCCCTTGCAGAAATGTGTACCTTTTTTTCAGATTAAATAAAAATCTATGTATTCATTTCATTTTCCACGTTTCCCTTCCTCAGGCTATGATTATGATTTTAGATTTTTACGTGATTTGTCGTGATATAGATCTACTCCATTATAGTCGTAATAATGATAATTATTGGGATAATACAAGTAGGTTAAGCACTCTAGCGTCCCCGAATTTTAAACCCCTCTTGGCAAAATCTCTTCGAAATGGGCTAGGCCTAGCGCCTGTTTGTAGGGACGTGCAAATCTCGCGTTGATACCACTTCCTCGCCGACCTGCGCATGTGACTAAAATACATGTCTGTTGTCCGCCGCGGGGACAGAGAGCCATCATATAGGTAGCCTATATGAATCATTCATGAAAGAAGAGAAATGGAAGTCAGCGTGGCGTAGTGGAAAGAGGTTTCTGCAAGTTTTTGCGTTCACAGACTTCAATGACAATTCAACTGGTAAGAAAAGGGTCACAAGTCCGTCACCTAAAAGATCAGAACTTTCTTTTCAGATGGCCGATAAAGATATTTTTGCACTGTATAATAGCGTATTTGTTATCTCTCGCTGATGGTGGTGTACATTTTTAGATATAGTGTTGTTGATTTTTAGATCTTGTAGTATTGATTTTTTTTCAAGTCCCAACTTTTTGTCAAATATTTAGGCTTAGTAAATTGCAGTAGGTTAGTGCCAGTGTGCTTTCTAATTAAATTCAGTTTGATCTTTGATGGAAAGAAAACAAGATAGAAGTCATGCTTGAAGGAGGTGAGCATTGGAAGCCCCCAAAGTCAGCTTTGAGTTTGATCCTTGTTAAAACCAAAATTAGTCTAAAAACTAAGGTTCAGGACACCAGATTTGTACTTGCTCAAAAACATTTTTGTATGTGCTTGTTTAACATAAGTTACTTAATAAAATGGCACTCATTTAATCGGAAAGGCATGCGCCTAGTGCCATCTGTGTCAGGGTCATGAGGTGTCAGAGGACTCTGGGGTTTCTCAGATGGAACCAAAAGGTAAGCAGCACTAGCATCAAGGAGTGGACTTACAGAGCTTTTGTACACCCTTGGCTGGAATAGGCATTTTTTGTCTGGGATGCCTATGCACACAAGAACATTAACAAATTGGAGAGAGTGTGGAGACGGTAGCTCATTTTGTCCTCAGCTGTCATAGGAACATGCCCAAGTGTCAGCTGCATGCCCGAGACTCCGGGCTGGCCAGCACTAGAGAGCATATGGCAAAGGGCCATGGTGTCTTTGTTGCATAAGATCTGCATTGGTTTTTGTCGCTGTCCCAGCCTGCAAACAGAATTCCCCCAGCCCAGCTGTAGACATGACCAGCAGCTCTGCTTCATTCAAGAACTAAATGCAGAGACTTCTCATTTCTTCCGAGAACACCAGGGAACGGAACAGTCTGTCAGCAGAAACTGCGTGGGCCACTTCTTGCAACTTGCCGAATGTGTCAAGGGTACCAGCGTAGACAAAACGACTAACCTCCTCCCCTCTCTCCCCACCCCACCTCCAGTTTCCCCAACTCATTAGCCCAGATTGCAAGAAAAAGTTGACCATTAAAAACTGGACTCACATGTCGCAGAGGACAGCAAATCCCCACTTTTCAGTAAGGGGCCAGAATGATCAATAAATTGATCATAGGGCCTCAAGAGAAGAAGGTTTGTAAGGTCTGCATCTTCAACATACCGGTCAAGCAAACCAGCTCTCTAAACACATGTATAGGCAGATTGTAATAAAGCAAGAGGGAACTAATGACACCAGACGCCACCTACCAGCCTCCTACCCCCACACACTCTAAATGTATTCCTAAAAAAAAAACCTCTGATGATCATGATGTTAAATGATAGTGGTTTTAGTGCCACTATATAACATCGGTAGCACGAGGAAGTGGGGGAAGATTGCGAAGAAATGATGCTGATGATTATGAAGATGATGAAAAAGATGACTATGCTGGTGATGATGTTGATTTCATCAAGTAATAGTTATCCTCATGAAAAGCAGACTAGCATAATCATAGTTGATGGGAAAATATTATAATAAACTTGTAATGAGAAATCAGACCAACATCTGAGCAAATGTATGCAAATTTTGTTTATTTATATATATATATATATATATATATATATATATATATATATATATATATATATATATATTTAAATACATAATTCAGAAAGATTTACGTTTCTTGGGATTGCATCACTCCTCCCACATCTTAGCCTCCCCCTTCTCCCTTCTTCCCGTCCTCTCCCCCTTCCTCCCTATCCTTCTCCCAAGCCCTTTAAGAAGAATATTTAATGGTATCTAGTCAGGTAGATAATGAAATAATGATAAGATAAAAAAAACAGTGTTATGATATTGTCATTGTTATCAATAAGATAGAAACTATTTAATAGAATAAAACAAACACTGATTTTGACAGTTAGGTTCATCACCATATATATCTTTTACAAATCATATTGAGTCAACCATCTTTCTCTAACAAAACTTCACTTACAGACACATACATGCTCACACAAAAGTTGGAACACACACACACACACACACGCACACACACACACACACACACACACACACACACACACACACACACACACACACACACACACACAATCACACACATACACAACACAACCATCACCATTAACACCAGCAGCTACAACAATAACAAGAAAGTAACAACTGTTCTTATTATCTTTTTTAAAACGTCAGTGCCAACCTAGATCCCTTCTCTCTCTCGCTCTTTTGCTCTCTCTCTCTCTCTCTCTCTCTCTCTCTCTCTCTCTCTCTCTCTCTCTCTCTTGTCTACAAAAGAAATTGTTCGTTTGTTGTGTTCTGTTAGTACTACATGAATGTCTGGCATAATTATCCACAAATTTATATCAGTAACGAATGTGAAGTTTAATAACACAAGTGTAATATAACATACCACAAAACAGCATTGTGCAACATCACAATATAACACAGCATGGCAGAGCACGATCAACCGCAAAACAGGACAGCACACAGCACAGTGCAGCACAATCATTGTCCACAGCAAGTAACAGATTCATCAGACATGATTTTCCATCCTCAAGAGTGGTTCGAACACACCATCCGTGTTTTCTTCAGTTGTGAAAATAGAGGATAGCGCAGAGGAGGAGGAGGATGACGACGATGACGATGTCTTTGAAGTCACTTCAGAGACCTGCGCTATGTCCAGAACCAAGGCCAGTGAGACGCGTTGCTCCACATCACTCGGCTCTTCCAACAACAAAGACAGCAGTGTCTGGAAGGTGTGTGTGTTAACGTTGTGTGCATGCAGGGTGGAGAAGAGGGAGGGTGGGGTGGAGGGAGTTTTGACGGGGGGGGGGGGGGGGGGGGGGGGGGGGGGATGTAATGGAGAAAGGGAGGAGAGAGGGAAGGCGGGCAGCTGGTATGGAATTTCAGATATGCTTTTATTTTTAACTTGGAAGAAAGGTGCTGAACAGAACTGTGCATCCAGTGATGGCCAAAGATTATCAAAAGTTTGGTATCTGAATCATGGCGGAGTTTGGTGAGTGAAGAGCAGAGGGTGGTTTGATGGGTAAAAAAATATGTGGGTGCAGATACGTTGCCAGTATCTCCTGTGTCTAAGTTAATGTACCGACACAGAATGGCCGGATATTCTCTTGACCATCTCTAATCTCGTCATCCTCATTGCCAGTTTGGAAGACGGTCACGTTCAGTTAAATCAACAGGAACGCAGAACCCTGTCACTGTGTCAGTCAGTCATTTGATCAGTCAGTTAATCTGTGTGTCTGTCAGTTGATCAAACCATGCTCCATACCAGCCAGTCAGCACATGAAAGTGTCCCTGTTTTGTTCATGTATTCCGTGGGCATTTCCAGCAGCAGGTAGCCATGGAAATGCTGGCCATGGCGGGATGGAACTCGACAAGAAACCCGACAGATCCTCTCTACTCAAACCTGATAGATCCCCTCCACTCAAACCTGACAAATCCTCACCGAGTCATGACGGGTCACTGTCTCCAAGGCTGCAACAACATGGTCCTGACCTCACTGTTTCCGACACCTGGTCGCCCGTAGAAACAGCAGGTAGATATTTATGTCCACACAATTGATGACAACTGCATGACCTTTGACACAGCTGGTAGATTTATTGTGCCTACAATGTTACTGACACATGGCTGCCCTAGAAAGATCAGGTAGGTACACTGTTCTCACCGTTCAGTTGATGCCCGGTTACCGTTAGAAACAGCAGGTAAATATGGTATGTCTGCACTTCTGTTGACATCCAGTTGCTCTTAAAGACAGCTGGTAGGTGCGATACATCTCCACAACTCTTAATGCCTGCCCTTGATCAATGAGAAAGCCCAGACATATGTAAGTAATAGTGATTTACAGACCCATTGACACTAGAACACCAAACAGTCACACAACTCTAAACACTTGCACCAAACAGGTCATCCCAAATCCTAGACACTTGTAAATACTTGCAAGAAATGAATCCATAGACGCAAGAGCCAGAATAAATGCAGACCCCAATGAGTACGAGTGCTTCCACTGTTTATTCTTTCCTAAAAGCTGATAAAAAAGGAGTGTAGTTTTTGTTTTGTCTCAAAATAGTAAAAAGAATGAAATAAAGAAAAGGTGGGGTGGGGGAGTAAGGACAATGGAGGCCCCACAAAACAAAGAACAAAGTGGGAAAAAGGAGGAGGAAGATGACCCCACAATAATAATGATAATGAAAAAATGTATGATAATGATCATTGGCCCAATAAACAGTTTGTAGGTATGTTATGTTACACCCTCAGGAACAGTTGGCAGTTGCATAATGTCTATATTGTTGTTGACGCCTTAACCTTAGAAACAGCAGGTAGGTACATTGTATCCACATCACTGATGACATTTGGCTGCCTTCAGAAACAGCAGGCAGGTATATAGTGTTTACACCAGTATTCACTGCCCAATTAAAAATTCATATGATGGTCATTTTTGTTAAAAGCAACAACAAAACCCACTTCATTTGAAAGTTCAAAGTATGTTCATAAATCAACTTTAGTTGTTTTCAATAAACTTGAATGATTCCTGCCATAGGAAAGTACGGAAATAGAAGGGAAAGCACTCTCCGTGCTTTTTTTTTTTTTTTTCCTACCTCGCTGCTCACCTTAAAGTCTGATGTTCACCTTGAGTGAGACTTTTGTTTAAGTGACTTTTCCCCCCCCCTAGCATTAAGTTAGTCGATACTGCTGTGTATGACAGTTAAGCTTAAATGTGGATCTTATCTTATCTTACCCTTTTTGTTTCTCCTGTGACTAAAGTTAGTCTACCCTTCAGTAACAGTGATGTCACTTTCTGTAGTGAGTCGGAGACCTCTGGCTGTAAATTAAAAATAATTTCATGCCTTTGCATTTTTTTCCCCTGTGCATTTTCATGCATTTCCTGCGTTTGATGTTTGTGTATGTATGTGTTTATTTATGCATTTCTTCACTTGTTTACTGAAATGTTTCTTTTGGAACAGTTAATACTTTTCAAAAGATTTTTTTTTCTTCTTTTTTTTTGTAGACCAACATTAGCACCTTGAATTATGTTAGATAACAGCTTTGTATATAGATGGACAGACAGAGAAATGTAACATGTCTGCATATGCCTCTATGGATGTTTGCGTTTGTATTTCTTACCTCTTTGTTGTGGGGATAGTGCAGAACTGTGAATATTATCCAACAAGTGTGTTCAAAGAAGATGAAAGGGTCTTGTGTCATGGACTGGGATAAATTAAAACAAAACGAAAAGAAGATGGAAAGTTAAAGAGGAAAAAGGTGGACTTTTTTTCACACATCGGTTCCTTAATGTATCACCTTTGATGTTTGCAGGAAGCAGAGTCAAACCTGGTGTGTGTGTTTTTTAAAAAAAAAAGTGTAAATGGATGTGTGTGTTTCAGGGCGTCAGTACGACCCTCCCGTACACTGCTGTGCTTCCACTGGCCTCCCCACTGTCTCTTACTCCCCCCTACTCCACTCCCGTCCTCAGCCATCAACACCACCTCGCTCCTGTGCTGCCCTGTGGGGTCTTCACCCCACCCCTCCCAACCAGGACTTTCTCAAAACCCACGCCGACATGGCTGCATCAGCCGACCCAGCACGGTCCGCCTACAGAGTGCAGCCCCTTACAGTGTCTTCAGCCTTGTGAGGAAACCAACGGTGCACAGTTCCATTCCACCAGTGAGGGACATGGCCACCAAAGGGTGGATCCCCCGAAAGAAATGAATTCTCAGGGTGAGCAAACCTGCTGCACAAAAATGGACTCTTCCAGCAGTGCCTCCGGTCGGTGCAGTCTGGCGGGCGGGGAGGATGGGGAGAAGAGGTGGACATCAGCTCTGGAGGGTTTGCCACTGGACGCGGTCAATGACGGGGAACAGGTGAGGCAGGGGGGTGAAGAGGATTTCACCAGAGGTGCGTACGACCAGCACTGGCAGAGAGTGCCCATGTCCTCCTCCTCCTCCTCCTCCGTTGAGGGGCAGCGGGTGAGTCCACTGATTCATGTTCCATTGGGGACGTTTCATGCTTCATTCAGAACCGTTGTTTCTTTCTCTGTATATCATGGTGTGAAAAAAAAGTAGGGACACTACAGTATGCTGAGAGCTACTAAACTATATGCTACATTACGTTATACCAGGGTATACTGCTATGTACACAACAGTAGCCCTGCTGTATGTGCTATATTACATTACACCAGGGGATACTACTCTGTACACTACAGTAACCCTGCTATAATATATGCTACATTACATTACACCAGGGGATACTCTGTACACTACAGTAGCCCTGCTATAATATATGCTACATTACATTACACCAGGGGATACTATTCTGTACACTACAGTAGCCCTGCTATAATATATGCTACGTTACATTAGACCAGGGTATACTACTCTGTACACAACAGTAGGCCTGCTATAATATATGCTACATTACATTAGACCAGGGGATACTGCTCTATACACTACAGTACATCACCACAGGGCCATATTACCTTGCACAATAGATTTCACTGCTCTGCTCAGCCCCACTGCAGGACACACAACAGACTTGAAAACATCTGTTTACTTTTCAGTCGTTTCACTGCTTTTCTCCTTTTATTCTTGCTTGAATGACCAGCTGCAGTGGCACAGTGGTTTCTTCCATCGATTTCAGGCTGGGAGGTCATGGGCTCGACGCCCATCGGAGACATTTATCAGTGGGATTGTCTTGGCTCTGACCAGATCCTGCCCAGGGTTGAGTGTGCTGTAGATCAAATGGAAAGGCTGGAACCACACTCATTGGACACGTCTCTGAAAGTGTCACTCAAATTTCCTGACCAACACTGTAGATTTCTTTATCTCAATGGCCTGGTTGAGTTTGAGATTTTGTCAACCTCGGGTGATGTCAGTGGAGGAAGGACTAGCGCACAGCCCAAACACACTCACAGCTTGCTTACGATCTCATTCATATATCATGCATTCGTCACATCAAACCACTAGTAAAGTCTATAACTTTACTACACATGTTCATAGAACGAAACATCAATGCATATGGAATCAAACAAAATAAAACATTCTCTCTTTCCTGAACTTCACAAAATCGTTTATCTAAAACATCATTAACTAACCCGGGTATAAACAGATTTCTACTTTACCTGGCCAGGTGATCTTAACTATTCACGAATCACTGTCTTTTTCTTTTCCTTTTTTTTTCTTTTCACTGTCACTTTCACAACACGACACAACTGCTGGCACTGGTGTTGGTCTGCTTGCACCGGTCAAGCTGGACTGCTGGCACCGGTCAGGCTGGACTGCTGGCGTTGGTCAGGTTGGACTGCCGATGAAAGTGGCGCTGGCCAAGTATGAGGTCGAACCCCGGTTCAGATAGAACAGTGACTATCAACATCGATCTGTTCTCCTTTCTTCCTGCATTAACGCATTGCACTCTCTCTCTCTCTCTCCTAGTCTGCTCTTATCAAATGGACATGGTTGCTTTTCTTTTCTTTTTTTTTCTTTCTTTTCCTCTTCATTAGTTAGCAACTCTCTCTCTCTCTCCACATCTCTCCTAAGTCCTTCCTCTGCAGACTATCTCATGCTAATCTCTCAACTTGGTTCTCTTCTCTCCTCCCCTCATCTCTCTGCTTTTCTCTCCTCAGAGATTACACTCAGGCCTCTCTCTCTCTGTCTCTCTGTTCGTTTTCCCCTCGTTCTTCCGTTCTCTCACTCTCACATCCTTCTTATTGTGTTCAGATCTGTCCAAAAAGGGCGAGTACCATTGGTCAGTATTTTTACCCCTGATACCCGAAGTTATCTCCCTCTAATTCCATTGGATATTCAAATCATGACAGTCACGCCTACACACCTTACTCTCTGTGGTGGTCAATTGGTCATTTAATTGATTAGCTAGATTTCACCCCCACCACACACTACCTTCCCCCTTCCCTACTTAACTGGTGCCGTGTGGCTTAAGTCGTGGACACTGGTCACTCTAAATTGGCTAGATGAGTCTGGGTAGGCTCCACGACGTCTGACCAAACCTACCGAGACCTGTCGGTCCAGCCACTCAGACTGTCTGCTGTCTCCTTGCTGTGCTTAAATTGGCCAGATGAGACGCATGGAGCCGTCTTTGTGGCGCCAAGATGTCTGCGTTTGGACTTATGTCCAGTTGAAGTGGCGGCGACGGACCACATTTGGTTGTGTTGAATTTTGACCGTGACAATTTCCCCCTTGCAAAAGACTATGCACCGCATTGTCTCAAAACAACGGTACAAAAAAGACAACAACCGAATTTGCTGAACACAGCTACACGTGCAAAGTTTGAAAAATACTTTACAACCAACGGTTTATAAATTATAAAATATATCATTAGTGATACCACTCCAATGAGTTATCATTGACGTGCGCGCTCTTGCGTTATTTCAACTCATTTTATAACGACCTCTGTGCGCACTTATGCAATTCCCCTACCTGCGGATTTGCCACATCTTCTCTTCACAATTTCTATGAAAAGCACAATATAATATGCTCACGATCCATGACACTTCACTGAGGAATCTCCATCTCCTTATTGCAAATAATGCATTACTACACAAGCGACTGTATGTCCAAGCATAACTACATTCACATGAACAAGTCTCACAAAGAAAATATGAACAAGTCTCACACAGAAAATATGAACCATAGCCAACTGGGAATGAACCCATATCCAATCAACATAACTGTAACCAACACATATTATCAACAAAGCACCCTGGATATGACTGACTTCCTCTGAGTTGCAGCTTGCTAGACTACACGGCTTAAATAGTCAGCTCCGACATTCTGTCGACCGGGAATGTACTGCACTCGGTACTGTAGGGCTGCAATGCCATTGCCAACGCAGAACCCTGCTGTTTTTCAGCTGTGCCATCCTGCAGGAATTTGAGTGGTTGGTGATCAGTCTCTATCACGAACTCTTTCCCATACAAGTATTTGTGGAACTTCTGCACGGCCACACGACAGCTAAACACTCCTTCTCCACCGTTGCGTACCCTTCTTCACACTTTGTCAACTTCCTGCTTGCATACTCACAGGAAACTCGACTCCTTCATGCTCCTGCAAACAATACTGCACCTATCCCACCGCCTGATGCATCTGTCCGCAACAAATGGTTTGGACATATCTGGTAGCTTCAAGATGGGACGGGAACCTAGTCTTTCCAACACCGTCTGCAGTGCTTGCTCTGCAGCGTCTGACCACTCGACCACTGCCGGTTTCCCTGCTTGACCAAATCACTGAGAGGACTCGTGATTGCCGCGAATTTGGAACAAACTCCCTATAGAACCCAATTAAAACCTAGCAGACTCCTGACTTCTGTTTTGGTCTTTGGTCTCTCTGAATTCATCATCCTCTCCACCTTTCCCCTTTCTGGCTGCTTTGTGTCGCCTCGACAACAAAACCTAGGAACTCCAGGCTTGGAAAACAACTGGCACTTTGTTGGTCTGGCTGTGAGATTGGCTTGTCTCAACCTCTCTAAAACTGCTCCTAGCTGCTCATATGCTCCTCCATGTCTCGGATGCTATCAGAATGTCATCCATGAAATTCACAACACCTTCCAATCCGTCCATAGCTTCTCTATCGAGAGAAGACTGCAGGTGCGTTGACCATCCCAAAAGGAAGTACTCGCCACTGGTATAGCCCCATAGGAGTGGAGAATGCTGTGACTTCCTTTGAGTCCTCACTCAAGGCTATTTGCACAGTAACCCTTGCTCAGATCTATCCTGGTGAAATACGGCTCTTGCTTGTGGCGATCTGAGCGAACAGGTCTTCCATGTTCGGTATGACCTCTGCATCGACCTTGGTGACACTGTTCAGACGTCTATAGTCGACACAGAATCGATGCTCACCTGACTTTTTCCTCACTAGACGACGGGTGCACTATATGATGATTTGGACGGTTCAATCACCCAGGTCCAACATTTTCTACCTCCTCTCGATCACTTGCTTGGTGGCATATGGGATCGGGTAGGCTTTCACATGTACGGGTTTCTGTGATGTTAACTCACCGTACATGTCTCTAGAGTTGTCCTGGCCTGGTTTATCAGTCAGGGACGCCTATACTGTTCTAGGAGCCCCCTAACTTCTCCTGTCTCCTACTGTCTAGCCCTTCATACAGTGACACATCCCTGTATGACTCTTTCCTGGAAACTCAGGCAACAAAATCTCCCTTCTTCTGCTGGGGTCTCCTTCGCCTCCATCATGATTGCTGCTGCGCCTATGTGCTGGGTCTCACGCTGAATGTTTTTGCGGAGCAAATTTGCATGGAAAAGTTTTGATTTCCCATTCACATCGATTCAGTAGTCCTGATCTACCTTTTCAATGATGGTGAATGGTCCCTTCCAATGCATCAGCAGCTTGTTGTGATCCGTGGGAAGCAGTAACAGGACCTGATCTCCCCTTGAGGAATTGCTTCCTCACCTTCCTGTCATACTGCTTCTTCTGGACGACCCTAGCCTCCTGCAACTCTCCCTTGCGACCTTACATGTCTCCTCGAGCCTATTGCGTAGGTCCACCACATACTGATAAGTGGTTTTGACCTCTTCCGACTCTGTTCTCCGGACCACAGCTCTTTGAGAATGCACACTGGTCCCCGAACTGTCCGCCCATACAGCAGCTCAAATGGCGAAAAGCCTGTGCTTTCCTGAGGGGCTTCCTGTAGGCAAACAGTGCCGCTGGAATGTAGCGGTCCCAATCTGCTGGCCTTTCCTCACAGAGCTTCTTTAAGATGCCCTTCAGCACACGTTGAATCTTTCCACCAAGCCATTGCATTGTGGATGGTATGGGGTAGTGAGCAGCTGTGTGATCCCTAGCAGCTGTTGACCTCCCTCATCACGCCTGAGGTGAACTGTGACACCCTGTCACTGAGAATTTGTGCTGGCACACCCACGCGAGAAAGATGTCTACCAGCCCTTCAGCGACCTGTTGCGTATCTACGCCTTTCAATGCAATGCTTCTGGGTATCTGGTCGCGTAGTCACGAGCGTCAACACATACCTGTGCCCGCCTTTGGAACAGGGCGCGATTGGGCCAATCAGATCAACAGCCACCTCCTGAATGGTGTGTCAATTAAAGGGGGCTGTTTAAGAGGTGCCTTCCTCTTCACCCCTCTTGTGGCTGACCTTTGACACACGTCACATGACATGCAGAAACGCTTGATGTCTGCCATTGCTCCTGGCCAATGAAAGTCATCAAAGATTCGGTCAGCTGTTTTGCTGGTGCCGAGATGACCGCCATGAGCGACTCGTGACCCACTGACATGACAGTGTCACGATAACCTGCTGGTACTCTAACTGAGTGGTACCTTACCTGTCTTCCCTTGGTGAACACTCGGTACAACAGCCCGCCTTTCACAAGAAATTCTGTCTCACCTCTCTGACCTCCTGTTTCTCTCCACCTCTTGCCAACTCCAAGACTTCACGAGCGAAGGTCTTGTTCCTGCGCTGCCCTAAACTCATCAGGCGACACATCTATGCCTGACTTCCTTGCTGGAACGACTAACGGTTTATCAACCTTTCCCTCCTTCTTGCTCCGTGTTTGAATGCTGCCCTGTAGCAGTCAACAACTCAGGATCCCCTGGATCCCTTGCCCCTGGAATATTTCCAATGATCAAATCATGAAGGGGTTTCTCCATCACCAACGCAGACAACTCGCCTGAGAAGTAAGGGGTACGTACTTCTATCTTAGCAACTGGAAACTCCCTCACAGTGCCATCGATTAGAGTTACAGGTCTGGATTTGCCTGTCAAATCCCCTTTCTCGACCAGCGTTGTTCGCATACCCCGCATGAACAACCAGTGTCTCGCAACACTTTCACCCTCTGCTGGCCAATCCACCCTTCTTCCACTGGTAACGAACCACTCAGCCTAGTGCCCTCCATCCTGACACTGACTGCTGTCCAGTGCTAGCCATATGCTGCACTCCACCCTCTTCAGACTGAATCCCTTTTGGTTCCACTGCAGGTCGTTTCCTTGACGACCCTTATCCACCTCTTGCAAGGCTGCTGCCTTCTGGAACCTCATGCGACAATCCCTCGCCACATGTCCCTTCTTGTGACAAATGAAACACCTAATGTCCCTTTGCCCTTCCTTCTGCCCCACCACTGGGTTTGCAGACTTGAAGAAAACTCCCCTAGTCTCCTTGCACTCTTCTCACCTGTGCCTAGCACCTGTTTCTCCTGCACCTTAGTGCCCAAACGTGCCTCTCTATACACCTCTGCGAACTTCAACAACTCCCCTGCTGTCTCTGGCTGTCTCTCTTTCAAATGTATGGTTAACTCAGGGCCGCAACCTGACAAAATCTGTTCCTTCATAACTAGCTCTTTCAATTCAGCGAAATCCTTCTTCGTACCACTCAACTCTAACCATTTCTCAAAATAGTGATCTAGACGTGCACCAAACTGAGTGTACGTCTCACCTGCTTGTAATTTCGCTGAACGAAATTTCTTCCTGAACCCTCCTCTGTGAGGTCAAATCCCTTCATCAATGATTCCTTCACAGCGCCAAATCAGACTGGGTGTCTGTGGCAATGCAGTGAAAATCTGTAATGCCTTACCCGTCAGTAACGCTGACAAAATGACTGCCCACTCTTCTGAAGGCCAACCCTGACTGGTCGCAAAACGTTTCGAAACGACTGATGTATGCATCAATCGAATCGGTTCCTTCAGAGAATTTGGCAACTTGGGTCGGGGAGCGTAACTGCGCACAGAGTCACTGGAAATGAACTCCCATCCTCGGTGGTCTCCTTTGTATTCTTACTTTCTCTAACTCTAATTGAACCTTTAATCTTTCTGTTTCCTGCGTTTCCCTAGCTTTAATCCTTTCCGTTTCCTGCGTTTCTTTATCATTGTTAGCCTGAATCCTTAATTTTTCTATTTCTTGCGCTTCTGCTGCGACACGGCGTCTTTCCGCGCGTTCATCCCTTTCCATCTTTTGTTGGTTTTCAACAAATGCACGCAACTCATCTCCTGAGTAACCTAATCACGAGCAACGCTCACAAGTTGTTCAATTAGGGGTGTTCTTTTCTTCCGCCATTATATCTCTTTCTCTTTTTTTTTTTTTTTGAACAAGATTTTATTACTACGACAGCAAAAACTGGTGGTTACCGACACGAGTGACGTAATAGCACAATCCTATGAATGATAATATTAGCTTGGGACAACGTAGTTAGTTTTTATAAGACGCCCAGCGCCTGACCCAACTATGAGAGCGAATTATAGGCAATCTGTGCGAAATGAGTACTCTGGGGCTGAAATGCCAAGCCTAGTATTAACTATCTTGGAAGCAATGCCAAGCCTAGTATTTAACTATCTTGGGAAACATACAGTAAGACAACCCCTTGTCTTAGGATTACAATACTTGAATCCAACCAGCTTCTCTCTGAGAAGTTGAACAATTATAATAAATGGGCCAGAATATCCTGGCAAGCTCGCCAATAAATTGTCAACCTGGGTGATGTCAGTGGAGGAAGGACTAGGCACAGCCCAACACACTCACAGCTTGCTTACGATCTCATTCATATATCATGCATTCGTCACATCAAACCACTAGTAAAGTCTATAACTTTACTACACATGTTCATAGAACGAAACATCAATGCATATGGAATCAAACAAAATAAAACATTCTCTCTTTCCTGAACTTCACAAAATCGTTATCTAAAACATCATTAACTAACCCGGGTATAAACAGATTTCTACTTTACCTGGCCAGGTGATCTTAACTATTCACGAATCACTGTCTTTTTCTTTTCCTTTTTTTTTCTTTTCACTGTCACTTTCACAACACGACACAACTGCTGGCACTGGTGTTGGTCTGCTTGCACCGGTCAAGCTGGATGCTGGCACGGTCAGGCTGGACTGCTGGCGTTGGTCAGGTTGGACTGCCGATGAAAGTGGCGCTGGCCAAGTATGAGGTCGAACCCCCGGTTCAGATAGAACAGTGACTATCAACATCGATCTGTTCTCCTTTCTTTCTTCCTGCATTAACGCATTGCACTCTCTCTCTCTCTCTCCTAGTCTGCTCTTATCAAATGGACATGGTTGCTTTTCTTTTCTTTTTTTTTCTTTCTTTTCCTCTTCATTAGTTAGCAACTCTCTCTCTCTCTCCACATCTCTCCTAAGTCCTTCCTCTGCAGACTATTCATGCTAATCTCTCAACTTGGTTCTCTTCTCTCCTCCCTCATCTCTCTGCTTTTCTCTCCTCAGAGATTACACTCAGACCTCTCTCTCTCTGTCTCTCTGTTCGTTCTCCCCTCGTTCTTCCGTTCTCTCACTCTCACATCCTTCTTATTGTGTTCAGATCTGTCCAAAAAGGGCGAGTACCCTTGGTCAGTATTTTTACCCTGATACCCGAAGTTATCTCCCTCTAATTCCATTGGATATTCAAATCATGACAGTCACGCCTACACACCTTACTCTCTGTGGTGGTCAATTGGTCATTTAATTGATTAGCTAGATTTCACCCCCACCACACACTACCTTCCCCCTTCCCTACTTAACTGGTGCCGTGTGGCTTAAGTCGTGGACACTGGTCACTCTAAATTGGCTAGATGAGTCTGGGTAGGCTCCACGACGTCTGACCAAACCTACCGAGACCCGTCGGTCCAGCCACTCAGACTGTCTGCTGTCTCCTTGCTGTGCTTAAATTGGCCAGATGAGACGCATGGAGCCGTCTTTGTGGCGCCAAGATGTCTGCGTTTGGACTTATGTCCAGTTGAAGTGGCGGCGACGGACCACACTTTGGTTGTGTTGAATTTTGACCGTGACAGATTTATGTTGTGAAAGAAGAGTAGAGCATGGCCCCGTCATGTAGTCCTTGACGGCATATACATGCGCATATGTGCACACGTAAGCATGCACACACACACAC
>CM031628.1:36461232-36500301 GCA_018398815.1 Conus ventricosus
CTCGCATTTTGGGGGTTTATTTTAGCAGAGCGAGGGGTGAGGTGGGGGGGGGGGGGGGGGGGGGGGGGGGGGAGGAGCACCCCTACCTCCCACTACTCTCTGTAAATGGGCTGTGTAGAGCTGAACCACAATAAAGTTGTGTTTTCAGTTTTTGAAAATGGAAATATACAGGATAACGCACAGATTCTTTAATTCGGTGTCCCAGTAGAGTTGGTCACTGTGATGCCATAATAGACTCTTCATCAGTCGGGCATCTTTGACAGCTGAATGTTCTCAAACATGGACATCAGGTTAGAGGTGTTTCGCCAAGCCCAGTCCTTTACATCATCCACCCAGGACATCCAAGAAGATAGTGTTCAACAAGCATTAAAAAAAAATAAAAATAAAATAAAAGCACACTTGTGGATTTTGGAGGCCTCACAAGAAGAAGAATTTGAAGTCTTTATACAGGAGCGGGTGCAGACAGTTGTGTACGGGATCACCGTTTGCTGTGCAGGATCTTGGAGGAGATGGACTTTGAGAGGCAGCTGGAGAGCCTGCCCCAGTTTGTCCCCGAGGACACGGAGCTGACCATGCCGCTGCCTCAGAGCCCTCGTGCCATCATCAACATCTACAGGATGAAGAAGAAGATGTCAAGTCTGGGTAAACAACCGTTGGATCTCTTTCTTGGGGGTCCGAGTCGTTTGGTGTGATGGGTATTTGAAGCCAGACCAGGGTTTATGTGGAGCTGATAGTGGACTTTACAGGGCTTTCACTTCTCTGTGGTTTCATTGGTTTTGGCAAAACGTAAAACCAAAGCAGAGAATCAGCTGATCGAGCTAGCTAGCTAGCTGTGTGTGTTTGTCTGTCTGTCTGTCTGTCTGTGTAAGAAAAAGCAAAGGAGGGGAAGGAAGTGGCAGTGGAACACACAGGTGCCACCCGCACTTCAGTTATGCTAACAGACGATACAGTCATGAAATTTCATGAAAACTCTTCGGAAGAGCGGGTGGATGCATTTGGTCCACTCAAAGGGAAAATAACATGAAGCTCTTTCATCGTGCATTGGCAATACATTGCCAAGGTGAAAAAGAATGGCAAAAGCTGTAGAAACAAATGGCTCAGGTAGTGGAGGGACCAAAGAATGGACGATCCACCATTCAATGGTCAGACTGGCATCAGGCTGCACTGCTTTGGAAGCAGAGTTTCAAGCTGGCCGCCCAGCAATTCTGTTTTTTGCTCTCAGCAAGTTTCAAGTTTATTCTGAGTAGGGTATATATGTCTCTCTGTGAATGATGGGTGCGTGGTGGGGAGAGAGAGGGGGGGGGGGGGGGGGGGGGGGGCATGCAGGCTGAACCCTCTTAGCATTTCATGGATTTTTGTATTTCCTTAGTTGGAGCCCGTAGCCTGACAGTTCTGCATTGCCAGACAGTGACACCGTGGGTGCACTGATGATCAGTTCATGGATAGTTGTGAGGCTTCAAGTCCGCTATAGGGGTTCAGCATCAATCCCAGTGTTGGATTGAATCGGGATAATAGACGCAGTTGTGGGAATGGAACGGGCTAGTGATAAGAGTGAAAAGAATCACACGTGATGATGTACGGAGCGCAGGGAATGGAACGGGGTAGTGATAAGAGTGAAAAGAATCACACGCAATGATGTACGTACGGAGCACAGGGAATGGTGTGGGGGGATTGACGGGCAGAGTGAAACGAGAAAACGAACAGAGCAGAACGTGATGATGGATGTACTTAAGATGGAATTGGAGCACGGGGACGCCGTGGCGAAGTGGGATCGTAGACAGCAGCGGGACAATGAACGGAGTGAAGGAATGGAGCGAGATGTGTAGACTGGCATGAACAGAGTGTAATGATGAATGCAGCAAACGAACTGAGATCACAAATGCAGTGGAGGGGGGATAATGGTTTCAGGGAGAGGGTGTAGTGAGACAAAAGACAAATACTCTCTTTTACGTAGAGGACCTTGAGTGATGTAAAATAAATATTGTCCCTGTCTGTAACACCAGCATGTCCTTGACCTTTCAGCAAGAGGAGACAAGCATGAAGGAGACTCTTTCTTACCGTGTGAGACGGACATCGTGTTGCCCAAGTCATCAGGCGGCAGAGGCTTGTGGGATGATTCAGCTTTCTTTGGCAGCAGCTTCAGCCTGGAGAACTGCACGGAGAACTTCATGAAAACTGCCCTGTCCAGCAAAGGTGAGTTGTCAGGGAAACCAGGCGAATAGGCAGGCACCGCTGTACTGGGAAAATGGAAAGAGTGACGTGAAGAGAGTGGTATAAAGGATAGACTAGAGTGAGATTATGGATAGAGTGAGGTAAATTTCTTGGAATTAGTCGAGTGACGGAAATGGATAGGAACAGTGGAGCCAGTCTTTTTTGTGTGTTTTAATAGAAATAAATGGCAGTTGGTATGAAACAGGCAGACTCAGATGGCAGTATAATTGGTGTATTGTGTGTTGAACGACACTGGGCTGGTGACGAGAGTTAGCCATACAGTTAACTGCATTTTGATTGGCATTGCTGCACGCCAGGTGTAGAAGCAGAAAGAGATACTGCTAGTCAGGTGTAGAAGCAGAAAGAGATACTGCTAGTCAGCTGTGTTTTGAATGACGATTGTCTGCAGACCAGGCACAGGCTTACAATGATCACAGGCGGTCTGCTGTACTTTAAATGAGAGCTGGTTAAAGACAAGGGAATGAGGTTCGGAGTGCCGTAGTGGGTGCACTGTATTTGAAATCACAGTTCGTTTAGGGCATATTTCTTGTGTTAAATTGCTTCTGCTAGACGCAAGACAAGCAGATGGTGATATGTTATTATCATCGTTATGATTATGAACACTTATATAGCGCCTATCCTGAGCTAGAGACCAAGCTCTGAGTGCTTTACAATCCACACTCGTTTACACAGCGGGCTGCCTACCTGGGTAGTGCCGACTGAAGAGCTGCCATCTGGCGCTTCATTCACTGTATTTTGAATGACAGTTGGCTGGAGACCAGAGAGAAACAGCAGCTTACATCTGGTCCCCTGTATGTTAAATGATAAAGGACAATGCTTTTATGTGGCCTGCAGTGTTTTCGGTTTTTGGCTGGAACCGGGGGGAGAGGGTGGTGTATGGGCTTCCAAATGATAATAGACTGGAGATCAGACACATGCTGATAGTAATACAGCTGGACAGCTCTATTTTGAAGTACAATTGGCTGGCGATTAAGTAAAGAGGCAGGTAAAGGTCAGCTGATCTACAGTATTTGAAGTGATGGTCGAGTGGTGTTCAGGTGAAGGAAGGAGCACAGTAATACAGTCAGTCTAATGTATTCTGATTAACCATTGGCTGGTGGCACATGATCTAAATGTCAGGCGTGCTGTGTTGTCCTACCACATACTAAATACCAGGTTCTGCTGTGTTTTTCAGCCATCAGGCCTGCTGTATTGTTCTGCCACATGATGTAAATGCCAACACTGCTGTGGTTTTCTTCCATATCAAATGAATATCAGACATGCTGCGTTTTTCAGCCACACAATATAAATGTCACTCGAGCTGTTCATTCAGCCTCATAACAGAAACGTGTCAGGCTTGCTGCATTTTTCTACCCCAAAATATTGTCAGGCGTGTTGTGTTTTTCAGCCTTATGTTAGAAAGGCCATACTGCTGCGTTTTCAACAGTATAATCTGAATGTTAAGTCTGCTGTTTTTATCAAGCACATGATATGTCATGAATGCTATATTTTTTCAGCCATATTATACGGATGTCAGATCTCATGTATTTTCCAGCCATATGTTCAGAATGCCAGGTTGCTGTATTTTTCAGTCATGTAATATAAATGTCATACTGCTGCTATTCCTCAAACTCATCTGGCAGAACAAGTGCCACGTTCCTATTCAGTATGAACAATGCGCTATCCAGTCAGGGATGCCCATTGAAACGTTTTTTGGCATAGAAGGGAGCTAAATCCAGTCAGTAGTAATGCCTCAGTACATCAGACTCCTAAAATGACTTACTTCCCTTGACACATGTGTCCCAACTGTATAATGAACTCGGCTTTTTCTGTCAAAGAGCAGGCAGATGGGAGGGAGTCCAAGAACTTGTTGTTGTGTTTAAAAGGTCATGCCTGGTGCCTGCAGCATATGTGGACGTCAGTGAAACAGTTACATTTGTGTAGCGATAGATTGTGTTGTTTGTTTATTTTTGTGCAGGACAGAACTTTTATCTATAAAATGATGATAGTCCTCTAAAGGCTGTGAAGCGTTGACTGGGCTATGCCAGTAAAACTGAAAATGAAACGATTGGTATTTCATTTTCCAACTCTTCCTTGGTAGTTATATGTATTATACATTGTAGCATACAGTCTTCTTTCTTCCATCAGTACCCTGATGTGGCCCTCTGCGGTCGGCTGGGCTATAAGCAACATTATCTTATCTTATCTTCCATCAGTACAACTTACGATAAACTTTGGTCAGTGAAAGTAAACTATATTTCTTATGTTCAGATGCTTTTTTAAGTCCCAGAAAGAAAACTACATATCCCTCTAAAACCATTGTAGTTACTTCATTGATTTTGTTTCATTCAAATATTGTTTTTAACACAGTTATTGGATTCCCAGAATTTTTCTTCTCTTTCTTTCTTTAAAAATTTTTTTTTTAACAAAGTGATTGAATTGTAAGAATGATTTGCTTTGGTTCTCCCGTTGAAACACTAGTATTAATTCAATTATTAAGTTTCAAGATCTATAAACGTAATGAACGTCAACTTCTGTGTTACTGATCAAACCTTCAGATTCAAGAGAGAAAAAAAATCCAAGACAACAGTTGTAAAAGAACTGGATTTAGGATTGCATGTCCTGACTTTATGTCTAAAGTACGGAATGGATCATAGATTCTTTTACATAGTGAGTTGCTGATGCCAGATTCACCCTACACAGGAGTCTTCATGATGAAAGGCACACTGGTCAGATGTCGAGCCATGATATTGCCATGCAGTTCCATGATTATGGTCCCAAGGTGGAATTCCACATAGGGATATTGGGGTCCCCTTCAGTACAAAAAGCTCCTCTGCCTTCTAGAATGTCTGTGCTAATAACTTTTTGATGCAACCTTTTTTAATTGTCTTTCTGTTCTGTCGTTGACATTTTTTATCTGAAAAATTTCAAAATGGGGTGACTGATGGCGGCGAACGAAGCAAAATTAGGAATAGAGTTTGTTTAGAACTTACCGCCAATGACATAGACAAACAAAGCACATGACAAGACACGATGCATTTCAACCACTTGGGTCTTCTTCAGGCGAAAAAATAAATCACATTTGACATGTGGGACAGTACAAACAAAGAACGAAAAAAGGAGAAAGAAAAATGACTCATCCGTTTTCGTCCATGTGGTCGGTGGGCGGAAATGACATGGGGCCAGGGGGATTATGGGAGAGGAAACGGAGGGGGGGGGGGGGGGGGGGGGGGTTTGCGTCAGGGGAGGTGTGTGTGTGTGATATGATAGGGTTGTGTGTCTAGTTTATTGGGATGTTGTGGTATCTTTGTGATGGTTGTGGTAATGGTGGATTGATAATAATGGTAAGGGGAAAGAAGGGGGGGGGGGGGGGGGGGAACTGAGGGAAAAAAAAAAAAGAAAAAAAAAAGGGGGGGGGGGGAATTTAAGGGGAAGGATAAAAACAAATTAAGATTAAATAGATGGAGGGTTGCTGTAATACTGTATGAAGTGAGTGAAGGGGATGTGGTGGTGGTGTATGTATGTGTGTGTGTATGTGTGTGTGTTGGTAGGGGATATTGCCAACTGATGTGGAAGTGGTGGGTATGTGTGTTTGGTTATTGTTGGATATTGATGCCTTGGGGGTGTAGTGTGCCAGTTTTTTATCTGCTTTTTTTTTTTGTTGTCAACCATTCTCACGTCTTAGCTGGGAAATGTCTGTACTCATTAATCACAAATTATGGCATGGCTTTTTTATTTTTTTATTTTTTTTTTAGTTGGGTGACTACAATGTGTTGAAAATTGGACACACTGTTGGGGATGGACAGTTGGTGTCCCCTCAGGGGTGTTTATTGGTCCATCTGGTTTTGTTTTACGTATTTTTGTGGGACTGAACTGTTTTTCATTGTTAGATCAAGTTGCAAAGTGAGGCCGGGGGAAATCTAAACAAATTTTTAAAGTTTCTGTTACGCTCCACTGAAAGACATGAACAAATGAATCACAAGACAGAACACGACGCATTTCGACCTCTTAGGTCTTCTTCATGCAAGATACACAACACTAAGAACAACGAAAATGGACGAGCAATCCCTTATCTTCATCCAGTTTCAAGGTGGGCGTTGTTGTTTGTTGGTTTTTTTTTTAAATTTTTATTTATTTTTTTTTTTTTTAATGATTTTTGTTATTCTGGAAGTGAGAAATCAAGGAGGACACCTGGCGCTCTCAGCATAGCCTGCTTGTAGCTTTTATTGATGTTCTGATCTGTTCAGTATGCGACTTTTTCCCCCCCTGTATTTGTTTTGACGGCCCTGAAAAGGAAACGACTCTGCGTGGTCGGCTGGGCTATGACGATAAAAAAGACCTGTAGCGACGTTGGCAGAATCACACACTGACCGCCTTCACAAGCATACAAAGAAACTCGGGCAGTCGAACCAGTACACTTTCTTATCAACACATGCTGTTGTGAAACTGCAGTCCTGAATACCCGTTGTACGTAAAGTGAGCACAGTGTGTTCCCAACAAAGCTGAAACTGCACTGAATTCTGGGAGTTCAGGAACAGCCAGTATGAAGAACCTGACAAAAAATTTTTTTATCTTCTTGGAAGCCTCGCAGACCTGTGATACACGAAGATGGTCTCCCACACCAAGATCCGCATCGAAGAAATACTGCTCAGCCGTTCTTTCCCGTTCATGTGTTTGTTACGTGAAGTTCATACTCCTCTCTCACACAACTGCTGCCACAGTAAATGATGCCATATCGTAAAACAAAGATATCCCCACATGCAAAAAATTGATCTTAAGACAGGCTGGGTGAAATACCACAGTGGAGGTACCTGAACAAGGCAGCAGCACTCATCGACTGCAGCAACAACTTTTCATGCTTGTGTTCCTTTATCCTCTTACGCCCCCGCACCTTGTGGCTGGTTTGTGTTGCCAGGATACAAAGAAGGCGAGATGCTCACGCCTGGCACGCCCAAAACGCCCGCTTCCCCGGCCACCTCGTCCTCCCGCTGCTCCTTGGAACAGCAGCGTCACCTGGTGTTGATGTTGTTTGATGATGAGGGCCTTTATCCGAGTGGTGTGAGCTTGAGCTTTACCTGCTGCTTTCTTTCTCTGGGTTCATGAAACAAGCCTGTATGCTTTGTGTCTCTGAATCTCTAGGACAAGCTCAGGTGTTTGGTGGTTCACAATCTATGGAACAAGCTTGTCTGCTTTGTGTCTTGGAATTGTAGAACAGGCTTGTCTGCTTTGTGTCTCGGAATCTATAGAACAGGCTTGTCTGCTTTGTGTCTTGGATTTATAAAACAGGATTGTGTGCTTTGTGTTTCGGAATCTATTGGACAGAATTGGTGTGCTCTGTGTCTGAGGATATATAGAACAGGATTGTGTGCTTCGTGTCTTTGAATATAGAGAACAGGCTTGTGTGCTTTGTGTCTCAAAATGTATGGAAAAGGCTTGCGTGCTTTGTTTCTCCTGTCTTGGAATGTGCAGAAGAGGCTTGTGGGCTTTGTGTCTTGGAATGCATGGGACATGCTTTTGTGCTTTGTGTATTAGAATGCATATAACAGGCTTGTGTGCTTTGTGTGTAGGAATCTATAGAACAGGCTTGTGTGCTTTGTATCTCAGAAAGTATAAAACAGGCTTGTGTGCTTTGTGTGTAGGATCTATACAACAGGCTTGTGTGCTTTGTGTCTAAGAATGTGTAGAATGGCAATTGTGCTTTTCGTTTAGGAACATATGGAAGTGGCTTGTATACTTTGTGTCATGGAATGTATAGAACAGGTATGTGTGTTTTTACTGAAGGAATGTATAGAACAGGTATGTATGTTTTTACTCAAGCAATGTATAGAACAGGTATGTGTGTTTTTACTCAAGGAATGTATAGAACAGGTATGTGTGTTTTTACTCAAGGAATGTATAGAACAGGTATGTGTGTTTTTACTCAAGGAATGTATAGAACAGGTATGTGTGTTTTTACTCAAGGAATGTATAGAACAGGTATGTGTGTTTTTACTCAAGGAATGTATAGAACAGGTATGTGTGTTTTTTACTCAAGGAATGTATAGAACAGGTTTGTGTGTTTTTACTCAAGCAATGTGTAGAACAGGTATGTGTGTTTTTACTCAAGCAATGTGTAGAACAGGTATGTGTGTTTTTACTCAAGCAATGTATAGAACAGGTATGTGTGTTTTTACTCAAGCAATGTATAGAACAGGCTTGTGTGCTTTGTGTCTCAAGAGGGTATAGAACAGGCATGTGTGTGCTTTGTGTCTTTGAATCTACATAACAGGCTTGTGTTATTTATTGTCATCGCCATTATTGAATCCAATTATATCGTTATCACTGGATCTCTGTTGGATAATGAGTGTTAGAAAATAGTGGAATTCAGTTATCATTTTTACAGTTGATTACCGTTTTACTAGTGCTATCGTTGATTCCCATTATATCACTGCTGTCATTGAATTCCATTATATTATGATTGTTATTATTGAATCCCATAATAATAACTGCTATAACTGAATTCCATGCAGTCAGCAGCTTATGTGGTTGCAGGGTGAAGGGACTGATGACGGAGATCATTGTGTTCCATTGTATTGTTGTTTCATCATTGCTATTCTGCTGTTCACCTCACATTATTATTATTATTATTATCAATAGCTGTTCGTTCCCCAGCCCCACTTCTTCTCCCATGCTGCCCCCCGTCTCTCCGTTACCATTCCCTCCCTTGTCCCTACTCCCTCTGTTCGCTCCCTTCCTTTCCATTGCCCACCCCCCCACCCCACCCCCACCCCTGTTCCACACCCCCTTTCCCATAGACTTGGTGGAATCCGGATATCGCTTCCATTTGCCATAACCTTGCCGCATTGTCACAGAAATTAAACAATTAGCAACTATGCAACTGCCTATCACATAAAGTGCTTCGTTCTGGATATCCCCAGTATGCTCATGAGTGGAGATCCAATGAAGACTGTGGATTTGTACATGGACACCACACATATATAAGTTTGTCATCATCAGTACTGTTACGGTATTATTATCATTACTGACTCGCAACCCCTTCCACTCCCCCCCCCCCCCCCCCCCCCCCCCCCCGGACTTTGTGGGCTTGCCATGTTCTTGGCACATCTGTTGTCAAAGAGTAACTCCTGACCCTTTTTTCTTCCTTGAGCTTGCAGTTTAACCCATGCTTTTTCTCACATTTGTACAAAGTATGTAGCACCAGAAGTGATTAGCTTGGCGGTGAATGAGAGAGTGAATAGTGAGCACCATAGGTAGCTTTCACCACCAGAAACAAACTATCAGAAGACAGATGCCGTGTCATCATGATTAGTTTTGTTCAGAGACAAGTCTGGGGTTAGAGGGCGCTGTTCATTGTCCGCCCCTCCCACTGTGTTGCAGCGCAAGCCACCGCGGCCTTCCAGGCCCAGCACTGCGACCTGTTCCCCAGCAAGGCCAGTCTGCAGCGCAAGATCCGGGAGGTCCGGCAGAATGATGGCCCAGTCCGCCCAGGCCACCCGCATCCTGGGGGACTCCGCCCCCTCTCCCGTGGGCCTCCATGGCAACCATCTGAACATTACGACGCCAACGCCGTGTCCCGGGGACGGTTTTGCTGGGTGTGAAGTCCGCAGGACTGACGGGGGGCCCGAGCCGCTGACTGTGCGTTGTCGGGCGGGGGGGAGGAGGGGAGGGAGGGGGTGCAGCAGAGTGCCTCCCCCGTCAGCTGGGGTCGGAACTTGTGATGGTGGCGTTTTCTTTTTAAACCATTGGACTGCTGGAAACAGTGAGGAAGGTGCTGCATTGGGTTTGTTACGCCCCCAGAACGCGTAGTTTGTACATTGTGTTGGCAGACAGTTCACATAACTGAGAAGCGCAGCTTTCAGTGGGGTGAATCGAGGAGTGGTTCGACCTGCGTCGGGTTAAGATTAAGAGGTCTGTTGTTCGGGAAGCTATAGTTCGGGAGTTCAAATACGCGTTCTGTTGGGTCGGAGCGACGTGCCACTTTGCGGATAAGAAATGTATGTACAGACTTTGTTTGTGGTGCAAAACAACGCTGAAAAGAGAGTCGTATGTTATGCATGTTTGGTGTCACCCCTTTGACTGCAGGAACATTTTCTGCATAAAGCTTTTAGCGCTTTCCCCCCCATTGGCTGAAATCAGTTTGGTTTTTTTCATAGATTTTGGATTGAAATTTAGCCTGCATCAGACTGCTTTTAGCTGGATGTCCTCACCCCATAGTTACATCAGTGACGTATCTGTGATCTTTTCAGATGAATGAACAAACATTATACGTTTTCGTTTGAGCTTGTGATAATGCCATGACTGGCTCCTCCATATTCAGGGTGCCCGCTTCTCTGCAGATTTCGGTGAGAAACTAGAGAAGCCACATGAAAAAAAAGTATTTCAGTGGCAGCAAAGAAATCCAGGGCAGGGAGAGAGGGTGGGTTGGAAGTAGTGATGGAATCCACAGAGGGCTGCCGCATGTCGGCATAGCCAGCAAACGGCAGTGACATGACACAAACCTGGTGCCAATTCTTCACGAGAAGTCACACTCACCTTTTTGTCTGCTGGTTGAAGGCGGGATGAGGTCACGGTTTGAAAATGGTGTGCTGTAAGAAGCAACAGCAGCAGTAAGGAGATCAACAAGAGATGGACAGAGTCCGGTCATAGCGAACAAAAAAAGGGGGGTATACAATCTCCTTTCCTGTTGCTGCAAGTTGGAGAAAGCAGGAAGGGCCTCTAAAATGGGATTTTTACCCCCTCCTTTCCCTTTTTTTTTGGGTTTTTTTTTGGTTTTTTTTTTGGTATGTTTCTTTGTTTGGTCAGATTCCCACAATTTTGAGTTAAATCCTAGATCGGTAGCAAAAACTGCCATCGTAGAAGCTAACCCGGAGACAATCTGACAGAAAGAAGCTCAGTTCAGTGGGCCCTGTTCTATGATATAAACCCTAAGGATCTAGGATCTAATCCCATTTTGGGAATGTAAAAATCTCAACATGTTACAGGTGTGGGGGGGAGGGGGTTTTGTCCATGATATAACCCAAGGGTCTAGGATCTAATCCCAGTTTTGGAGGTGTAAAAATCTCAACATGTTACAGGTGTGGGGGAGGGAGGGGGGGTAGCCCCAAAGTCCCATTAGTATTTCAGGGGGTTGTTTTCCATCAGTGGGAGCCATGCATGCTACAATGTCAGAAAAAAGAATGTTTCCAACATCAGGGGGTTAAGGGGCAATAAGTAGGGAGCAGATTGCGAGAGAGGAAGAAAAACCCGATGGAAACCAGGTCACACTTATGATCTCAATCATTCCTTAAGTTATATTTTAAAAAGACAACAAATGTATTGAAATTAAATTGTTTATACATTTTAAAATATATATATATTACATAAAATATACTATTATTGGGCACTTTAAACATTTTGTTGGATATTGTGCCCTTGTCCTTGAGTTCAGAAACACAAAATGAATGTATTGCTTATGAAACACAAAGTAATTAATTTACCATATTTCTGATACTAAATATTGCTTTGCTATACATGTATACAACACTACTCTTGTTTGTCTTATGTGATATCGTAATGACAGGACATACTGACATTTTTTTGTAATTTGTGAAATTGAAATACTTGATTAAATTATTGTTTGTATGTGACATTGTAATGAAAGGAAATTGAAATATTTCACAATGTTATCGTAAACGGTGGTACTGGGGGATTTATTTAGAAGTTACATCATTTTTGCCTTTTATTTTGAGGGCTGTTTTATGAATGCTTTCTTAGCAGACTTGCAGAAAAAACCCTCTGTAAAGGATGACAAAGAAGGAGATGATAGTGGTACCTGTTTTCTGTTTTGCCAACCTGGTGGAAAAAAAACAACACAGTCCATGGTTACATACAGTGTTGACACTGCTTTTCTGGGCATTCAGATGTGGCATCTTTTTTTTCTTCTGTTCTTATTAATTTGTTTTCCTTGTTTGTGTTCAACCTTAAAAATCAAATTCGGTGTTAAAGTAAACAAGTGACAACATGATGCTGCAGTTTGTGGTCTGAGTGTGCGTGTGTTGTGTGTGTGTTGTGTGTGTGTGTGTGCGCGCTTGTGTGTTTGTGTGTGCATGTTTGAGTGAGTGTTTTTTAATGTGTATGTGTTTGTCTTGCCCGAAGCTAGCTTGGTTTTTTTTTTTTTTAAATTGACAGTCAGTATATGTGTTGACTCTGCTTTCTTTTTTCTTCTCTTTTCTTTTATAAGAACAAAATCTAACGCAATTTTTATGTGTGTGAACACTTCAGAGACAGTGCAAGGGATTTTTTTTTTTTTTTAAAGCTGAGAACACACACCGTGTGGTGGATTAACATGTGGTTTAGCAGTCTTGTCTTTTTCAATGGTGCACTAACCCGGTGTGATGACTTTCCCCCGTGAGATTTCCGTCTCCCAGAGGGTTTTATATATCACTGAACGTTACCTGCAGCTGTTGTTGTCATTTTTGTTTTTTTTTGTGTGTGTGTTTTTTTTTTAAAATTTGAACCAAAACTGGGGGGAATTGAGTTGGGTCGGGTGGTGTAAACCCACGGTTTGTATGGTCCTTAAAAGGTGAAGGGAAAAATTGGGGGGAAAAAACCGAGTTATCCTTTTTGAGTTCATGACAGTGTGTGAAAAAAATGACTTTGGTTTGTAGAAAAAAAATTTTTAGATTTGATGTTACCCTCCCACCCCCACCCTACTCCACTCCACTCCCACCCACCCCGAAATGTGATTGTTGCAGTGAATTATCCCGCAGGGATTCGAACACCCACTTTAGGAACTTTTTAGTTATTTACTATTTAGGATAGGTAGGAAAACTGGACCCCGCTAACAGTGGTACTACGAGATGGGTTTTTTTTGCTATGGATCAAGGCGGATAAAGCCTTCTTTGAAGTAAAGGAAAGGTGATACGCAACGGGGGAAGAGTTTTTTTTCAATGTGACTTACGAGCCGACTTTGAATCTGGAAATTAGTCCAGTTGTGCTTTAAAAATCTGCAATTTTTTGGTGTCCCCTTTTTTTTTTTTTCTTTATAGTGCAAACCCTTAAGCCCTGACCCCCCCCCCCCCCCCCCCCCCAAACCCCCCTTTTCCCCTCCCATGCACACCCCCACATGCCGCCCCCACCCCACCCCACACCCCGCCGGTCGTAGTTACAGGGGAATGGATTGACTTATGGGAAAATGCGCTGATCCCATGTCCGATGTTTCTCACCTTTGTCCATGTGTTTGTGTGAGCTGGTTTCTTTTGGAGGGTCTATACAAGTTAATTTTTTTTTTTTTTTTTTTTTTGGTATGTATTTTATCCTGCTAGTGAGGAGAGAGGTGTGAGCACAGGGGGTGTGTGGAGCCCCTGTTGCCCGTCTCTCTCCAGGCGCGAGTTTTTCAAGGGAAGAGAAATCGGTGACTTGCAGTAGGATGCATCTCGATTTAATGGTACAGGGATGTCCGCAGGGCTAGCGTAAATAAGTCCCTGACTTTTTAGGTGCAGTGCAGACAAATTGCCGAAAGAAAATGCATTCGCAAGCAAACTGCAAATCCTGGTTTGAGTGGAGACACGTTTTTTTTCACTTGTGCCGGAAATTGCTCGATGAGTGCACAGGGTTTGTGTCGCTTTGTTTTGGTGACATTGTTTTATCTTGTGTGATTTGTGTGTATATTTCTTTCTGAAAGATAGATTTAGGATCTTGATATATATATATATATATTATATACAAAACATAAATGCCACTTTTACAATATTTTGTGATTGACTACACAAGTGTAATCCTTTTGAAGAGATGTAAAGTACCTTTACCTGGTGATTTTGGTGATTCTGTTTTACACAGAGAGAGAGAGAGATTTGCCTTTCCCTTAATGTATTCACCTTTAATGAAGAGATGACTGGTCCTGTGGTATATTAGGTGTGTAAGCCCTGCAGGAGCTGTTTCTCATGGCAAATGTACCGCCACCTCTTGCTTTTCTGCATCTCTACTCGTGTCCTGACCTGTCTTTTATTTGTGGTGTGTGTTGATACGATAAGTCCTAACATTCCTTCAGTGCCTCTTCGGTAGCATTATTTCCCAGACCACTTGTTCCTACCGCCCAGCACACGGCCACACAATAACGTCGAAGCCCCAGCAACTGCATTTTATAGAGAGAAATCGGGTCGTCAAGAGGCAACCCACCAGAGGAGGCGCTGCACTGCTGCCGAATCATGCAGTGACATTCACTGGTTTCTTTTTCAGCCCAACATATGCAGGACACTACCAGTGGTTATGTGCGGAACCTGGTCACCAACCTAGTTGGGCCCCACGAACCACTTCTGGCAACCGTCAAACGACGGAAGATGGCATGGTTTGGCCACGTCATTCGTCACAACACCCTCTCCAAAACCATCCTTCAAGGTACCGTTGAAGGAGGGGCGCAGACGAGGACGGCAGAGAAAAGAGTTGGTCGGATAATATAAAAGACTGGACCAAAATGACCAGCAGATCTCCTCACGACAGCTGCAAACAGAAGAGCCTGGAGAGAAAACGGCGGCTGCCTCATCACGTCCCCCAACGACCCCAGCGGTCAGGGGAATGACTGACTGACTGACCAACTGAGATCCAAACTGACAGCAGTTATGGATCAGTCACGGCAGAGCGTAAGATGATGTTTCCATCCGGGAGGGTACGAACTACCCTGGCGGTCCTGCTACAGTTCTTACGAAGTTATTGATGTAGACTATTACTGTTACAAACTCACCACTGCTCTTGCACACTTTGTTGTTGCCTGGTCCTGACCCTCCTCAACCAAATGCTCCTGATGTGACATTCACTGATTTGGGGTCGGTGGTGTTTTCACCTCTTTAGTATATTTAATTCCCTTTTCCAGTGTTGCAAAACGGCTTTTGAATTGAACAAGCGGTAACCGATTGCGACCCCCCCCGACACCCCCCCCCCCCCCCCCCCCCCCCCCCCCCCCCCCCCCCCCCCAGACCTTTGAGAAAACTGCCTTCAAAGTGTTCGTTTGTTTGTTCTTTCAATTTTTTTATGTCAAGCAATGCTGTGCATGGGCAAAATTATCTTTCCCCCCATTGTAATATCACAATTGACCCCAAACGAGCTTATCCTTTACATCGCCCACTCTTCCGGGTTGGGCATCAAATGGCCGTGACTGCCCCCCCCCCCCCATATGGCTTTCCCCACCCCCCCTTTTTGTGTGTTTGTACATACCTTCATCTTTTTTTTTTGAATCTGTTCATACGCGCCCTTTTTAAAACACCCCACATCTTTGTACACTTGTTACTACACCCCCTTTTGCCCCCCCTTAAGACACCCCCCCCCCCCCCCCTTTTTTGGGGGTTTTTTACATGCCTCAAAAACACTTGTCCGAACCCTTGCGTATGTTAGAATCCAGGTCGGTACACCACTTACTATATGTTAGCACACATGTTACTGCCCTCACTGTTTAACAATCACTACACACTTTACTATAATAAGGACAGTCAACAACTTTCTTAAAATAAGGAAGTCACTACACACTTTTTCTTATATAAACAAGTCACACACACTTTATTAATTTTAAAGGGAAAACCCCAAAACCCTTTTCTATATATAAGGGCAAGTTTCCCTTTACTCAGTAAGGACAAGTCATAACACTTTTTTTAATTAAGGGCAATCATCACCTTTTTTAAAGTAAGGGCAAAGCATACACACTTTATATATTAAACCCAAATCACTACACACTTACTAAATAAGGGGAAAATCAACACCTTTATATAATAAACAAAATAACCCCTTTCTAATATAAGGACAAGTCCACACACTTTACTACATAAAGGGCAAGTCCTACCAAAATTTACTTAAAAGGCAAGTCACTTACACACTTTTTCTTATATAAGGGGCAAGAAAAAAAACCTTTACACATGTAGGACAAATATAAACTTTTTCTATATGTAAGGACAATCACTACCGCTTTACTAATTAAGGGCAAGCCTACAAACTTTCTATAGTAAGCACAAGTCAAAAAAAACTTTCTATAATTTAAGGGCAAGTCACTAACACATATATAAAAGGAAAGCATAATACTTTACTTTATAAAACAAGTCATACACACTTTTTAATAAGACAAGTCATACCCCTTTACTCATGTAAAGGGAAAAATCATACACACTTTACTAAGAAGGGCAATCATACAAACCCTTTTTAATGTAAGGACAAGTCATACAACTTATTAAATTAAGAAAAGCACTACAATTTTTTAAAATTTTAAGGGGAATCATACACCTTACTTATAAAAAAGTCACTCATTTTTTAATTTAAAACAAAACACTCCCCCACTTACATTTAAAGACAATACTACACCTTTACTTATATAAGGACAATCAGCTTGCTTTGTTATTAAAGGACAAATCATACCACCCAATAAAAGACAAGTCACTACACCTTTACTATATGAAAAGGACAAAACCTACACTCCTACATATAAAAAATCACACACACTTTATAATGTAAAGGGCAAGTCACTCACACCCCATATAAAGACAATTCACTAACATTTTTCTATTGTTGGACTATCATACACACCCTACTATAAAAACAATCACACACCCTTTTCTATATATAAGGGAAAGTACCCGCTGCTTTTTGGGGGTTTTTAAAGGGAAAAACACAACCTTTCTATAATAAGGGCAAAACATCTTGCTTGGGGTTATAGGGCAAGTCACAAAAATTTACTATATATAAGGGCAAGTCACTGCTTCTTTGTGGTAGTAAGGGCAAATCACCCATTTTCAAATAAAGGAATCATGTTGTTTGGGATAAGGCAAATCATAACCCCTTTTTATATAAAGGGCAATCAGCTTTTCTTTGTGGTTTTAAAAAAAAATCACTACACGCTTTTCTAATAAAGCCCAATATGCTTGTTTGTGTTGTAAGCAAATCAACCCAAACCTTTACTAATATAAGTAAATCATGCTTGTTTGTAGTATTAAACAAATCACTAACCTTTTAATTAAGGGCAAGTACTACCGCTTTACATAGTAAGGACCCAAACATACACGCTTTACTTTAAAAAAGGGCAAGCACTACACGCTTTTTCTATATATAAGGGCAAGTCATGCTTTCTTTGTGGGTTTGAAGGGAAAAACCTACACACTTACATATATAAGGGCAATCACTGTTCTTTGTGGTATTTAAAGGGCAAGTCACTACACTTTTTCTATATATAAGGACAAGTCGCTACACACTTTTTGTAGGGACACATGACTAAACACATTACTGTACTTTGGGGCACATGTCATGTCAGCACACACTTTATCATATGTTGGGACACATATCACTACACACCTTGTTATTGCATGTTAGGACACATGTCACTACACACCTTGTTATTGCATGTTAGGACACATGTCACTACACACCTTGTTACTGCATGTTAGGACACATGTCACTACACACCTTGTTACTGCATGTTAGGACACATGTCACTACACACCTTGTTACTGCATGTTAGGACACGTGTCACTACACACCTTGTTACTGTATGTTAGGACACATGTCACTGCACACCTTGTTATTGCATGTTAGGACACATGTCACTACACACCTTGTTATTGCATGTTAGGACACATGTCACTACACACCTTGTTATTGCATGTTAGGACACATGTCACTACACACCTTGTTATTGCATGTAAGGACACATGTCACTACACACCTTGTTATTGCATGTTAGGACACATGTCACTACACACCTTGTTATTGCATGTTAGGACACATGTCACTACATACCTTGTTATTGCATGTTAGGACACATGTCACTACACACCTTGTTATTGCATGTACACATGTCACTACACACCTTGTTATTGCATGTTAGGACACATGTCACTACACACCTTGTTATTGCATGTTAGGACACATGTCACTACACACCTTGTTATTGCATGTTAGGACACATGTCACTACACACCTTGTTATTGGATGTTAGGACACATGTCACTACACACCTTGTTACTGTATGTTAGGACACATGTCACTACACACCTTGTTACTGCATGTTAGGACACATGTCACTACACACCTTGTTACTGCATGTTAGGACACATGTCACTACACACCTTGTTACTGCATGTTAGGACACATGTCACTACACACCTTGTTATTGCATGTTGGACACATGTCACTACACACCTTGTTATTGCATGTTAGGACATATGTCACTACTCACCTTGTTACTGCATGTTAGGACACATGTCACTACACACCTTGTTACTGTATGTTAGGACACACGTCACTACACACCTTGTTACTGTATGTTAGGACACACATCACTACACACCTTTTTACTGCATGTTAGGACACATGTCACTACACACCTTGTTACTGTATGTTAGGACACTTGTCACTACACACCTTGTTACTGCATGTTAGGACACATGTCACTACACACCTTGTTATTGCATGTTAGGACACATGTCACTACACACCTTGTTACTGTATGTTAGGACACATGTCACTACAACACCTTGTTATTGCATGTTAGGACACATGTCACTACACACCTTGTTATTGCATGTTAGGACACATGTCACCACACACCTTGTTATTGCATGTTAGGACACATGTCACTACACACCTTGTTACTGTATGTTAGGACAACTGTCACTACACACCTTGTTACTGTATGTTAGGACACATGTCACTACACACCTTGTTATTGTGTATTAGGACGCATGGCACTACGCACCTTGTTTTTATATTAGGACACCTGTCGTACACACCTTGTTATTAAATGTTAGGACACATGTCACTACACACCTTGTATTTATATATTAGGACGCATGCCACTACACACCTTGTTTTTATATTAGGACACATGTCACTACACACCTTGTTATTAAATGTTAGGACACATATCAACTATATACCTTGTTACTGTATGTTAAGACACACGTCACTACATGCCTTGTTGTTGTCTGTTAGGACACATGTCACTACACACCTTGTTATTGCATGTTAGGACACATGTCACTACACACCTTGTTACTGTATGTTAGGACACATGTCACTACACATCTTGTTAATGTGTATTAGGAAGCCTGTCACTACACACCTTGTTACTGCATGTTAGGACACATGTCACTACACACCTTGTTACTGTATGTTAGGACACATGTCACTACACATCTTGTTACTGCATGTTAGGACACATGTCACTACACACCTTGTTACTGTAATGTTAGGACACATGTCACTACACATCTTGTTACTGCATGTTAGGACACATGTCACTACACACCTTGTTATTGCATGTCAGGACACATGTCACTACACACCTTGTTATTGCATGTTAGGACACATGTCACTACACACCTTGTTATTGCATGTTAGGACACATGTCACTACACACCTTGTTACTGCATGTTAGGACACATGTCACTACACACCTTGTTACTGCATGTTAGGACACATGTCACTACACACCTTGTTACTGCATGTTAGGACACATGTCACTACACACCTTGTTACTGCATGTTAGGACACATGTCACTACACACCTTGTTATTGTATGTTAGGACACATGTCACTACACACCTTGTTACTGTATGTTAGGACACATGTCACTACACACCTTGTTATTACATGTTAGGACACATGTCACTACACACCTTGTTATTGTATGTTTGGACAAATGTCACTACACACCTTGTTATTGCATGTTAGGACACATGTCACTACACACCTTGTTATTGCATGTTAGGACATATGTCACTACTCACCTTGTTACTGCATGTTAGGACACATGTCACTACACACCTTGTTACTGTATGTTAGGACACACGTCACTACACACCTTGTTACTGTATGTTAGGACACACATCACTACACACCTTTTTACTGCATGTTAGGACACATGTCACTACACACCTTGTTAATGTATGTTAGGACACTTGTCACTACACACCTTGTTACTGCATGTTAGGACACATGTCACTACACACCTTGTTATTGCATGTTAGGACACATGTCACTACACACCTTGTTACTGTATGTTAGGACACATGTCACTACACACCTTGTTATTGCATGTTAGGACACATGTCACTACACACCTTGTTATTGCATGTTAGGACACATGTCACCACACACCTTGTTATTGCATGTTAGGACACATGTCACTACACACCTTGTTACTGTATGTTAGGACACATGTCACTACACAGCTTGTTACTGTATGTTAGGACACATGTCACTACACACCTTGTTATTGTGTATTAGGACGCATGGCACTACGCACCTTGTTTTTATATTAGGACACCTGTCGTACACACCTTGTTATTAAATGTTAGGACACATGTCACTACACACCTTGTATTTATATATTAGGACGCATGCCACTAACACCTTGTTTTATATTAGGACACCTGTCACTACACACCTTGTTATTAAATGTTAGGACACATATCAACTATATACCTTGTTACTGTATGTTAAGACACACGTCACTACATGCCTTGTTGTTGTCTGTTAGGACACATGTCACTACACACCTTGTTATTGCATGTTAGGACACATGTCACTACACACCTTGTTACTGTATGTTAGGACACATGTCACTACACATCTTGTTAATGTGTATTAGGAAGCGTGTCACTACACACCTTGTTACTGCATGTTAGGACACATGTCACTACACACCTTGTTACTGTATGTTAGGACACATGTCACTACACATCTTGTTACTGCATGTTAGGACACATGTCACTACACACCTTGTTACTGTATGTTAGGACACATGTCACTACACATCTTGTTACTGCATGTTAGGACACATGTCACTACACACCTTGTTATTGCATGTCAGGACACATGTCACTACACACCTTGTTATTGCATGTTAGGACACATGTCACTACACACCTTGTTATTGCATGTTAGGACACATGTCACTACACACCTTGTTACTGCATGTTAGGACACATGTCACTACACACCTTGTTACTGCATGTTAGGACACATGTCACTACACACCTTGTTACTGCATGTTAGGACACATGTCACTACACACCTTGTTACTGCATGTTAGGACACATGTCACTACACACCTTGTTATTGTATGTTAGGACACATGTCACTACACACCTTGTTACTGTATGTTAGGACACATGTCACTACACACCTTGTTATTACATGTTAGGACACATGTCACTACACACCTTGTTATTGTATGTTTGGACAAATGTCACTACACACCTTGTTATTGCATGTTAGGACACATGTCACTACACACCTTGTTATTGTATGTTAGGACACATGTCACTACACACCTTGTTATTGCATGTTAGGACACATGTCACTACACACCTTGTTATTGCATGTTAGGACACATGTCACCACACACCTTGTTATTGCATGTTAGGACACATGTCACTACACACCTTGTTACTGTATGTTAGGACACATGTCACTACACACCTTGTTACTGTATGTTAGGACACATGTCACTACACACCTTGTTATTGCATGTTAGGACACATGTCACTACACACCTTGTTATTGCATGTAAGGACACATGTCACTACACACCTTGTTATTGTGTATTAGGACGCATGGCACTACGCACCTTGTTTTTATATTAGGACACCTGTCGTACACACCTTGTTATTAAATGTTAGGACACATGTCACTACACACCTTGTATTTATATATTAGGACGCATGCCACTACACACCTTGTTTTTATATTAGGACACCTGTCACTACACACCTTGTTATTAAATGTTAGGACACATATCAACTATATACCTTGTTACTGTATGTTAAGACACACGTCACTACATGCCTTGTTTTTGTCTGTTAGGACAGATGTCACTACACACCTTGTTATTGCATGTTAGGACACATGTCACTACACACCTTGTTACTGTATGTTAGGACACATGTCACTACACATCTTGTTAATGTGTATTAGGAAACCTGTCACTACACACTTTGTTACTGCATGTTAGGACACATGTCACTACACACCTTGTTACTGTATGTTAGGACACATGTCACTACACATCTTGTTACTGCATGTTAGGACACATGTCACTACACACCTTGTTACTGTATGTTAGGACACATGTCACTACACATCTTGTTACTGCATGTTAGGACACATGTCACTACACACCTTGTTATTGCATGTTAGGACACATGTCACTATACACCTTGTTACTGCATGTTAGGACACATGTCACTACACACCTTGTTATTGCATGTTAGGACACATGTCACTACACACCTTGTTACTGCATGTTAGGACACATGTCACTACACACCTTGTTACTGCATGTTAGGACATGTCACTACACACCTTGTTATTACATGTTAGGACACATGTCACTACACACCTTGTTATTGTATGTTTGGACACATGTCACTACACACCTTGTTATTGCATGTTAGGACACATGTCACTACACACCTTGTTATTGATATGTTAGGACACATGTCACTACACACCTTGTTTACTGTATGTTAGGACACATGTCACTACATACCTTGTTTTTGTATGTTTGGACACATATCACTATACACCTTGTTACTGTATGTTAGGACACATGTCACTACACACCTTGTTACTGTATGTTAGGACACATGTCACTACACACCTTGTTACTGTATGTTAGGACACACGTCACTAAACACCTTGTTACTGTATGTTAGGACACATGTCACTACACACCTTGTTACTGTATGTTAGGACACACGTCACTACACACCTTGTTACTGTATGTTAGGACACATGTCACTACACACCTTGTTACTGTATGTTAGGACACATGTCACTAACACCTTGTTACTGTATGTTAGGACACATGTCACTACACACCTTGTTTTTGTATGTTTGGACACCAGCCCTGATGTGGCCCTCTGTGGTCGGCTGGGCTATAAGCAACATTATCTTATCTTATGTTTGGACACATGTCACTACACTTGTCATCATTGTACATTTGGACCTATATCCCTACACCCCTTGTTACCGTATTTGTGGACACATATCCCTACACCCCTTTCTACTATGTTTTTAGCCATTTGTCCCTGCGTCCCTCATGTATGTGTATGTTTGGACAAATATCCCTACACTCATCGTCATTGTATATTCCTACACCCCATGTTACTATTGTGTGGACATACATCCCTAAACCCTTGTCACCGTATGTGTGGACATATATCCCTTGTTACCGTATGTGTGGACATATATCCCTTGTTACCGTACGTGTGGACACATATCCCTTGTTACCGTATGTGTGGACACATATCCCTTGTTACCGTATGTGTGGACACATATCCCTACACCCTTTGTTAAAGTATATCCCTACACCCCCTGTTAAAGTATGTGTGGACACATATCCCTTGTTACCGTATGTGTGGACATTATCCCTTGTTACTGTATGTGTGGACACATATCCCTACACCCTTTGTTAAAGTATATCCCTACACCCCTGTTAAAGTATGTGTGGACACATATCCCTACACCCGTTGTTACTATGTATGTGGACACATATCCCTCCACCCCTCGTTACTGTATGTTTTGACATACACCCCTCATTACTGTATGTTTTGACATACATCCTTACACCCCTCATTACTGTATGTTTTGACATACATCCCTCATTACTGTATGTTTTGACATACACCCCTCATTACTGTATGTTTTGACATACATCCCTACACCCCTCATTACTGTATGTTTTGACATACACCCCTCATTACTGTATGTTTTGACATACATCCCTACACCCCTCATTTCTGTATGTTTTGACATACACCCCTCATTACTGTATGTTTTGACATACATCCCGCATTACTGTATGTTTTGACATACATCCCTACACCCCTCATTACTGTATGGTTTGACATACATCCCTACATCCCTCATTACTGTATGTTTTGACATACACCCCTCATTACTGTATGTTTTGACATACATCCCTACACCCCTCATTACTGTATGTTTTGACATACATCCCTCATTACTGTATGTTGTGACATACACCCCTCATTACTGTATGTTTTGACATACATCCCTACATCCCTCATTACTGTATGTTTTGACGTACATCCCTACATCCCTTATTACTGTATGTTTTGACATACACCCCTCATTACTCTATGTTTTGACATATATCCCTACACCCGTCATTACTGTATGTTTTGACATACACCCCTCATTACTGTATGTTTTGACATACATCACTACATCCCTCATTACTGTATGTTTTGACGTACATCCCTCATTACTGTATGTTTTGACATACATCCCTCATTACTGTATGTTTTGACATACATCCCTCATTACTGTATGTTTTGACGTACATCCCTCATTACTGTATGTTTTGACGTACATCCCTCATTACTGTATGTTTTGACATACATCCCTCATTACTGTATGTTTTGACGTACATCCCTACATCCCTCATTACTGTATGTTTTGACGTACATCCCTCATTACTGTATGTTTTGACGTACATCCCTACATCCCTCATTACTGTATGTTTGGACATATCCCAACACCCTTGGTACTGTATGTTTGGACATATCCCAACACCCCTTGGTACTGTATGTTTGGACATATCCCAACACCCCTTGGTACTGTATGTTTGGACATATCCCAACACCCCTTGGTACTGTATGTTTGGACATATCCCAACACCCCTTGGTACTGCATGTTTTGACATACATCCCTACATCCCTCATTACTGTATGTTTGGACATATCCCAACACCCCATGGTACTGTATGTTTGGACATATACCCACACCCCTTGGTGCTGTATGTTTGGACATATCCCAACACCCCTGGTACTGTATGTTTTGACATACATCCCTACATCCCTCATTACTGTATGTTTGGACATATCCCAACACCCCTTGGTACTGTATGTTTGGACATATCCCAACACCCCTTGGTACTGTATGTTTTGACATACATCCCTACATCCCTCATTACTGTATGTTTGACATATCCCAACACCCCTTGGTACTGTATGTTTGGACATATACCCACACCCCTTGGTACTGTATGTTTGGACATATCCCCACACCCCTTGGTACTGTATGTTTGGACATATCCCCACACCCCTTGGTACTGTATGTTGGACATATCCCCACACCCCTTGGTACTGTATGTTTGGACATATCCCAATCCCTTGGTACTATATGTTTGGACATATCCCCACACCCCTTGGTACTGTATGTTTGGACATATCCCCACACCCCTTGGTACTGTATGTGTGGACATAACCCCACGTTCTTTGTTGCTGTATGTTTGGACATATCCCGCACCCTTTGGTACTGTATGTGTGGACATATCCCCACACCCCTTGGTACTGTATGTTTGGACATATCCCCACACCCCTTGTACTGTATGTGTGGACATATCCCCACACCCCTTGGTACTGATGTGTGGACATATCCCCACGTTCTTTGTTGCTGTATGTTTGGACATATCCCCACACCCCTTGGTACTGTATGTTTGGACGTATCCCCACACCCCTTGGTACTGTATGTGTGGCATACATCCCTGCACCCCTTGGTACTGTATGTGTGGCATACATCCCTGCACCCCTTGGTACTGTATGTGTGGCATACATCCCTGCACCCCTTGGTACTGTATGTGTGGCATACATCCCTGCACTCGTTGTATCTGTATGTTGAGCCACACATTTCTACATGCCTTGTTACTTTACTGTTGGACACTTATTAACTATTTCATCTGTGTAAGTGAAGAGGATCCAGAACCATATTTTATGTATGCTGTGCATTGATTACCTTACAGTGCCTCTGCATCGATGCCCTGCTAATATACTGCCGGTACACTGCTAATGTACAATTTTGTGTACTGCTAATTCACTGTTGGTACACAGTGAATGCAACATGAGCACACTGCTAATACACTGCATTACGAAGACACTGCTAACGCACCGATGATGCACTGCTAACGCACTGATGATGCACTATTGATGCACCGATAATGAACAAACGATACTGGAGTGCAACAACCAGTTATCAAGAAAGCTGGGAAGATTACTTGGCAAAATTTGAGAACATAATCGTGATTTTCAGTCATTGTCTGGTTTCGTTGTTGTTGTTTTTATCTCCTTTTTACTTGGCAAAATTTGAGAACATAATCATGATTTTCAGTCATTGTCTGGTTTTGTTGTTGTTGTTGTTTTTATCTCCTTTTACTTGGCAAAATTTGAGAACATAATCATGATTTTCAGTTATTGTCTGGTTTCGTTGTTGTTGTTATCTCTGCTTTTGTTTGTGTTCCCCGACATCTTTGTGTCCATGGTCAAACGGCATTAAATGTAGTGGCTTGGTAAAGTTGTATCAGAGGCGTTGGCCACGGGTAGACTGATTCTAGATGTTTCTGATCATGCTCAGTTTTTCCGAGTATACTGGTCACGAAAACGTTGCATCAGGTGTACCGACGATCGTCAAGTTTGTGCTGGATGTGTCACTGTGGAAAAAATGTTTCAGTTGTATGTACTGGTCATGGTGAATTTGTAGTGGATGCAGTGGCCATGGTCAGTTGTGTCAGATACGCTGGCCATGGTAAACTTGAGTCAGGTGCAGTGGCCATGGTGACCTGTAAGAAAACCATGTAGTGACTATGGTGATGTTCTGTTAGATGTAATGGTAATGCCATGGTGGTTGTGTTTGATGTAATGGTGTGGGTGCAGTTAGATGCAGTGGCCATGGTAAAGTTGTATTGATAGAGTTGTGTTAGAGGTAATGGGCATGTTAAAGTTGTATTAATAGAGTTGTGTTAGATGCAGTGGCCTTGGTAAAGTTGTATTGGTAGAGTTGTGTTAGATGTAGTGGCCATGGTAAAGTTGTATTGATAGAGTTGTGTTAGATGTAGTGGCAGTGGTAAAGTTGTATTAATAGAGTTGTGTTAGATGTAATGGCCATGGTAAAGTTGTATTAATAGAGTTGTGTTAGATGTAGTGGCCATGGTAAAGTTGTATTGATAGAGTTGTGTTAGATGTAGTGGCAGTGGTAAAGTTGTATAAATAGAGTTGTGTTAGATGCAGTGGCCTTGGTAAAGTTGTATTAATAGAGTTGTGTTAGATGTAGTGGCCATGGTAAAGTTGTATTGGTAGAGTTGTGTTAGATGTAGTGCCATGGTAAAGTTGTATTAATAGAGTTGTGTTTGATGAAATGGCCATGGTAAAGTTGTATTGGTAGAGTTGTGTTAGATGTAGTGGCCATGGTAAAGTTGTATTAATAGAGTTGTGTTAGATGTAGTGGCCATGGTAAAGTTGTATTGGTAGAGTTGTGTCAGATGTAACGGCCATGGTAAAGTTGTATTAATAGAGTTGTGTTTGATGTAATGGCCATGGTAAAGTGTATTGATAGAGTTGTGTTAGATGTAGTGGCCATGGCAAAGTTGTATTGGTAGAGTTGTGTCAGATGTAACGGCCATGATAAAGTTCAATTATTAGAGTTGTATTTGATGTAATGGCCATGGTAAAGTGTATTAATAGAGTTGTGTTAGATGTAGTGGCCATGGTAAAGTTGTATTAATAGAGTTGTGTTAGATGTAGTGGCCATGGTAAAGTTGTATTAATAGAGTTGTGTTAGATGTAGTGGCCATGGTAAAGTTGTATTAATAGAGGTGTGTTAGATGTAGTGGCCATGGTAAAGTTGTATTAGTAGTTTCGTCAGATATAGTGGCCATGGTAAAGTTGTATTAATAGTTTTGTTAAATATAGTGGCCATGGTAAAGTTGTATTAATAGAGTTGTGTTAGATGTAATGGCCATGGTAAAGTTGTATTAATAGAGTTGTGTTAGATGTAGTGGCCATGGTAAAGTTGTATTAATAGAGTTGTGTTAGATGTAGTGGCCATGGTAAAGTTGTATTAATAGAGTTGTGTTAGATGTAGTGGCCATGGTAAAGTTGTATTAATATTTTATTTTAGATATAGTGGCCATGGTAAAGTTGTATTAATAGAGTTGTGTTAGATGTAGTGGCCATGGTAAAGTTGTATTGGTAGAGTTGGGTTAGATGTAGTGGCTATGGTAAAGTTGTATTAATAGTTTTTTTTAGATATAGTGGCCATGGTAAAGTTGTATTAATAGAGTTGTGTTAGATGTAGTGGCCTTGGTAAAGTTGTATTAATAGAGTTGTGTTAGATGTAGTGGCCATGGTAAAGTTGTATTAATAGAGTTGTGTTAGATGTAGTGGCCATTATAAAGTATTAATAGAGTTGTGTTAGATGTAGTGGCCATGGTCAAGTTGTATTAATAAAGTTGTGCCAGATATAGTGGCCATGGTAAAGTTGTATTAATAGTTTTGTTAGATATAGTGGCCATGGTAAAGTTGTATTAATAGAGTTGTGTTAGATGTAATGGCCATGGTAAAGTTGTATTAATAGAGTTGTGTTAGATGTAGTGGCCATGGTAAAGTTGTATTAATAGAGTTGTGTTAGATGTAGTGGCCATGGTAAAGTTGTATTTATAGTTTTTTTTTAGATATAGTGGCCATGGTAAAGTTGTATTAATAGAGTTGTGTTAGATGTAGTGGCCATGGTAAAGTTGTATTGGTAGAGTTGTGTTAGATGTAGTGGCTATGGTAAAGTTGTATTAATAGTTTTTTTTAAAGATATAGTGGCCATGGTAAAGTTGTATTAATAGAGTTGTGTTAGATGTAGTGGCCATGGTAAAGTTGTATTAATAGTTTTGTTAGATATAGTGGCCATGGCAAAGTTGTATTAATAGAGTTGTGTCAGATGTAATGGCCATGGTAAAGTTGTATTAATAGAGTACTGTCAGATGTAATGGCCATGGTGAAGTTGTGTCAGATGTTACGGTCATGGTGACAGTTGTTGGATGTTATGTTCATGTTTAAGTTGTGCTAGATGATATAGCCATGTTTAAGTTGTGCTGGATGATATTGCCATGGTAAAGTTGAGTTTGATATAGTGGCCACATTAAATTTAATTAAGATATAATGTTCATGGTAAATTTGCCATAGAGATGTGTTGGCCACGTTACAGTTATTTCAGATGTAATGGGCAATATGTAATTTGCATTAGATGTGTTGGTCATGTTACAGTCATTTTAGATGTAATGGCTATGTTAGATGTAGTGGCCATGGTAAAACTGTGTTAGATTTGAGACTGAGGTAAAGTTGTGTTGTATGAACAGTGTCTTTTTAATTTGTTTTTGGGGGGCGTTTTTTGTTGTTGTTGCTTGTTTGTTTGTTTTTAGTTTGGATATTTCAACACTTTGTCAGGACTTTCCTTTGCGGAGAGTGTGTACACCCTGAAACAAGGGGTGATTGTTCAGGGGTTGTGATTCTTCTGTTGAAAATATAGCCCCTTGTGTGTGTGTGTGTGTGTGTGTGTGTGTGTGTGTGTGTGTGTGTGTGTGGAACAGAAAGATTCAAATTGATGACCTTACGGTACTGAAATGTGCAACACAGTGTCTGCTTGAGAGTAGGTTTGGGTCTGTCTCCACCACTTCATGGGTGAAATAACTTGCACATCACAGTCTTTGTTTCTGAAATGTACAGAGGTCATGTATATTTCCTCGCCCCATTTTGAGTTTACTGGCTGTAAATACTTAACGTCATCTCGATACCATGCAGTGTGGAGCTCTGTGCCGTTTGGATCGCATGACATGTTTTTGGCACTGCTCTTGGCAGTGTGGTGGTGGTGGTGGTGGTGCTCTTTATCGCTATAAACGGGTGGAGATCTGTCAGTGACCTGTGACATACTTGTTGAGTTGAGAGAAAAAAATAGTGGCAAAATGGTTGAGGTGCTGTGTGTGTGTGTGTGTGTGTGTGTGTGTACGCGCGTGTGTGTGTGTGCACGCGCGTGTGTGTGCCCTCTTCTGACCCATGAATTATGAAACCGAGTCCTGCAGGTCCCATCAAAGTGTGTTTCATTTTTCATTTTATCTGTTATTGAGTTTTTTTGGGTTTTTTTTTAATGAAGTTTGGAGATGGTTGGTCAGTCATCCCTTTGGTGACAAAGAGCTGATCATAGGGTTCCACCCACTCCGGATTGCATAAACAAAGAGAAAATGGAATAAACAAATAAATAAATAGGTAGATAAATGATAGCCAATGATCCAAGCAAGGCTGAAACTCCCAGATCTCCATTGCTCAATGGCAGATGAAACGTCGGCAACATGCCCATGGCCTCGAAACTCGATATCCCCATGACCTCAACATTGCCCCTGTCCTTACAGCGCTGGCGTTTTGTTCTGTCCGTCACTGTGTGTCACTGCCTGTCCTTACAGCGCTGGCGTTTTGTTCTGTCTGTCACTGTGTGTCACTGCCTGTCCTTACAGCGCTGGCGTTTTGTTCTGTCCGTCACTGTGTGTCACTGCCTGTCCTTACAGCGCTGGCGTTTTGTTCTGTCTGTCACTGTGTGTCACTGTACCGAGGGGAAAAAAACCCACCACATTGTGAAATGGACGTATTGCACAACGATCCTTGTCGGGGTAGATGATGCCGCTCCCAAAACGGCGGAGGTGAAGCTGGACTTGAGGGATGGGTGGATGGGACTGGGGGTGGGGGGGGTGGGGGGGGGGGGGGGACTGGGTGCTGGGCGGCAGTTAATACTTTCGCTTTCCCCAGTGTTTGTGATCTCAGTATTGCTTCATGTTCTCTGCAGTCTGGCTTTTGTTAAGTATTGATTTTTTTTTTTTTTTTTTTTTTTTTTGGGGGGGGGGGGATTTTTCTGTGTCGACAGTTTGTTATTTCTTTTGTGTGTTTGTTTCTTTCTTCATCGTGATTCTGTGTTTTTTGCTGGAAAGTATTTCACATTATAGTGAGTGTCGACCCACCACCCCACTCCCACCTTCTCCCTTCCTCCTTTCCTTTCCCCTCACATAGTTTTACTCCACATCACTGAATAAATGTTTGGATAATATTTTGTCAGAAAAACTGTTGACCAATACAAGTGATCATCTTGTGAACATGAACAGATTTCTAAAGATTATTCGTTGACCATACATTGTGCATAATAATCATGTTGGCAAGAGCGACTGATAATGACAGTTGGACCAAACTGAATCCCATGAAAGTGGTTTTACTAGAGATTCAAAACAAACATTGAAATATGTGTTTTCGTGTGTGTGTGTGTGTGTGTGAAAAATGTGTGATGAGTATGCGAGAGAGAGAGAGAGAGACAGGTAGTGAATTGCAGTGGCAAGGTATGTAGTGCATGAATGAGGGAAACCTGTGTTAACATGTGCATGTGAACTTCAAGATCACTGAATGCTGTACAAATCACTGATGGAACGTTGATTTTTTTCTTTTCTTTTTGAATATTTGTTCAAGTCATTATTTGAAACAAGTTCAGTAAATGTATGTCTGTCAACATAATTATGTATGTATGTGCTGCCTTGCAAATGAAGTTCAGTTTCAACAAATTTTTCGTTTTGATGTATTCTGATCAGGCTGTTAAACATCAGGAACAGAGAATTGTGTATGACAGAAACAACGAGAATCTGCACTAACACTACGTCACAGGTCATGAAAACTGTCTGTCCAACATAAATGGGAAGGCAAAATACTATTTAACCCATCTGTAAACATACCAGTGATTTAGACCAGTGAACTGATCAACAAGGTATTTTCGAAAAGAATGAAGATTTTTTCACATGTTCAGTTACATAGTTGCAAAGCGAGACGACTGCAGGCGGAAATCTAAACAAATCTTAAATAAATGTTAGCGAACCGCCCAGAGAACGTGGACAAACGAGTTACAAGACAAAACACGACGCGTTTCGACCTCTTAGGTCTTCGTCTGGTGATAATTAAAACGAATAAAACAACGAAAATTCACTTGGGCTTTGGTCGCTTCAGATCGCTCAGGCTTCAGCGCAAGGAGAAAGGCGTTGAATGAGAACGAGGCTGTTGGAAGGGAAGTAGTGAGCGAGTCAAAGTCGTAATGGTGAATTAATATTACTGATAGGAATACTATTAATGGTCAAAAATTGGGGGAAAAAAAAAAAGAAAAAAAAAAAAAGAGATCAATCTTGGTGTCAATAAGTATGTGTTAAGGGAGAAAGGAGAGTGGGTTAGAGGATTCTTAAGCAGCAGGGTTGCCGTGGCAACAGTCCCAGAGGGATGGTGATGTCATTTGGCAAGGGGTAGTATCAATACTAGCAATAGTATTACTGAATGATATTGCTAACAACGATAGTGAAGGTTAAGTGTAACGAAAGCATGATACAGAGATATATTTAGAAATTACATTTTTATAATTAATCAAATAAAAAAAATAAAAGAAACTTTTTAAATAATAATAATAATAATAATAATAAATTTAAAAAAAAGAAAAAAAGAATAAATAAATAAAAAAAAATAAAAAAAATTAATCATAATAAATGCATAAATAAGATAGCTATAAGTTATGTGTGAGGTGAATAGTGGGAGATAAGGTAGTATGTGTGTGTGTAGTGGGAGGATATTGTGGGCTGAGAGGATGATATATATTATATATATAATATATCTCCCCCCCCCCCCCCTATTTTTTCACGACAACGATAAGGAGCTAGCATTCTATTCATTATGTGTGTGTGTATGTGTGTGTGTGAGAGTGTGTGTGTGTGTGTGTGTGTGTGGTGTTCCATTTGTAATATAGCCTTATTCATTGGTTACCCCACCTCCACCCCCAACAACCGCCAACCCACCAACATCCTACACACATCATTACTAGGGCAGGAGGGGGGGGGGGGGGGGGGGTAAAGTCGATTGATGTAGCAAATGGGGGAGACTCAGAGAGTGTAGGAAAAGGGAAGGGGAAGATAGCTGCAAACCTATGTCTGAGGTAAACAGAGGTAGGGTGTGCAAAGGTGGAGGATATTTCAGGCTGGAGCGCAGAGAGGGAAAATGGCACATACTATTTTTTGGACGTTGATGCCATGAGGGTGCACGGTGCCCAGTTTGGCTGAGATGAGATTCCTGCATAAGGCGTTCAAAGTTGTCACCTTAGATTGCCAAAGTGCCAAGACTTTGACATGGTTGATGTTGTGTGGGCATGGTTGAAGTGTAGAGCGACGGGTTTTGGGGCCCGTGGTGGCGGATGTCGGCCAGGTGTTCAGAGTTGCGCGTCTCAAGTGTGCGAGATGTCTCACCTACATAGATTTTACCGCACAGCTGACAGTGGATGGCATACACAATGTTGTGGCTCTGGCAGGAGAAAGTGCGTTTAAATAGTGAAAAAAGCCTGTGGGGCCATGTAGGATGGTGTCTGGTTTGGGAGGGGGGAGATTTTGCAGTTGGGTTTTGAGCAGGGAAAGTACTGGTGGCTTAGGTGTGAAGATTTTGTTCAGCTTAGAGCGCACCAGTAGGTCGTAAAGGTTTTTTGTCACGTTTGAAAGTGATCATTGGTTTCGTCTAAAAGGCAGGTTTAGGATTTTTCTACCATGTGCCAGTTAGACTCAGATCCTGCAGATGGGCAGATTTTGGGGATGGAAAGAAGGCAGGCAGTGGGTCTGTCTGTCTCTTTGGGAGGTTTAGTTCCAGAGTAGTTCTGGATTTAGCTGCAGTGCGGCTGAGAGCATCATTGAGACGGCACTGGGGTATCAGGGTTGGGTGAAAAAAATCAGACATTTTGGCTGCTTGTATAGTGAAATCTTCTTCGCTAGAACAGAGTCTGCGTAGGCAAAGGGAATTCAGAATAAGGAATGCTATTTTTAGTGACTGGGGGTGGGAAGATGTGTAGCCCAGGTATGAGTGTGCATCAGGGGTTTTGTAGAAGACTGAGGTTTGAAGCAGTCCATCTTTGAGGGAGATAGTGATGTCCAGGAAATTAACGACTGAGAAATGGTGTAGGTCAGCTGGATGGATGGAGGGAAGGTCTGTGCAAAAGTTGAGGAAATTCTGGAGGTCATGTTCTGGCTGGATGTGGCTCCCAATCCATCATCTATGTATTTTTTGTAAGCTCTGGTGTGGGGGTTGTAAGAGGTTAGTAAGGGGGTTTGTTCTAGGTGCCCCATGAAGGGGCAGGCATAGGATGGTCCCATCTTGGTTCCCATAGAAATACACCACTGATTTGTGGAATGTGTGATTGTTAAATTCAAAAGTATTGAGGGTGAGGACTAATTCTGCAAGTCTGCCCAGTGTAGCTGTGGGGGGGTGTTGTTGGTTTAAAGGGGGCCGTTTGTTAAGAAAGAATGCGAGGGCCTTCAGTCCATCAGCATGAGGGATGGAAGTGTGAGAGAGACGACGTCAAAGTTTTAAAGGGAGGCGGGGTTGGAAAGTGGGATCTGTTTTGTATGGAATTAATCAGTTAAGTGTGTGTGTAGTGTCTTTGAGGTATGTGGGGAGGCCTTGTACTATGGTTGGAGGAGAGAGTCTAAGTACTGCGAAATGTGTTCTGTAGGCAGGCATGCAGGAATTCATCTCATTGCCAAACTGGGCACCGTGCACCCCCAAGGCATCAAACGTCCAAAGTAGTATGTGCCATTTCCATCTCTGCAGCTCCAGCCTGAATAAACCCCCACCTATGCACACCCTAACCTCGTTACTCAGACATAGGTTGCAGCTATTTTTCCCCTTTCCTTTTCTACACTCTCTGAGTCTTCCATTTGCTACATCAATCGACTTACCCCCCCCCCCCTGCCCTAGTAATGATGTGTGTAGGGATGTTGGTGGGGGATGGCGGTTGTGGGGTTGGAGGTGGGGGTAACCAATGAATAAAAGGGTGATATTACAAATGGAACGCACACAAAACACACACACACACACACACACTCACACACACACATACACACACACATAATGAATAGAATGCTAGCTCCTTTATCGTTGGTCGTGAAAAATTGGGGGGGGGGGGGGGGGGGTGGGGGGTATTTATTTATATATCATCTAGCCCCCAATATCTCCACTACCCACACATATACCTTTCCACTTTCACCTCACACTATTATAGTATCTTTTATGCATTTTATGATTAATTTTTTTTTTTTAATTCTTTTTTTTTTCTTTTTTAAAAATTTATTTTTATTATTATTTATTATTTTATTATTAATTGTTTCTTTTATTTATTTTATTTGATTATTATAAAAATGTAATTTCTAAATTATCTCTGTATCATGCTTTCGTTACCTTAACCTTCACTATCGTTGTTAGCAATATCATTCAAATAAAACTAAAATGCTAGTATTGATACTACCCCCTTTCACTGACATCACCATCCCTCTGGGACTGTTGCCACGGCAACCCTGCGCTTAAGAATCCTCTAACCCCCCCTTTCCTTTCTTCCCATACACTACTTATTGACACCAAGATTGATCTCTTTTATTTTTCTTTTTTTTTTTCCCCCAATATTTTGACCATTAATGTATTCCTATCAGTAATATTATTATCACCATTACGACTTTGACTCGCTCACTCTTCCCTTCCACAGCCTCGTTCTCATTCAACGCCTTCTTCCTTGCGCGAAGCCTGAGCGATCTGAAGCGACCAAAGCTAAGTGAATTTTCGTTGTTTTATTCGTTTAATTATCACCCAAAGAAGACCTAAGAGGTCGAAACGCGTCGTGTTTTGTCTTGTAACTCGTTTGTCCACGTTCTCTGGGCGGTTCGCTAACATTTATTTAAGATATGTTCAGTTATATTTTCACATGTTCAATCGTATGATTTGTCTCTCAAGTTTTTAAAAACCCTTCGACTAGGGGAAGTAACTGCTTAAGATTAAATCAGGAGAGTTTTACAGTTATCTTTCTTGATATGACCATTGCATTTAGGGGATAGGGATGGAGGAGAAAATGAGAGATTTTTGGGTTATCTTAAAGATCCGTATTATTCAGCTACCCCCAGCGACATGCGGAACCAGTGACATAGCAAGTACATAGGGTTGCAAAATACAAATGTAATGGCTTGTTTTTTTTCCCTTTGCGCATTTGTCAAGGAAGTATTTGTACAATCTGGCAAACGCTATTTCAGACACGTGCGCGCGCGCGCAACCACACACGCGTGCGTGCACTAGCGCTCTTGCGCGCGCCCCACACTCGTTCACACGCACGCTCGCAAACACACACAAACACACACACACACACACACACACACACACATACACACAACACACACACCCCACACACACACACACACACACACCATTTTTATTTTTTTCCAGAAGTGTCTCGGTACCTTTCATACAGTTTTTTTTCGGGAAAGGAGGGGGAATGGGGGAGGGAGGGAGGGGGAGCTCTTGTTCTCGCGAAGCTTTCCCTCCACGATTTTTCCAAGCTTTTGTTCTCCTTTTTTTTTTTTTTCAAAAGAGAAATTTTTTAGAAGCAAGAGCAGATGGTAAGCCAGTATTTTGAAAATTGTCTTATGAACTTGACAGTAAGGAAGACTGCAGTACACACGGGCTGGGTGGGAGAGGAAAAGAATTGTGGGGGTAAGTAACTGACTGCATAAATCTCTGAAAATGGACGGTTTGAGTAATAATGGCTACAGCCATCAGTAGTATGATGTTTTTCATCGGATTTGGGGATGCGTGGGGATGGGCGTGGGGGTGATCAGGATTTAATGTAAATTTGTTACAAACTATGATTTCACCGAGTCTTTTTTTTTTTTTTTGGGGGGGGGGGGGGGGGGGGGGGGGGAATCAGAAGCAGTCATTATGAAACTGTCTCCATGAATGTTTCTGTCCATGTGAAAAAACCCGGTTGATGTAAAACTACTTTGAAAATCACTGAATGATGATATGACCAATTTTCACTTTTTTTCCCAACAACAACAAAAAAACTTTGGAAGGGTAAGATCCAAGGTGGTTGTGAACGATGTCAGTGAATACTCCCAGTTTTTTCCCTAAAGGAAAGAAGTTAGTGTAAAGGTAAGGTGATGACGAACATTTTCAGAATGACAATGATACTAACAATAGGTAACGCTAATTTTTACAAAATGAATGTTGATGCTGATGACAATCCAGAATCCAGACGGTGAGCTGCTTCCAATGGCAGCCTCGTGGCAGCAAAACGCATCCCATGGATGGATCGGAGCGTCCCCCCGACTGCCCCTCAGCTTTTCGTGTTTGTGGTACTTACTGCACACGGTTTGACGTGGGCTTTGGTTGGGATAAATCGTTACATAGACATTGTTTTGTTGTTGGTTGTGATGATTTTTCAAACTTGATGATTTCTTTTACTCTCTGTCTGTCTGTCTGTCTGTCCGTCCTGCATGTCTGTCTTCGTCTCCCCCCCTCTCTTTCTCTTCCTCTCTCTCTCTCCTCTTTTCTCGCTCTCCTCTCTCTCTCTCTCCCCTCTCCCCTTTTCCTGCTCTCCTCCTCTCTCCCCCCTCTCTCCTTTTTCGTTCTTCCCCTCTCTCTCTCCCCCTCTCTCCCCCTCTCCTCTTCCCCGCTCTTCTCTCTCGCTCCTCTCTCTCTCTTCTTTTCTTTCTCTCTCTCTGTTACTGATGTGCAGGTCAGTGAGGCATGATATTGTTTTTTGTCAAAACATGAACACACACGCATGAGACACACACGCACACTCCTCTGTCTCTGTCTCCCCTCTTACAAAAGTGCGTGCGCGCACACACACACACACGCATACACACACACACACACACACACACACACACACACACACAACCTGAGCTCGGAATTCTCACTAAAGGGAAAGTGGGGAGGGGGGTAGAGTTAATAGACCAGCACACTGTAACCTACCGTCACAAAAATGTAAACATTTCTGTAGAAGAAAAAAAAAACCTTTACTCTGTATTGTCCTCGTATTCATGCCTCTCTATGAAGCTGAATAAAACTCTCTCGGCGAATTTTGACCGATACACACTTCACAAACATGACCATGAGTTTCAAGTGGCAGTGAGCCTTTAAAAAGGCACTTTTCTGAAGCACCGGCGTTTGGGTCAAGGTGTTGACTCGTTCCACTCATGGCCGCAATGTGAGGGAAAGCAAAAGAAACGTGGTCGTCCGCATTTGGATAGAATACTGTACATGGGAAACTTAATGTTTTTGGCGGAGCCAGTGTTATTGTGCAAAACAAGACTGATTTCGAAACAGCACATAATAAACCCTGAAATCTGAAAAAAGCATATACACAAGAAGCGGGTGCTGTTACGAAATTCCCCCCTGGAGATTCTGTTACGATCATTGCTCCCACCAAGGTTTTTAAAGTCCACCCTTGTCTGTTGGTTTTTTTTCCCGTCGTCTGGCTGGCTGGCTGGGTGTTAGCAAGATTGCATAAAAACTTCTGTGTCAATATTAGTGAAACTTTGAGGAAATGTGGCTGAAGCTCAATGCATGAAATCTTGGTGACGTTCCACCAGTTCAATGAACGGATAGAGCGCCTTGTTTTGTTTGTTGCTCTCCTCTCTTTCTCCCTCTCCTCCTCTCTCTCCTCCTCTCTCCCCCCTTTCGCCTCTTCTATCCTCCCCTCTCCTCCTCTCCTTCTCTCTCTCTTTGTCTGTCCCTCGTCTGTGTGTGTTTTCCCCTCTCTCTGTCTCCTTCTTTCTGTCTCCGTCTCCTCTCCCCTCTCTCCCTCTCTCCCCTTTTGTCCCCTCTCTCTCTCTCTCTCTCTCTCTCTCTCCCCTTCCCTCCTTTCCCCGTTTTGACGCTTTCTTTACTAAGGGGATAAGACATTTTTCAAATTTTCCGTCCTTAATTTCCCCAACAAGTACGAATGCGCAATCCCATCAAACAAAAAGTAAGTTTTAAAAGTTTTTTTTTAATGTATATTTTTTTAAAAGATGTATTGATATCCACAGCATGTAAATTTTGTCAGATCTGGGGTTCAAACCTGGTCATTAGTGAGCAAAGACTGTTTAACCACGCTGAGGTTTTGCGTTTTTCCCTGAAGTCCTTCATTTAAAATTCGATGGGAACATGTTTATTTATCCTCGATTAATTTAAGAACATAGTAGAA
>CM031628.1:36500401-36522901 GCA_018398815.1 Conus ventricosus
GAGAGAGAGAGAGGGGGGGGGGGGTAAGACACCAAACTGAGATCGTTAAAATCAACACGAATGAAAACCAGAGTTGTCGTGTCTTCCATCTGCTGAATTCATAAAATAATCAAGATGAGACGCTCTCGGCTTGTTCAGTTAATAAGTAAATCACTATAAAAAAAAAATTAAAAAAAAGGAATTCGGATTTCTTCTCAGATTTTTCTGTGTGTGCGTGCGTGTGTGTGTGTGTGTGTGTGCGTGTGTGTGTGTGTGCGTGTGTGTGTGTGTGTGTGTTGTGTGTGTGTGGTGTGTGCGTGCGTGCGTGCGTGTGTGTGTGTTGTGTGTGTGTGTGTGTGTGTGTGTGTGTGGTGTGTGTGTGTGTGTGTGTGCGTGCGTGCGTGCTTGCGTGCGTGCGTGCGTGCGTGCGTGCGTGTGTGTGTGTGTGTGTGTGTGTGTGTGCGTGCGTGCGTGTGCGTATGTGCGTGTGTGTGCGTGTGTGTGCGCGCGCGCGCGTGTGTGTGTGTGTGTGTGTGGTGGCACATCAGGGTTGTTCGGGCGAGACAGACAATACACCCAGACCCCCTCCCCTGTAAATACCCTGATTCTGTACGTGGGTATCATGCCGTCGGTGCATGTTAATGAAGAACCGTAGTAGAAGAGCTGGTAACATTCTGTTTCACAAACGCACTCTGTCATATCCCCCCCCCCCCCCCCCCCCCCCCCGAAAAAAGTCCCTGCAAAGCGGGGGCCCAACGGGGGTTACATTACGCTGGGGAAAAAAGTCCCCAAGGGACGGGGGAGAGGGGGGGGGTTTGGGGGGGGGGGGGAAAAGGGACGGAAATTTGGGTAAAAGGGAAAAGGGGGGGGGGGGTTGGGGAAAGGGGGGGGGGGGGGGGTGGAGGGGGGGGGTGGGAGCCAAAAAAAAAACGAATCACGCAACGAGAAACCCAAATTGGGGAACCAAAAGAAGGAACGTAAAAATCCCAAATTTCCTAAATCACTTTCCCCCTAAAAACCAGGATTGGCATTTATCGTTCTTGAAAAGTAAAAACTTAAATTAGCTAAAAAATAACTTTATCTACAAAAAAAACATACTGTTTTGGGTTATCCGTTTCAAAAAACAAATTTACAAAATTTTTTCAGTTTTTCATTTTTTTTTTTAACCCTGTTTTTTTCCCTTTTGGTCTTTTTTTCAAAACATCTTTTTTCCCCAAAAACTTTCCCTCAAATGAGCCCCTCGGTTTTTTTCCATATAAAATTAGATCTACAGTCTTTAACTGTTCTCAAAGTTTTTTTAAAACTGGTTAAATTTTTGACATAAAACCACACATTTAAATTCCGCATGTCTTCCACTAAAAGCCTTTTGGGGGGGGGGAAAAAGGGGATTTCTTTTTTTAACAGGTCTTTTTCGCCAAACAGTAAATCTATAATAAATAGTGTCTGCTTTCCCTTAAAAACAGTCTTAAAATTTTTTTAAAAACACTCACCCCATTTTTTGGGCGGGGATAAAAACTAAAATATGCCCATCATCGGGTCCATAAAACCCTTCCCTATCATGATTTGTTTTTCCCCCCTTTTAAGTGTTGGACAGAAAACCCCCAAAATGTTTAAAAATTTATAACGAAAACGTTTGTAACAGGTCGAGGATAAAAAATTGTTTTTCCATACCATTGCCCACAAATCATGAGCAATGAGGGGGTTTTTTGTCAAAAATTTTTAAAACGCCCTTATTTTTTTATAACAGAATTTAATCTAACCTTTATTATTTTTATCATACTCTCCTTTCAAAAACTTGTTCATTTAAAATTTAAAACCCCAAACGGGGCCCTAAATGTGTAAGATTAACCCAATTAGTTCTGTAAGATTGTTTCTATTTAAGTCAACTTTGGGTTTTTTGTTGCTTGTTTTTAAAGATTTTAATATCCTACCATTGTAAAGGGAACGATGCAAAAACGTTAAGACTTTAAGTCTAATTTTTTGGCCAGCTAATTAAACCCCCTTTTTTATAAGGTCTCACTAACGCCCACCCCCCCTTCCCCCCCTCACTTTTTTTAAAAGACAGAAATTTCAAATATCTTTGTAAAACGTGTCCCCTTTAATTTTCTGCTTGGAAAAAAAACTGTAATTTTGTAGAAGCTTTTTTTAAACTTTTTTCTTTCTGTGGGGATGAAAACCGTTTTTTCCCCTTTGGGCCCGTTTTTTTCAATTTTTTTCCCAAATATTGCCGCCCCGGCATAAGGCTTACATGAAAAGGGGCCGGTTGAATGCTTTTCTGAAACTTTTTTGGGGCTAAAATATGAAAAAAGGGGCTTTTTTGAATTAAATTTTTTCCCCTTTCTAAATTTTGGTTTTCTAATTTCCAATTGGGGTTTCGGGTTTTTTCAAAACAAATTTTATATTATAGGCCCAACTTTATTTGTTAGATTGCGCAGTTGTTCTATTTAGGGAAATTTTTGCTGTCGGCAACCTCTTTCCTTTTTTTATCACCCCTTAGTGTATTTAAAAAACCCCTTAAAAGGGGGCCTATTTTCCCCGTTCTTTTCCCAAAGTCCGCAACGCTGAAAGGTTTTTTTAATTTTCTAAAGTTAAAACACCTCACAGGCGCTAAGGGAACCCCTGTTCTTGGCCCAAGGCGCATTATTTTTTAGTACGGGGTTTATTATTTTTTTTCCAAACAAGGTCCCGGGTTTTACAACATTTCACGACTTTCCCGTTTTGTCTGCAATTTTTTTAAAAAATTTAAAACCCAAACCCCCCTCCCAAAAAACTAATTTTTTAAAAACCGTAAATTAGGGAATTTAAAATTTTTCATAATCGCAATTTGCAGTTTTCCCCTGATGGAAGAGCTTTTAAAAAACAGTTGGGGCCTCCATCTTATAAGTTTTAAAATCAGGGGCTCAGCTCACCCAAAAATGAAATAGAGTTTTAAATTTTGTAACAAGATCGAGCGGACTTTTTTCCCCTCTTAAGTAGTTTTTTTTTGGTGAAACCCTTTAAATCTAAAAATTTTTTTTAGGGGGAAAACCCCAAAACATTTTAGCTACTCTTTATCAAAAATTTTCCTCCTTCCCCTTCGGGCTTGAAGGGTTAAACATTTTTTAAAGAGGGGATTGTTAAATTTTAAAGAGTAATGTCAAAAGTTACCCCTTTTGGCTTTTTTTTATTTGAGAAAAACCCCGTAATAACCATCAGGTATTTTTAAACCCTGGTAACTTTTTTTTCCCTGATTTGTCAACTTTAAAACCCCGAAATTATTTCCTTGGCTTCCCCTTATATTAAACCATACGATTTTGGGAGAAAAAATTTCATGGAGCGCAAATTTTTTTGGCCCCCCGCAATTGTTATCAATGCATTTCTAAAAACAAAAGGACGGTTTTGGGGGTTGTTATTGTTACAAACTTTTTTTGAACGAAAAAAAAATAAACGCTTTTTCAAATATACGGATGAAAAAATTTCTTTTGGGCCGCACTAAAATTTTAAAAAATATAGAAAACTGATACTTTTGACTTTGCTGTGACCCAAAACCGGGCCTCTTTTATAAAAAGGTGAACTCCATTAAGCAAATTTAAAACCCCCCTATTAAAAAACGCCCACACAAAAAAGCGGGTTTAGTCTTCCGATGCATTTTTAAATTAAAAAACCATTTAAATTTTGCTGTGTTTTGCCATAAACGGGTGGGGGAAGTGTTTTAATCCCCATCTTTTTAAATTTCACCATGACCCCTTTGGGGAGGTCGGGTGTACAGATTTCTTTTTTATTAAAAACCTTCAGACGTATTTTGACTAAAACTGAAAGCCCCTTTTCCCAAAATTACAAACCTTTTAAAACCCACTCAGCAACAGAAAGACATGAAGGCTTTTGAAAGGATCGTAACAAATTTCCCAATATTAACATAAAAGACAGGCTTTTGAAAAAATTTGGGGATCAAAAAACCCCCAAAGGGCCTAGCGATTTTTATTTTGGGGGCACGCACAAAAAAGTATAACTATGACTGGCACCCTTTCCTTTCAAATCTTTCTTTTTTGGAAAAAACTTTTGACCCCGGGTCCCTAAGCAAGAGCTTTAAACAGCATGGACAAAAATTTATCTTAGACACTTCTGGGGGTTTTAACTAGGGCGGGAATAAAAACAAAATAAAGGACTTATTCGTACTTACTTTTGGGGGGTTTGCTAGGGTCGCAAGCCAGGCAAGATCGACATTTAAATGATCCTTCTATTTGGGTTTGACGCACAAAAACAATACTTAGGGAAATTTAGAGGAAGCCATTTAAATTTTAAAAGGTTTATTTTTTTTCAAGTATTCAAAGGGACCCAAAATGTTTTTTCAATTTGCAAGATCGAAAGTAGACTTTGGGTGTTTGGGACTTGGGTTTTTAAAATGTTTCCTTCTGACCTCAGCTCCAGTTGGTACAAAAATAAAATTTAATAATGAAATTCTTATAGCAGGCAATGAACAGAAGGTTTTTAAAAAGGGCATAAATTCGAGGGAAAATTTAAAATTTCAAACAATAAAAGAACACCCAAAAAATTTAAATCATCTAATCCCCGAATCCAACCCCCCCAAAATCATTTTAAGACTCAGGGAAAGTCGCGGCTCGGTTTGCATGACCATGAATTGAAAAAACAGCGCTTGTTCTTGGATTAACTGGCATAGGATTACTTGGTCTTTTTTTTTACCCAAAAAGGGAACCCAACATTTCAAGAACAATTCATAAGTTCTCGGCCATAAAGCCCAAAAACTTTGCTTTCAGTTTGACAAAAGCCAGCCCAAAAAAAAAACCCCAAAAATTTTGGTAAAGCGTCCCCGGCTTTACCAGCTAATTTTTTTTAAAAAACTTTTCAAGATGAAAACAAGCTGTTTTTTTACCCCTGATTTAAACAGGTGGGGGCGATGGCGATGGCGGGGGAGGGACGGGAATTTTACCCCCACCGCCGCCTGTTTAAAAGCCAAACCAGGGGCTTATTGCCCAATTCCCAAAGGTGTTATAACGCTTTCTAATGTGGGCAAATTGGGTTCTAAACAGTGTTTTGTATTTGGTTTTGCTAGTGTGTGTCTTTTATAGAAAAATTTTTTCCCCATAGTTTTCTTATTCTATTCACTTGGGGGTCGGAAGGGGTCCCCGGGTTTGTTTGTCGTCACTTCTAGTCCTTCTGATCTTTCTTTTCAAGAAACTTTTAGTCTTTTGGGGGTATTCTTTTTTTTAATTTTAAGGGCCCCAAGTTGGCGTCATCAGCCCCAAAGGGGTTTTTTCTTTTTTTCTTTTTATATGTTATTGTTAACCCAGGTTTGGGGTAAATTGTTTGTTAATTCGCCTTTGGGTGGTTTTTAAAGTACGATCAAGGGGTAATAAATTCTCCATTTGGCAAAGGGGAAAACATTAATTGTTTTTTAAAAGCTGTTTTTCTGAAAAAAATTTTTCGTTCATTGCATTTATTTAATTTTGCCCGCTGATTGATTTTTAAATTTTTTAAGTTTTTAGTTTTGCATTTGGTTATCTGCGGGGGGTTCTTGTAGTGTGTTTTGAAATTTTAGCAACTGCCTCCCAAACTAATTTTTGGGGGCTAGCAATTTCCCCAAGGGGATTTTGTACGCTCGCAGGGAGTCTATTTTAAATTTAAACCCCCCTAAAAATTTTTAGGGTCCCTTTTTTTGTTGTAAGCGAACAAGTTGCCCTTTATCGGGTTTTTTAAAAGACAAATGACCATCTTCTAATTCAAAATATTTTGGGGCTTAAATTCGGGAAAAGGGGGGCTGACCAACTTTTTTAAAATGCTCCGACCGTACTTTTTGTTAATTAAAGCCCCCATTGAGACGTTGGGGCGAAGGGGGTGTCCAAAAGGGGGTATTTCAATCATGTCGCTCCAAAAAAAAAAATCATAATCTTCTTCGCCTTCAATTCCTGCCCCCGTTTTTAAAAATTAATTTTTATTTTTGTTTTATAAAAAAAGGGGGTGGGAAACAAGGCTCGATTCTTAGCCCGCATAGAAGACTGAAAAAGCCCTTAGGGGTGAAGGGAAATAAGCGGAATATTTTCTGTTCCAAAAAAATCCATCTTCTATTGGGGCGGACCAAAATTCTTAAAAGGGGGAAAATTTTCCGGGCCTAGGGGCAAATGAAGTGATTGGGCCAGGCTCTGCGCCGTTTTACTTTTAAAATTTTTTTCTCGCTTCAAAACGACCCAAACATCAGTTTTTCCCGAATCTGGGGGGCAATTGAAGAAAAATTTTTTATAAAAATTGGGGGGGCAAAAAAATATTTTTTTAAAACAATGCAGACAAAATTTTTTAAACCCATTCCTTTTGTGGCTAACCGGGAAGAAAGGGGGGAAATTTTCGTTTTTTGGGGAAAAGGAAAAAAATGAAGGGTTTAAAAAATTTGAATAGGGGCGGAAAAGGGAAAGACGGCAAAAAGCATGAAGCAGTAAGTTATGCGTTTTGGGAAAACGCTTTTTTCCAAACCCCTTTGATTTTGGTTGTTAAAAAAGCTGCCCCCAAATTTAAGGGGGGAAAAAGACAGATTGCATATGAAAAATAACTTTTAAAGGAAAACAAAGTGTTATTCTATTACAGACACCCCAGCAAAGTACAAACCTTTCTGACATACGTTAGAGGGTTTTATGTTGTTTTGCAACCCTATTTAGCAAGGTAAAATTTAGCACCCAAACAGTCCCAAAATTTGAAAAATTTTTACGAAAGAGTGATTCATCATTTCAAAAAAATCCCCGAAGCGGGAGACCTATATGGAATTTTTGTTTTTAGCGGCGCAGCAAAAATCCCCTTAAAGGTATTTTATTTCGTGTGAAGATGAAGAACCCTTGAAAGAGGGGGAAGGGGGAAAAATTTTAATTTAAACCTAAAAACGAAAATACAATGTTCGATTTAGGGTTTGTCCTAAACCCAAATCTTTTGCTAGCGGGCTTAAAAACCCTTTTCAACATTTTTACGAAATAAGAAAATTGTTTGGGGGGGGGAGGTGTAGAAATCCAACAGTTTTAAACCCTTTTGTTAAAAAAAATTTTAAACTTCACAATGTTAGGTTGGGCGAAAACTCCCCCCCCCCCTCCCCCCCCCCCCCACCCCCCCCCCCCCCTTTTCCAAAAAACCCCACCCCCCCCCCCCCCCCCCCCCCCCCCCCCCCCCCCCGAAAAAAGTCCCTGCAAGGGGAGGCAACAGGTTACATTACGCTGGGGAAAAAAGTCACAAGGGGGGGGGGAGAGGGGGGGGGATGGGGGGGGGGGGGAAGACGGGGGAATGGGAAAGGGACAGGGGGGGGGGGTTTGAAAGGGGGGGGTGGGGGGGGTGGAGGGGGGGGTGGGAGCCAAAAAGAACGAATCACGCAACGAGAAACCCATTGTGACCAAAAAAGAAGGAACTAAAAATGCCAATCCTGATCACTTTCCCCCTCAAAACCAGGATTGGCTTTTATGTTCTTGAAAAGTAAGACTTCAAAAGCTAAAAAATAACTTATCTACAAAAAAAACATACTGTGTGGTTATCCGTTTAAAATACAATTTTACAAAATTTTTTCAGTTTTTAAATTTTTTGTTTAACCCTGTGTTTTTCCTGGCATTTTCAAACACATTTTCACCAAACTTCCCTCAAATGATCTCGTTTTTTCATTAAAATAGATCTACAGTCTTTAACTGTTCTCAAAGTCTTTTAAAACTGGTTAAATTTTTGACATAAAACCACACACTTATTCCCATGCTTCCCTGAAGCCTTTTGGGGGGACAAAGATTTTTTTTTTTAACTGTCTTTTTCGCCGACAGTCATCTATAATAAATAGTGTCTGCTTTCCCTTCAAACAGTTTTAAAAACTGTTAAAACACTCACTCATTTATTGCGGGGATCAACTAAAATATGCCCTCATCTGTCCATAAAACCTTCTTCAGATTGCTTTGTTCCTTTTAAGTTTTGGGACAGAAAACCACAAAATGTTTAAAATTATAACGAAAACGTTTTAACGGGTCGGGATAAATATTTTTTTCCATACCATTGCCCACAAATCATGAGCAATGAGGAGTTTTTTGTCATAAAGTTTAACGCCCTAGTTTTATAACAGAATTTAATCTAACCTTTATTTTTTTTATCATACTCTCCGTAAAAAATTTGTTCGTATAATAAAACCCCACGGGGCCAAAATGTGTAAGATTAACCCAATTAGTTCTGTAAGATTGTTTCTTTTTAAGTCAACATTGATTTTTTTTGCTTGTTGTTAGATTTTAAATCCTACCATTGTGAAGAACATGCAAAAACGTTAAGACTTTAAGTCTAAGTTTTGCCAGCAAATTTTAAAATTCCTTTTTTAAAAGGGTCTCACTAACGCCCACCCCCCCTCCCCCCACTCTTAAAAGACAGAAATTTAAAATATCTTTGTAAAACGTGTCTCCAATTTCTGCTTAAAAAGAACTGTAATTTTGTAGAAGTTTTTTTTAAACTGTTTCTTTCTGTGGGAGACTTTTTTTTCCCCATCGGGTTATTTCAATTTTTTTCCCGATATTGCGTCCGGCAAAAGGGCTTACATGTAAAGGCCGGTTGAATGCTTTTCTAAAATTTTTTTGGGGCTAAAATATGTAAATGGTTTATGAATTAAATTTTTTCCCCATTAAAATAGGGTTTTTAAGTCATTGAGGTCAGGTTTTCGAACTATTTTATATTATAGGCCCAACTTTATTTTTAGATTGCGCAGTTGTTCTATTTAGGAAATTTTTGCTGTCGGCAACCTCTTTCGTTTTATCACCCCTTAGTGTACTCAAAACCACAAAGGGCCTACTCGCCGTCGTTCAAAGTCCGCAACGCTGAAAGGTTTTTTTAATTTTCTAAAGTTATACACCTCACGGGCGCAAGGGAACCCCGTTCTTGGCCCACCGCATTATTTTTTAGTACTTTTTATTTTTTTATTCCAAACAAGTCGGGTTTTAACTTTTCCGACTTTCCCGTTTTGTCTGCAATTTTTTTTTTTTAAATGATCCAACCCCCCCACAAACAATCTTTTAAACGTAAATTAGGGAATTTATAATTTCATAATCGCAATTTCAGCTTCCCTGATGGAAGAGCTTTTAAAAAACAGTTGGGGCCTCCATCTATAATTTTCATCATGCCAGCTCATCCAAATGAAATAGAGTATGAATGTAACAAGATCGAGCGGCTTTCCCCCTAAGTAGTTTTTTTTTGGTGTAACCTAAATCTAAAATTTTTTTTAGTGAAAAGCCAACATTTTAGCACTCTTTATCAAAAAGTCCTCCTTCTTCTTCGGGCTTGAATGTTAAACATTTTTTTTCAGATTGATTGTTAAATTTAAGAGTAAGTCGAAGTTACTCATTGCTTTTTTTAGTGAGCAAAACCCCGTAATAACCATCAGGTATTTTTAACCCTGGAAACTTTGTTCCCTGATTTGTCAACTTTAGAACCGTAAAATTTCCTTGGTTTCGCTTATATTAAACCATACGACTTTGAGAATATTTCATGGAGCGCGAGTTTTTGGCCCCGCAATTGTTATCAATGCATTTCTAAAAACGAAGGACGGTTTTGGGGGTTGTTATTGTTACAAACATTTTAACGAAAAAAATGACGCGTTCAAATATACGATGCAAAATTCTTTTGGGCCGCACTAAAATTTTAAAAAATATAGAAAATGATACTTTTGACTTTGCTGTGACCCGACGCCTCTTTTATAAAAAGGTGATCTCCTTAAGCAAATTTAACCCCCCTATTAAAAAACCCCACACAAAAAAGCGGTTTAGTCCCCGATGCAGTTTTATAAAAAACTTTTTAAATTTTGCTGTGTTTTGCCATAAACGGGTGTGGAGTTTATCCCCATCATTTAAATCACCATGATCCTTTGGGAGGTCAGTGTACAGATTTCTTTTTTATTACACCTTCAGACGTATTTTGCTAAAACTGAAAGCGCATTCCCAAAATACAAACCTTTAACCCACTCACAACAGAAAGACAAAGGCTTTTGAAAGGATCGTAACGAATTCAATATTAACATAAAAGACAGGCTTTGAAAAAAGTTGGATAAAAAATCAGGGCCTAGCGATTTTTATTTTGGGGGCACGCACAAAAAGTATAACTATGACGGGCATCCTCCTTTCAAATCTTTTTTTTTTGGACAACTTTTGACCCCGGGTCCCTAAGAAAGAGCATAAACAGCATGGACAACATTTACTTAGACATTTCAAAGGGGCCTAACTAGGGCGGGAAAAAAACGAATAAAGATTTATTCGTACTTACTTTTGGTGTTTTGCTAGGGTCGAAAGCCAGGCAAGATCGACATAACGATCCTTCATGGCTTTGACGCACAAAAACAATACTTAGCAAATTTAAGGAGCCATTAATTCTACATTTTGTTTTTCCTTCAAGTATTAAAAGGGTCCCCAACATGTTTTTAAAATAGCAAGATCGAAAGTAGACTTTGCTGTGGCAGGGGGGGGGTTTATACATGTGCCTTCTGACCTCAGCTCCGTGGTAAAATAAAAAACTTTAATAAAAAAATTTCTTATAGCGGGCAATGAACAGAATTTTGGGAAAAAGACATAAATTCGACCAGTAATATTAAAACAATAAAAGAACACCCAAAGAAAAGTCATCAATCCCCGAATCCAACCCCCCAAAGTCATTGAAGACTCGCAAAGTCGCGGCCCCCGGTTCGCATGACCATGAATTAAAAGACAGCGTTGTTCTTGGTTTAACTGGCATAGGATTACTTGGTTTTTACTTACAAAAATGTAACCCAACTTTTACAAAACAATTCATAAGTCTCGGCCATAAACCCAACAATTTTTGCTTTGCAGTAGAAAAAAGCCAGCAATACCCCCAATACCCGGTAAAGCGCCCAGGGTTTTACCAGCTAATTTTTTAATAAAATTGCAAGATGATCAAGCTGTTTTTTACCCCTGATTTTCAGGTGGGGGCGAGGGGATGGCGCGGAGGGACGGATTTTACCCCCACCGCCGCCTGTAATAGCCCCCAAACCCGGGGCTTATTGCAATCCCAGGTGTTAAACGCTTTCTAATGTGACAACTTGCTTCTAAACAGTGTTCGTATTTGTTTTGCTAGTGTGTGTCTTATAAAAAATTTTTTCGATAGTTTTCTTATTTTATTCACTTGAGGTCGAAGGGGCCCGTTATAGTCGTCACTTCTAGTCTTCTGATCTTTCTTTTCAAGATCTTTTTGCTTTGGGGGTATTTTTTTCTTTTTATAGGGCCCCAAGTTGGCGTCACAGCCCCAAAGATTTTTCTTTTTTTCTTTTTATATGTTATTGTTACCCAGTTTTTTTTAAATTGTTTGTTAATTCGCCTTTGATGGTTTTTAAAATACGATCAAGGGGTAATAAATTTTCCCTAGGCAAAGGGGAATCATTAATTGTTTTTAACGCTGTTTTTCTGAAAAACTTTTCGTTTTATGCATTTATTTAATTCGCCCGCTGATTGATTTAATTCTTTTAAATTTCCAGTTTTCATTTGGGTTTTCTGGGGAGTTCTTGTAGTGTGTTTTGAAATTTTTGCAACTCTCCCATCTAATTTGGTCTAGCAATGCCAAGGGGATTTTTTACGCTCGCAGGGAGTCTATTTTAAATTTAACCACCAAAAAAATTTTAGGGTCTTTTTTTGTTGTAAGCGAACAAGTTGCCCTTTATCGTTTTTTACAGACAAATGACCATCTTCTAATTCAAAATATTTGGGGGTTAAATTCGGGAGGTTTTGGACCAACTTTTTTAAAATGCTCCGACCGTACTTTTTTTAATTACGCCGCATTGAGACGTTTGACGAGCGTGTCCAAAGGGGATATTTCATCATGTCGCTCCAGAAAAAAAACATAATCTTCTTCGCCCTTTAATTCCGCCTGTTTTTAAAAATTAATTTTTATTGTTTTTAAAAAAAAAGGCGTGCAAACAATGGGTCGATTCTTACCCGCATAGAAACTGAAAAAGCCCTTAGGGGTGAAGGGAAATAACGGGAAAATTTTCGTTCCAAATAAACCATCCTATTGAGCGGGCAAAATTCACGCAAATTTCCGGGCCTAGGGGCAAAAGTGATTGGCCAGGGTCTGCGCCTTACTTTTAAAATGTACTCCTTCAAAACGACCCAAACAACAGTTGTCCCGAATCTGGGGGGGCAATTGAAAAAATTTCTATAAAAATTGAGGGGGAAGAAATATTTTTTTTAAAAAATGCAGACAATTTTTAAACCCATTCTTTTGTGGCTAACCGGGAAGAAAGGGGGGACTTTTCGTTTTTTGGGGAAAAGAAAAAAATGAAGGGTAAAACTAGAATAGCGCGGAAGCAAAGACGGGAAAAAGCATGAAGCAGTAAGTTATGCGTTTTTGGAAATCCTTTTCCATTCCCCTTTGATTTTTTTTTAAAAAACCTGCCCCCAAATTTAAGGGGGGAAAAAGACAGATTGCATATAACTAACTTTTAAGAATACAAGTGTTATTCTATTACAACACCCCAGCAAAGTACAGCTTTCTGACATACGTTAGAGTTTGATTTTTTTACAACCCCATTTAGCAAGGTATTGAGCACCCAAACAGCAAAATTAGAATATTTTACGAAAGAGGATTCATCATACAACAAATCCCCAAAACGGGAGACCTATATGGGAATTTAGTTTTAGCGCGCAGCAAGATCGTTAAAGGTATTTTATTTCGTGTGAAGATGAAGAACATTGAAAGAGGGGGAAGGAAAAGTTTTTTTAATCCTAAAAACGAAATACAATGTTCGTTTAGGGTAAATCCTAAAAATCAGCTAGCGGGCTAAACCTTTCAACATTTTTACGAAATAAGAAAATTGTTTGGGGGGGGAGGTGTAGAAATCCAACAGTTTTACCTTGTGTTAAAAAAAATTTTTTCTTCACAATTTAGGTTAGTTATTTAAAAACAAATACGGTTTTTTGGTTTTCCCCAAGGTCAACAGAGTAACATTGGGAGGAAAAGGGGGAACTGTGAGAGACGTAAAAAAAAATTCAAAATTTATAAAGAAGAAAACCGAAAAACCGCAAAGTAATTTGTTTTTAATTATGATGCCAGTGAATATTGAAATAACAAAAAAGATATCAATTTTAAAAATTTTTTTTATTTTATAAAAAGCATTTTTGTTCACGTTTATCCAAAATCCCCACACCCGAGTTACCAACGAAAAGGGTTTGTAGAAACCCTGACAAAAACCTTTAGATTAAAACATTAGCAAATGCAACAAAAACTAGAGCAGGACCTTTAAATACAGCAAAACCAAAAAAAAGATTTTGCTGCCTTTAATTGTTTCATAGTTTTAAAACTGGGAAAATCGACTATAAAACGCTCTATCACAGGAACGATGGGTTGGGCTCTTAGCAACGGCATAGGGGCAACCCCCAGTTTACCCCCTTTGGGGGTTTGTCTTTTCTCTCGGGCCCGTGTTCATTAGCGTAAGTGCGGCTGGCAAAAATAAAAATAAACCCAAAAACCACAGTAGGTTCAAATAATAACAGTAAATTATCGTTTAAACTGACAATAAAATAAAGCGCTATTTACCAAACATCACGGGTGAAGAATTTAATGTTTAAGGGCCCATTTTGATGACACAAAGACAAAGTTTTATCTTCAAAAAAAGGGAAGGACAAGTTTTTTTCAACAGCCGACCCGAGCAGATAAAAAAAAGGAAAGCTTAAAAAAAAAAAACGAACTTAAAACCCGTTCTAAAAAAGTCACAGTAAAAACTCGAAGGGGGGTTTTTTACTTTTTTTTACGAGTAAGCCAAAAAGACCCTTTATATGATTTGTTTAAACCCTTTTATTTTTTTTAAATTTTAAAAAAAAATTTGGTTAGAAAAGAAACCAACATGGAAAAGATATATGAAGGACAAGACAAATTTTTGAAGGAATGCTTGAGAGAAGCGTTTATCAAGAGCGCTGAAAAGAAATTTATTTAGAAGTCATTGCCCCCAAAAAACTACAGGGAAGTGTTTTTTCATCATTTCCAAAATTCCCGGCAAACTAAAAAAAAGACCCCCTTTTAAAGAAGTTAGTGTTTTAATCCATATAACAATAAATGAAAAAATCAGAAATTGGGTCTCACAAACAACGACTATTCTTTCCTCAAAAACTTAAACCCCGGTTGGGCAGACGAAATGCTTACACTTTTTACGCGCCCCCGAAGAAGCCAAAATGAGAGGCCTGGGGGGTCAAGGGCGAAGTCTTAGAGATCAATTAAAACCAAGTATGCACCGTTGTAGGCAAGTCTTACATTCCGCGCCCCCAGCATTAGTCGCAAAAAAAAGAATTTAAACAAAAGAAAACGAGACAAAAGGTTTTAATTTGGGGTGTTCTCCAAAGGTGATTAATCCCAAAAGCAGAGAGAGTGTCTAACTATCACCCTTACCAATATCTTAACTTTTGTGAGTGCCCTTTCCCGTTTGTGTAACCCAAAAATTTTTTTTGAAGAACAAAACAAACCAATAAAATTTTAAAGTTACAATGGATGAGGAAAAAATTTGGGGCCAAATTTAAAATGTCCCCGAACGTCCAACAAAAGCGAACCAGACAAAAATCGTTGACTTACTACTGATGTTTCGCCAGCGGGGCTACCGCATTACAAAATTAAAATTCGAACAATAGTAAACTAATCAGCATGTTTTCAAAGAAGGGGCATAAACAAAAAAATTTTCTGCAGAAAATTTTTAAAAAGAATCCCCATCTGTTCAAGCCGCAAGCGAACATAAAAAACATTGTATGGGCCCCAGTTGACTGAATACAGAACTAATTACGCCCCCCCCGGGAACAAAAATTAGTTTTAAGAACGGGAAAGGGAATGCAAAAATTCCCCCATACGTATTTTTTACGGCAGACTTCGAGTCCAAAATTGTTTCCTTTTTATAAAGGGGCCCCCACCCACAAAAACTTCGAAAAACAGTCTTAATGAGTAACATAAATTTTTGTTAAATTTGCCTTAAATCTTTGGGTTAGGCGGATGGCGCCTTTTAAAAACCCCCCAAAATTTATACAGAGGGCCAGATGCGGGGGCAGAATACTTTTTAAAAAACGCATGCAGCAAGTGCGTAATGTTTGTTCTAATAATCGGGAAATTTATCTAAAAACATAAGGGGGCGCCTGAAGCCCAAAAAAAAAAAACCATATATTTCAGCCACTCACTTTTGGGGATTTGTGGTTTAAAACCCTCAGTGAGGAAGCCAATCCAAAAGTAAGAGACCATGATCAAATTAGGGGAAAGTTCAGAGGGGGCAGCACATAGAAAATGCAATCTTCAACTAAATTTTGACCCTAAGACAGGGAAGGGCTCCCCATCTTCTTTCATAACTTGCGGGGTTTCGACCCCCAAATTTATAATGAAAGAAATGACAAACCTTCGGGGTTAACATCCCATTGCAACAGTCATAAAAAGTACATGTGTTTCACTTTTAAAAAAAACATGCCCTTTTTATACTCTAGCAGCACATAGGGTTCATTAGAGTCGCGGGCTAGCCCCCTTAAAGTCCTGCCCAATAACGGAAGAATATTTTGACACAAAACTTGTTAAAAAGGGCTTTTCCCCTTATGTTTACATGAACAGTTGGGAAAGGTTTAACAAAGATACCCCTTCCCCAAAACCCCCGCTTTCCCTTTTCTAGTCTCAAGGAAATGCCCATCATGATTCTGATTCCCCAACCAATGCCCCAAGAAGCCTGGCAAAGTTAGAGGGGAAAAACGATGGGAGACTATCATGCCCTCCTATTTAAATTTGGCCGGTACATGTTTGTTGGGCGGACGTCTTTAAAAAATTAAGGAAGCCTCCCATGAAACATTATAGCCGGGGATCCCGCGAAATTATATTTCTGCGCCCCGGGATGACCCTGGGCCCTTTTTCCTTAAAGTTTATTTAGAAAAAGATTGATTTTTTGTAAAAGTTTTAAACCAATGTTTTCAGATGTTTTAAAAAACGGGGGGGCGGGGGGGGAATTATTTATGGCTTTCGCATCTTTTACGGTAAAGCAAACAACAAATACTTGACAAACTATGACCCCGGGAGTAAAAAGGGGTCAAAACTATCTCATGATTTAAAACCGCAAACAATCTGTAGGGTTGGGGAAATGGCGCAATCACTTCCAAAACTAATTTTAAAGATGAACACGGGTACGAAAAAATTTTCCCAAAAGGGCATTAAAGGGGGTTAAACATTTAACGCCGATCACAGCGCGGTTTTCTTTCCCTAGAAGTTGATTTAAAGAATACCCTCATGAACTCCAGACCTGCAAAAAGACTACCCCTTAGCACAAAAGTCTAAAGAGGGGATCCAAGAGACCCCCGCCTAAACTTGTCCCCCTTTTAATCTTCGAGGAAAAAAAAATTAATGTCTGCCATTACAGATTTCTAAAAATTTTATTTAAGACAGGGTTTAAAGATTAACAGCTGTCCATCGTAAAAATTTGCTTTTCAAATCAGAACAGTTCATAAAACCCAAAATACTTTCCATGGAACACTGATCTCAAAACCCAAAAATCCACAAAATGCTTCAGAAAAAGATTTTCCCCCAAGCTGATGAACAACAGCTGTTTTGGGAAAAGACTAGGGAAATCCGCACAAGCGAAAAGATGTCAGTTTGGGGTCCCCCAAAAGAGAGAATGAAAAATTTAAGCTGACTTAAAAACCCCAAATTTAAACAGGACTTTAAAAAAATTTTCATGATCAGCTTTTGGGCATAATGAAAAAAAAAAAAGAAAGTAAAATTTAGAAAAAACCTGTATTTTTTGGGGTTTAAAACTGTTTTAGAATTATCAAAGCTTTTGATTTTTAGAGTTTTTTTTTTAGGGGACTATTTTAAGCCTCGTATTTCCCGATCCCAGAGTACTTTACAAAAGATACAGACAGTTTTTTTTATAATATTCCTACAAAAACATCTATAAAGACATGGAAACCGAAGTATTTAAAAGGGCCCTGCGGGGGGGTACAAAACATCTATTAACCCTAAAGATTCCCTTTTTTCATTTAATTACTAACAAGAAGGTTTTAGGAAAGATGAAAGGGTAAAATTTCTGGAAAGGGGACAAGGAAATTTGGGTTGGGTTTTAAAAAAAAAAATGTTTAAAAAAACCGGGGGCCAGGGGAAAATCAATTTAAAAAAGCAAAAGGGAAATCTCGCAGTGTTGGGCATCCAAAAAATAACACATACAACTACAAAGAAGCATTGTTTTGGGAATTTAAACTTTTTTATCATGACAAAAGTAAAACTGCGATCTAATCTACATAGATCAACCAAAACCCCTTGAAAAAAAGAATTTGTTAAGGGTTTAAAAAAACACAAAACGGGTTTGTTAATCCCCGGGGTTTTCATATGCAAATTTGGGGACTGGGAACCGTAAAAATTTAAAAAAAAACGGGAAAAGGGGCCCGGCGGGTTATCTGCATTTTTTTTCCCTTTACAAAAGATCTTGAGGGGCTGGCTGTTTTTTTGTGCCATTTTTTCTAAAAAAACAAAGGGCGGAAAATTTATTTTTAACAAATTTTTTTTATTTCGTACGGGTTTAACCTCCAAACTGGATTGTTTCCCTGATCGATGTCCCCCTTTTTGCTTCCCCCGGGAAATAAAAGGAAACCCTTAAATTTCCCAAAACCAAAAATAAAATTTGCCGGGGGGGAAAACTCTCCTTCAAAACATTTTTTGTTTTTCTTTTGATTGCTTGTACTGGTTTTAAAAACCCCTTTTAAATTTTTCATTATTCATTTTCCCCGCAAAAATGAGGGGGGAGTCCCCCCTAACCCCTTCTGTGTTTTCGAGAAAATTTCAATCAGCCTCTGGATACTGGTAGGAGAAAAGTCTTTTGCCCAACTGTTTGTTAAAGTTTTTTAAAATAAAGCCGTGATCTTGAACTCCTGGAATGCCTCTTTTAATGGGAACTTTTATGTTTTAAAAATAATTGATTCCCCTTGGCCTTTAAATTTTTTTCCCTCATCAACTTGAATCATCGAAGGGTAAGTTTGTGGCCCTCGTTTTTTATAACAGTTTTTAAACGACAAACAACAGCAAACACTCTTTTGTGGGTTAAAGTTCCCGCATCTTTGTATCTTGAAGCCAGTCAATGACTGTGAGTTCGTACTTAAATTTTTTTCGTCTAATTTCCCAAACAAGGTAAATATGAAGACCATTTGATGGGTGTTTGGGGGTTGTATTAAAAAAGTGGGGTCTCTTAATTTCGGGCTAGGGGAGGGAAATAAATTTGCCAAATTGCTTTTTTTTAGATAACCAATTTCCCCCTTTCTGTTTTTTCAAATGACCCCCGCCGCTTGGCTTAGCTTTTGTATTTTTCCCTTTATACCCTCCAATATCCTTTGGGCGAATAATAGATTTTGTTCATTTTTTTTTTCAGCCCAAAATTTTGTCAACAAAATACACCCCCCAAAGGTCAAAAACCCCAAAGGGAATAAACGCGGGTTTTTTGCATCTTTTGTTTTTTTTGAGGTTTTATAAAAGTCACTGAAATTTTTGGGGGGGCAAAGTCCCGGACCGGTTTGCCTGTAACCCAGGTAATATTGTTTTTTGCTTGATCCCAAAATCCCTTTAAAAAATGTAACTGCATGCCCCGTTTTTTTAGTGTGTCATTAATAAAATTAACTTTCTCAAGTCCTGCTTTTTTATAGGCGTTTTTGTGCAGCTTTCTAGTTGCCCATGCTTTGTTATGTCTTTTTCTTTTTTCGCCGTCATCCCGCATTTACTAAATGCGAAATTTTCTTCCGCTAAAAGCAAGCGCATTCCCCCACAGCGCCACCTATCATCATTACGAAATGAAGCCATTTTTTAAAAAATGTAATTTTTTTTTTTACCATAAATTTTTACTGTCTGGGAAATTTTTCCTTTTCTTGACTAGAAAATCTTTCGTGGCAACCGAAACTGCAATATAGCAATCACTTTTTCTGAAACCCCCAAAATCTAGTTTTTCCAAAATCTGCTGGGTTTAAAAATTTTTAAAAGCTTTTTAAACCCAAACATTTAGTATCCTACACTTAGTCCTCCCCAAAAACAGCAAATGGTAAAACAAGGTTTGGTAACATTTTTTCGGGGCTCATTTTTAAAAATAAAAAAAATTATAAAAATTTAAAAAAAAGGGAAAATTTATGGTTTTCCCACAGCACAAGGAGCCTAAACCTTCCTGAATTATGAATGGAAACCCAAATTGATGACCCCAAACTATTATGCCCAAAAAGGAGAGGCTGTATTCTTTGGCAGCAGTGGAAAAACAAAAAAAGTTTCCTCGGAACTGAATTTTAAACATTGAACAATTCAACAGATTCGCCGCAAGACATTTTTAAAATATCCTAACAGGGATGAAGCGCATGGGGTCTAGAAAGGTTTAAAAGTGTGGGGCAAAAAGTTTCTTATTTTTTACACTAAACAAACAGTAGATTTGCCCCATTGATTCCCGAACAAGATCTTAAATAAGAAATTTAAAAGGGAAATCCGTTTTAAAAAAAAGTCATTAAGGGGTTTTAGGTTTACTTAAATAAACAGTTTTTGGGAAAATTGTTTTTCGCCATTTTAAACATGGATTAATTTAAATTTTTTTAAACATATAGATTTTGTTTCCCTTTAAATGAACGAGCTGGAAAAAAATCAGAATAGGGAAAAATTGAATCAGGGAGAAAGAACCAAGCCAGAAAATCAGCAGAAAAACACTGAACAGGGGGGGGCCCTGAAAAGTGTCCTCATCCTGGACTGTTTAAAACAGGGAAAAAAAAAAGCAGAGGGAAAAAGACAAAAAAAATTAAAGTTACAGAATATAACTCAACATGAAAACAAACACCCGGGGCCCGCGGGCCCAGAAAAAGTTGAATCAATGCCCGCTTAAAAAACCCATGTGATACAAAACCTACAGCACCAAAGTTTTTCAAGGGAAAATTGGGAAATTAAAACGGGTTTCCATTTTTTTTGGGCCAAAGCTGCGTTGGGGGAGTTATTACGGGGTTTTAAAATAAATACCCAATGGCAGCAGAAACCCAAAAACAATCAAAAAAAACTAAACCCTTTAAAAAACAGAAAAAGAAACAGCACGCCAAAAACCCCCCAAAACAAAGCAAACCCTTTTTATCCAAATTTTAAAAAGGAATAATTTTTTTAAGAACTTAAATTTTTAAAAAAATTTTTTAAAAAAAATAATCATGGCGTATTATAAAATTAAAGAAGTCCCCAAAAAATAAAGACATGGATCCCAAAAAACATTTCCAAAACCAAATTTTAAAACAATGCGGTTTTCTTCGGAAGTAAAAAAATTCATTTAAAATCTAAAGCTGACCGATCCCGCGCTAAGGGCGTTAAAAAAAACATCCCAACGATGACGCGTTTTTTTTAAAGGGGTGTGTGTACTTATTAAAAACATCTACTATTTAAGATAAAAACAAGGGTTGTAATTTTTTTTGATAATTTTTAAATAACTTGAAAAAAAAACTTGGGTTTTACTTAGAAATGACTTAGTTTTTGGTCTTAGGTTTAAATTTGGGAAGAAAATTGAGGATTTACTTGAGGGGAACTTGAATAAAAACCCTTTTTAAAGTAACTTGAGAATAAAATTGGGATAACTTGAGGGTGACTTGAGGGCAACTTGAGGATGACTTTAGTAAGAACGTTAGAAGTGACTTGAGGATGACTTGAGAACAACTTGAGTAAGAACTTAGAAGTGACTTGGGGTGACTTGGGTTAAGAACTTAGAAGTGACTTGGGGTGGTAAAGGTAAGAAGGCGTTAAAATGTCAAGTGGAACTGGTAAGGCCACTTAACATCTGTTATCATTTCAGCCAGCACAGTAATAACTGCGGTTAGTTGGTTTGGCTAACCGGGCCAAACGGGCATCCATGCACGTTTGACACAGTTAGGTGGCTTAGCAGTTTCACTACTCTTAACTAGACCAAACAGGCATCCATGCACGTTTGACACAGTTAGAGGGCTTGCAACTTTATATCTATGTCAAACGGGCATACATGCACGTTTGACCCAGTTAGGTGGCTTGGTAGTTTATATCTATGTCAAACGGGCATGGATGCACGTTTGACCCAGTTAGGTGCTTGGTAGTTTATATCTATGTCAAACGGGCATGGATGCACGTTTGACCCAGTTAGGTGGCTTGGTAGTTTATATCTATGTCAAACGGGCATGGATGCACGTTTGACCCAGTTAGGTGGCTTGGTAGTTTATATCTATGTCAAACGGGCATGGATGCACGTTTGACCCAGTTAGGTGGCTTGGTAGTTTATATCTATGTCAAACGGGCATGGATGCACGTTTGACCCAGTTAGGTGGCTTGGTAGTTTATATCTATGTCAAACGGGCATGGATGCACGTTTGACACAGTTAGGGGCTTGCGACTTTATATCTATGTCAAACGGGCATGGATGCACGTTTGACACAGAGAACGGGAAATGTTCATCCTAGGGCGCCCGGTCGAAACTGGTTGAGACCGGGTGAGCTAGGATCTGAAAAGTTTAGTAAATTAGTATTGAAAACGGATAACCCTACGCAGTATGTCTGTCTGTAGATAATCGTTATTTTTGGTTATTGAAGTCTTACTTGTCAGAGAATGTATAAATGCCAATCCTGGGTCACTTTCGCCCGAAAACTGGTTTGAGGGCGAAAGTGAGTCAGGATTGGCATTTATACGTTCTCTAAGAGAACTCTCCACAAATAATCAGACGCGAGCGTCTTTCTCTCTGGATGCACAAGAAATCCCCGACTATAAATTAATGAAGCAAAATCTGGAAAGAGAGGGGTTAGTTACCGCCAAGGACATAGACAAACAAAGCACAGGACAAGACACAATGCGTTTCGACCTCTTGGTCTTCTTCGGGCAAAAACAGAAAACATTTAATATTTAGGACAGTACGAACACAGAACGCAGAGTCATTTATCTTAAACTTGTCCTAAAATAATGTTGAATGTTGGTTTTGCCTGGAGAAGACCCCAGAGGTCGAAATGCATTGTGTCTTGTCCTGTGCTTTGTTTGTCTATGTCCTTGGCGGTAACTAACCCCTTCTCTTTCTAAATTTTGCTTCATTTTCCGCCCTCAGTCACTCCATTTTGAAACTATAAATTAATGGTTGCTAATGATAAATGCATCACCAAAAAAGATAGATAGATAGATAGATAGATAGATAGATAGATAGATAGATAGATAGATAGATAGATAGATAGATAGATGGATAGATAGATAGATAAAAGAGACAAAATATAACGAAATAAAATGAAAGAAATGAAAGAAAGAAAGAAAAAAAAAACATTCAACAAAATATTCGTTGAATTCTATTTAGCAATACTATTTCGTTAGCCTTGTAGCTTTTGATATAAAATAGTGAGGGTGGGGACGGTGGTGGAGATGGTGGCGGTTACGATCCTCCCTTCCCACCCACCCCTGCCCCCGCCCCCCTCCCCCTCCCCTGGCTATTAGAACACCTCATGTTCATAAGACTTCAAATTCCTTCTGTTTTTTTTTCTTTGATGTGAAAACTAGAGTTGTCCAACTTACCTCAGTTGAGATCGGGCGTGTACGGGGGTGAACATACTT
>CM031628.1:36530401-36535401 GCA_018398815.1 Conus ventricosus
ATCTTGGAGATGTCAGAAGGAGCAGGCCAACAACCTGGTGTCATACGATGAAATCAAGACAATCGTCAAGGCACAGCAAGGAATGAAGTGGCGCCTCCAGCACCCCAAACACAACCCAGAAGACAAAACACCATTTGCTGGGACGACGGGAACAGGTCAAGATCTTCCGCCTGAGGACTGGACACAATCGCCTGCTCCACCACAAGCACACAAAATTTGGCATTGGACAGAGTGGAGAGTGCCTTTGTGGTGAGGGACCAATGACAACCGACCACATCCTTCAAGACTGTACGACGCATGCAGCATCCAGGAGGAAGTACTGGCCAACACTGACAGCAGTGGAAGCCAAGTTGTACGCCACCCCGGAGGAGCTGCGATGGACGGCAGCCTTCATCGATGACACCGGGCTGCTCATCTAACGGGAGGCGAACGAGGAAGAAGAAGAAGAAGAAAGAGATGTCAGACACCTGACGGAGTCTAACAAATCGTACAAGAAGAGTGAGGTAGGTGGACAGAAACACAGCGCTGTCAACAAGAGGGTCAGTTTCAGTTTCAGTTTCAGTTTCATCACGGGGGACGTCACTGCCGTGCGGACTAGTCCATTATACGCTACACCACATCCGCTAAGTTTTTTTAGACCACACTACGCGATGGTTTGAAGCTGATGGATAAATGAATGAACAACTAAGATGAGAGAATTGAAGAAGAAGAAGAGGGTCTCGTGGCTACGAGAGGGTCAGTCAAGAAGAAAGGAAGAATGCAAAGGAAAGCCTGGTCGGAAAACAGTATGAAGATCTTTAAAAACAAACAAACACACTAACAAACAAAACAAACAAAAAAATTAGACGCCTACTCCACAAACGAAGTTAATATTGTGAAAAGACTTGACCAAACAGGAGCAAAGTCAAGTCAGCAGCACCACCAGTAAAAGGCAAAAGACGCCAACTGTCTCTCACACCACAGGAAGAAGACATTATATAAACAAAAAAACAAGATGCAAAGCATATAAATGTACTCCCAGTTTATCTTGAATACGCGTGAGATATTCAATACAGAGGAAAAACCGTTTTGGGCCGTTATAGCCGTTAGTAACGGCTATTCTGGTAACATAAAACATCGGCCATCATCTGTGACCCATAATGAACACACTTACAAATTTTTAGAAAGATCGGCCAGGTACTTTCTGAGATATTCCATAGAGAAGAAAAACCGTTAAGGACCGTTATAGCCTCTAATAACGGCTATAACGGTAAAATAAACCATCGGGCATCATCTGTGACCCATAATGAACATGCCTACAAATGTTCAGAAAGATCGGCCAAGTACTTTCTGATATATTCCATAAAGAAGAGAAACCGTTACGGGCCGTTATAACCGTTAGTAACGGCTATAACGGTAAAATGAAACATCGGGCATCATCCGTGACCCATAATGAACATCGGCCAAGTACTTTTGAGATATTCCATAAAGAAGAAAACCGGTTTGGGGACGTTATAGCCCTTAGTAAAGGAAGAAAACCCGTTTTGGGCCGTTATAGCCGGTAGTAACGGCTATCCTGGTAAAATAAAACATCGAGCATCATCCGTGACCCATAATGAACATACCTACAAATTTTCAGAAAGATGGGCCAAGTACTTTCTGAGATATTCCATTAAAAAAACATTATGGGCCGTTATAGCCATTAATAACGGGTAAAACGGTAAAATAAAACATCGGGCATCATCCGTGACCCATAATGAACAAACCTACAAATTTTCAGAAAGATCGGCCCAGTAGTTTTGTCTGGAGCGAGTGGGACACATTTTGACCACGGACGGACAGAGAAGACAGACACACAGACAGCATTAATTTCTTCGTTCCCATTCTAAAGTATTCCGTGTTCTATAAGAACTGGGGCTATAAAAAGGTGGACTGACTACTGTTCTAAACTCCAGAACAAACAGAGTAAAGGAGACATTATAGGTGTACTAACAGCACACTTCTGTTTATCAGATGACGATGGTATTTTCAACAGTCCACGAAGAAGTTGTATAAAGCAGTGAAGTCGATGAAATGTGCTTAAAGCGGCAGGCTTACCAGCCTTCATTCCTCGCAGCAGTCTTGAGACGTAGCGGAGAGAAAATAACTGATATCCTTACCTCCATCTACCTGGAAAAAAAAATTGTCTGGCTCACCTTCCCTTGGTCAGTCACAGCGGAGTGGACAAATATACACACTACAGAACGGAAAGAAACGGACATTGGAGAGAGTGGACGGGAATAGACGTAACAAAAATGGACAAGAATAATTAAACGAACAGATGCTGGAAAATGCACAAAAACAGACATAATAGAATGGACAGAGACAGAGATTATAGAACGGACAGAAATAGACATTATAGAACGGACAGAGACAGAGATTATAGAACGGACAGAAACAGGCATTATAGAACGGACAGAAATAGACATTATAGAACGGACAGAAATAGACAGTATAGAACGGACAGAAATAGACATTATAGAATGGACAGAAACAGACATTATAGAACGGACAGAAATAGACATTATAGAACGGACAGAAATAGACACTGCAGAATGGACAGAAATAGACATTATAGACCGGACAGAAACAGACATTATAGAACGGACAGAAACAGACATTATAGAACGGACAGAAATAGACATTACAGAACGGACAGAAACAGACACTATAGAACGGAAAGAAACAGACATTATAGAACGGACAGAAACAGACATTATAGAACGGACAGAAATAGACATTATAGAACGGACAGAAAAAGATATTATAGACCGGACAGAAATAGACATTATAGAACGGACAGAAACAGACATTATAGAACAGACAGAAACAGACATAGAACGGACATAAATAGACACTACAGAATGGACAGAAATAGACACTGCAGAATGGACAGAAATAGACACTGCAGAATGGACAGAAATAGACACTGTAGAATGGACAGAAATAGACACTGTAGAATGGACAGAAATAGACACTACAGAATGGACAGAAATAGACACTGCAGAATGGACAGAAATAGACATTGTAGAATGGACAGAAATAGACACTGCAGAATGGACAGAAATAGACATTGTTAGAATGGACAGAAATAGACGCTGCAGAATGGACAGAAATAGACACTACAGAATGGACAGAAATAGACACTGCAGAATGGACAGAAATAGACACTGCAGAATGGACAGAAATAGACACTGTAGAATGGACAGAAATAGAGGCTGCAGAATGGACAGAAATAGACATTGTAGAATGGACAGAAATAGACATTGTAGAATGGACAGAAATAGACACTGCAGAATGGACAGAAATAGACACTGCAGAATGGACAGAAATAGACACTGCAGAATGGACAGAAATAGACACTGTAGAATGGACAGAAATAGACACTGCAGAATGGACAGAAATAGACATTGTAGAATGGACAGAAATAGACACTGTAGAATGGTCAGAAATAGACACTGCAGAATGGACACAAACAGACATTATAGAATGGACAGAAATAGACACTGTAGAATGGACAGAAATAGACACTGCAGAATGGACAGAAATAGACACTGCAGAATGGACAGAAATAGACATTGTAGAATGGACAGAAATAGACACTGCAGAATGGACAGAAATAGACATTATAGAATGGACAGAAATAGACACTGTAGAATGGACAGAAATAGACATTATAGAATGGACAGAAATAAACACTACAGAACGGACAGAAATAGACACTGTAGAAAGGACAGCAATAGACACTGTAGAATGGACAGAAATAGACACTGCAGAATGGACAGAAATAGACACTGCAGAATGGACAGAAACAGACACTACAGAACGGACAGAAATAGACACTACAGAACGGACAGAAATAGACACTGTAGAATGGACAGAAATAGACGCTGCAGAAGGGACAGAAATAGACACTGTAGAATGGACAGAAATAGACACTACAGAATGGACAGAAATAGACACTGTAGAATAGACAGAAATAGACACTGTAGAACGGACAGAAATAGACGCTGCAGAAGGGACAGAAATAGAGGCTGCAGAATGGGCAGAAATAGACACTGTAGAATGGACAGAAATAGACATTATAGAATGGACAGAAATAGACATTGTAGAATGGACAGAAATAGACACTGTAGAATGGACAGAAATAGACACTGTAGAATGGACAGAAATAGACGCTGCAGAATGGACAGAAATAGACGCTGCAGAATGGACAGAAATAGACACTGTAGAATGGACAGAAATAGACATTATAGAATCGACAGAAATAGACACTGCAGAATGGACAGAAATAGACACTGCAGAATGGACAGAAATAGACACTGTAGAATGGACAGAAATAGACACTGTAGAACGAACAGAAATAGACGCTGCAGAATGGACAGAAGTAGACATTGTAGAATGGACAGAAATAGACACTGCAGAATGGACAGAAGTAGACATTGTAGAATGGACAGAAATAGACACTATAGAATGGACAGAAATAGACGCTGCAGAATGGACAGAAATAGAGGCTGCAGAATGGACAGAAATAGACACTGTAGAATGGACAGAAATAGACATTGTAGAATGGACAGAAATAGACACTGCAGAATGGACAGAAATAGACATTGTAGAATGGACAGAAATAGACACTGCAGAATGGATAGAAATAGACATTGTAGAATGGACAGAAATAGACACTGCAGAATGGACAGAAATAGACACTGCAGAATGGACAGAAATAGACACTGCAGAATGGACAGAAATAGACATTGTAGAATGGACAGAAATAGACACTACACAGTGGACAGAAATAGACACTGTAGAATGGACAGAAATAGACACTGCAGAATGGACAGAAATAGACACTGCAGAATGGACAGAAATAGACATTATAGAATGGACAGAAATAGACACTGTAGAATGGACAGAAATAGACACTGTAGAATGGACAGAAATAGACACTGTAGAATGGACAGAAATAGTCACTGCAGAATGGA
>CM031628.1:36540401-36556500 GCA_018398815.1 Conus ventricosus
TGTTCAGCCATTTTCTTCGAATGCAGAGTTCACCGGGCTTGAGAACGACCAAGTTCGTTAACACGGTTTAGAATTCGGCAGCACCCCCCCCCCCCCCCCCCCCCCACCCCCTACCCCCACCACAAACACACACACACACACACACACACATACACAACACACACCACACACACACCACAACACACACACACACACCACACAACACCTCACTCTCTCTCTCTCTCTCTCGCTCTCTCTCTCTCTCTCTCTCTCTCTCTCTCTCTCTCTCTCTCTCTCTACACTGATTTAAACAATTTTAGACCAATATCTCTTTTATCCGTTGTATCGAAACCTCTAGAGATGCATGTTCACAAACACCTAACTAAACATATGGAACATCACAAACTTTCCACCCATTTCAGTCAGGCTTTCGTCAAAATCACTCATGCCACACGGCCTTAACACGCCTCTGTGATACATGGCTATCAGCCATCAACGAAAGAAAACTCACTGGAACTGTTTTCCTCGATTTTAAGAAAGCGTTTGATCTTGTAGACCACAACATATTATTAAAAAAAATGACTGCATATGTTCAAAATCCGGCAGTACTCACCTTCTTTCAGTCATATCTTGAAAGCAGGACCCAGCGTGTTTAAACGGTACTTATTCCTCTGAAGGAATAGTGAGCTGTGGCGTTCCACAAGGCTCTGTCCTTGGACCTCTTCTCTTCTGTATTTTTATAAATGACCTACCGATGCACATATCTCACAATGATGTCAGCTGTGATCTGTTCGCTGACGATAGTTCTCTTCACTGTAGTGATACAAACATCATGTCTGTACAAATATCGTTACAACAAAGTATCACTGATGTCTTAGAATGGTGCAACCAAAACCGAATGGTCCTTAATCCGCACAAAACAAAATGTATGGTCCTAGCATCGAGACAGAAACATCAACGACAGCATCTTATGTTGAGCCTAAAAATGAGTGAAACCTTGATCGAGCGGGGTTACCGAACACCGTGTCTTAGGCGTGATCATTGATGAGAACTTTAAATGGCAATCACATATAAATCATGTTTGCAAACAGTTGGCTCGCAATTTGTTTTTACTCAATAAACTCAGTTATTATGTTGAACCACATATCCGGAAATTATTTTTTGAAGCCCATTGCCTTTCTCACATCAACTATGCGTCCACTGTCTGGAGTGGTGCCGGTGAAAATCACATAAAAAAGATCAACTCTATGCATAGACGGGGAATTAAACTGATTCTTCCGACAAGTCTCTATCAACCACGGGCAAATTCGCAAAACTAATGATGTTACCACTGCAGAGCCAACTGACCTATAATAAGGCAGTACTAATGTTTAAAGTCCATGCAAACATGGCGCCAACATATCTTGCTGAGTTTATCCAAATGGCAACAACGCGATATGATTCAAATAATTACATTCTACCACGTGTCCGCATTGATTTGTTCAAATCTAGTTTTGCATTTTTTGGTCCATCTGTGTGGAACTCTCTTCCTCCGTCTGCCAAAACATGTCAATCACTGCCGTCCTTCAAATCAGCAGTACTTAACATTTACTTGAACAATAAATCTAACCTTTTGATCATAGTCTCAACGCCCTACTTTTATGCTTGCCTCTATATTATCTAATGAAAATGTGTGTGTGTGTGTGTGTGTGTGTGTGTGTGTGTGTGTGTGTGTGTGTGTGTGTGTGTGTGTGTGTGTGTGTGTGTGGATGTGGGTATGCGCATGCGTGCGTGTATGTGTGGGCGTGTGCATGCATGTGAGCGCGCGAGCGTATGTGTCTGACTGTGTTTGTGTAATTTTGTAATGGATTTTTTTTTTTAAATAATTATTATTCTTATTACTATTGTTATTGTTAATATTATAATGTTGCTATATTTTTCATTGCTTCTGTCATTATTAATATGTGCAGTCTGTTTAGTTGAATGTTGTAGAATAGCAAGGACAGATTGGAAGAATAGGCACTGCCTAAAATCTCTATCCTTGAGTAATAAAGTTTTTGAGTCTTGAGTCTTGAGTCTCTCTCTCTCTCTCTCTCTCTCTCTCTCTCTCTCTCTCTCTCTCTCTCTCTCTCTCTCTCTCTTTTTGTGTTCGTATTGTGGCTTAAGGTTGTTGTACAATAAACACTTGGACTGGGACTCTCTCTCTCTCTCTTCTCTCTCTCTCTCTCTCTCTCTCTGTCTCCTCTCTCTCTCTCTCTCTCTCTCTCTCTCTCTCTCTCTCTCTCTCTCTCTCTCTCTCTCTCTCTCTCGTAGATTCAAAGAGATCGAAAAACAAATGGAGGAAATTACTGGCATACGATTTCAAAAGTCAGGGATGCAATTCATTCTGAGTTCTTTTTCTTCTTCGTCGATCACCACGTTAGATGGATACACCAGTCTGCCTCGCAAACGCTGCCGTCCTCTCCAGGGCTGCCTGGCCGCCATGCAGCTTCTCGTTCAGGGCCTTTGCCTCAGGCCACGTTTCGTTCCTCAGGGCGTCATGCAGATGGCAGTGCTGCAGGAGATGTTCGGTTGTCATAGCAGCTGTATGGCATGGGCACATCTCTGACTGTCCGATCTTCATCTTGTTATACAGGTGAGCGTTCAGCTGTTGTGACCCGTCCTGAGCCTCAAGATGATGACCTGGTCAGCCCTGCTCAGGCTGTGGTAGCTGTCATTTTTGTTGTATGCCGGATGCCGCTGAGACCATTTCTTTTGGACAATGCTCCTGACGATGGTTTTTTCGTCCTTGTATGACACGGAAGTGTCTGTCTGGTCCAGCTTTCCGCCCTCCTTGGCCAGAGCATCGGCAATCTCGTTTCCCTGTACCCCGCAGTGTGCAGGGATCCACTGTAGGGTAAGATTTGCGCTCTTTGCTAGTATTGCCAGGGTGCCAGACAGCTTGTCCAATTCTTTTGATTTTGGGTTTTGCAGAGCCTGTAGAACAGAGAGGGCGTCTGTGAAGATGACGATATTGTCATGGGTCCTGTTGTGGTTCCTGGTGAGCCTCTCTGCTGCTTTCTTCAGAGCATCTGCTTCTGCCCTGAAGTTTGTGGAGAACTTTCCCGTCGCAATGGCGCATCGCTCTTCACCATCCGTGTACGTGATATACACGCCTCCGCCTCCGTCTCTGGTTGCTTCAGTGGCAGAGCCATCAGTGTATGCATGTGTCCATTGATCAGACGGGTAGTTTGCTTGGATATGAGCTAGTGTCAGGGCCTCCTAGCTAGGTCTGCCTGTGTCCCCTTGTTGCATACTCCTCATTCTGAGTGATCACTGCCCCCTCGTCCATCCCCCCACCTCCCCCCCACCCACTCGTGCCTCCTCCATCCCCCTACACGCCCCCCCCCCCCCCCCCAGCCTCCTCCATCCCTTTACCTGCTTCCCTACTGCTAATCTCGCTTTATTTCCCATATCCCAGAGAGAGAGAGAGAGAGAGAGAGAGAGAGAGAGAGGAGAGAGGAGCGCACATACACACACACGCGCGCGCGCGCGTTTGTAGTTACGTCTCTCTCTCTCTCTCTCTCTCTCTCTCTCTCTCTCTCTCTCTCTCTCTCTCTCTCTCTCTCTCTCTCTGTAGGGCCAGATCCAGCTGTATGTGTGCGTGCGTGCATGCACTCGGGCGCGCGCGCGTATGTGTGTGTGTGTGTGTGTGTGTGTGTGCGCGCGCGCGCGCGCGCGCGCGTGCATGTGTGTATGTGTGTGTGCATGCGTGCGTGCGTTTGCGTGCACACGCTCGCGCACGTGCGCGCGTGTATGTGTGTGTATGTTTGTTGTGTGCCCCTCCCAACCTACCTTCTGATCAGTTCTAGAACTGTCAACCTATCAGTTCTATACGCACCTACCCTTTCTCGTCTTTATTTTGAGCAATCTGTCCAGCAACTTATGTGGGCTACATGGACCAGTTATTAAGCAAGATGCCGTTTTCATTGAATCATAGAGATTCCCGACTTCTGAAAGCGACGAGCCCATTGCCATCGACCGTCCTTAGTTCATGACACAGCTACTGCATCAACGGTTCCCCCCCTCCCACCCCCACCCCACCCCACCCCGCACCGTTTGCCGATTCCCTCCTCCCCCTCACACCACCCACACTTCCCTCACATGTTGGTGCGTGCGTACGTTCCGCCTGTCTGGAAGTTCTATAAATAGTATGCATCGTCATGCGCTTTCTGCCGTCCAAGACAGAGACACGGCTTTGAATATCCATGTTTAAGGGCTGTCTGCAGTGCGTTTGAACCGGGTTGCGGTTTCCCAACAGCGTCTTGTACCCTTTTTTTTTTTTCTTCTTCTTTTCTTCTGTGCCCGTTTTCAGCATCGTTACTCCCACTTCTATTGTATACACGTACGACCACACCCAGGAATCGTGTCGTTCTGTCGCAGTAGCAGCTCCAGCAGCGCACACCGAGCTGTCAATATTCAGTTGACTGACGGACGCCTTAAGAGTGCCCGCACACGTAGCAACGTTTGAGGCTTGACGGTTGGAGACAGACTGGTTCAATACCAAGTCAAACCTGTCCGCCGCAACATTGAGAGGAGAGTGCTGACAGATCAGTGTGCGATCTATCCGGGTTGTATCGTTAGTGCCTGCAACCGTCCAATCAGAATCGCTTTCCAGGATCAGAAGAAAATAGCCCGTATAGACAATCTTGGCATACTTTCCTTTTGAAAAGCGACTCATTTTGGTCTGAGGTCCATTCGGTTATAGGTTCAGTTACAGTAAGTGTCTATGAGCTTGAAAAAAAAAATTCAGAGCTGTTAGCACGACTTCGACATGTCTGCCTGCATAAATAGATTGAGAGGAAGAAAGCGGTTAACCAGGTGTTTTTTTCTTTTCTTTCGAGCATGTGCGTGTGTAACAAGGGAGGACTTATCCACCATTCCTTAAGCTTGATGACAATACGTGTGTAGCATCAGGGTGGATTACCAACATTTATGGGACAGACATAAAAAGCATCGTTGTCATGCTGCATAAGTCTAATTGCTGCAAAAGTGTTCATGACTTCGCAATGACTTTTGTTTCTTTCGAAAGTAAATATGAAGTGAGGCAGGGAACAGTGAATAATAAACCATAAACAAGTACTATAACTCTTGTTTCCACAAGAAAACATGAAAACATCTTCAGTTCAGTTGGAGTGGAGAACTGAATAGGTTTTCTTGTGGAAGCAGGAGTTACCGTACTTGTTTATTGTTTTTTGTTTAAATCACAGTATTTCATACCCACAGGACTGAATTCAAGACAGAATCTGCATACAGAAAGGTGAAAGGTCGTCGTGTCGACTGGCCGGCCACGTCTGCGGACAATGCTATCGGCAATACCGGCTCGGCATGACTGTTTCATTCGTCCTACATCTATGGGCCATTTAAGGTTTCCTGCCGATGTTCACAAATAAGAATTGTTGAACGCATAAAAGCAGATACTGTGGCCCTCACAAACAGACTTTCAACACAAAGACACTGTGAACTCACCACTTTCACCACCACCTTTCAACTAACTTCCTGTGCATGCGCTTTAAGCACGCGTGAAATTATATTTTAAAACACGTATGTCCAACGGCTAATGAAATGAAGGAATTGTTGTCATTGCGAGGTTATTGAACATTATTATGTTCAGTCAGTGTTCAGACGTAATACATTACAGGATTCAATATGTATATAGATACTGGTGCCGCCCACGTTGATATACAGAGACGTTCGTACCACCACCACCCCAACAAGCTCATTGACCTATTGGTTCAGTTTGTCGGTTTCAAATACGTGATCGATCAAAACTACACTCCTCATGCCTTCACTCAATTGATGTTATGTAGTCAACACGTTTCAGCCTGTCTTGTGTATCTGCATTTCATCATTATCATTTTTTTAAACTAATTTATACTCTGTGTGACTGAATTAATGATTGAACTAAGGTCATGCATAATTTCATCTCGGAGTAAAAGGGAAGTAATCAAAACAAGATGTGTACACATGGATCTAATCTTTTCAGTGTTCTGCTTGCAGCGGTGCAGACAGGTTTGAGATGTGTATTATTTGACTGAATGACAAGTCAGGATATTTTGATATGCTTTCAAGCTGCACGTGATTGTGGCCGATTTGTGAAATTATCGTCATCAGTTGGGGGTCTACTGTATGGTTTTATGACGAATCAGAACATGCACTCAGTAACACTCGTCAGGGGTCATTTTTCTTTCTTTTTTTTTAAACAGATTCTTTTTTATTGAGAATCTGAATGTTTTAACACAATGTCTTTGTCACGAGTTTGTCACGAGGCCTACGACGTTCGACCCACTAGGGTGGCGGAATTACTTATTTGTTTATTGTCGTTGCTGTTGTCGTGTATCGTCCTTTGGGCGGCTTGTGGTGCAGTTGCACCTTGGTGTGGTTCAGCTCAACTTCGGTTTGCTTTCTCTCTCTCTCTCTCTAATTCCACCGCCCGTGCTATTCATCTGCAAGTTCACGGGTGGCCGGTACCTTTCTCTCGAACTTTCTGTCTATCGGCCTCTCGCTGTCTTTTTACCTGTCGCACGTGCTTCGTTTCTTTTAGTTTGAAGTATGCTCACTCTGTGACGCAGCATGGCATGTTGGCCGCCATTGCTGAGGGAGGTTAGCTCTTCACTCGAGCGGAAGATGTCTCTGGGGGCGCCTGCTCAGTCCTGGTTCTTTACCTTATCGTCGAGAGTACAGTCAGTACTTTCAATTCCTGCAGTCGGCCTGTAGGAGAGGGACATCATTTCTTCTGTCTCCGCATCTTCGCCTCTGTCCTCTCGACTGGACAGAGGGTAGAGAGAGTCCTTTGACCCGCCTCTTCGGGGTCACCCACGGGTAGCTGGTAAGCATCAGTTTCGTGGTCTGTTTGTTTTGATTTGTCGTTGTTAGCCGGCTTAGTCTTCGCTTTTGCGCAATTTTCTTTTGTTTTCGAAATTGTAAGAGAATATATTGTGTGAGACCTTTTCTCTGGTTAATTCCATCTTTAACCTGGCCATTCTAAATTATTTCCAAAATTCTTTCTCCTGTTTATGTATCTGGTGATGCGGTAGTCGGTGGGGAAGGGAGAGAACCTGGTGATTCAGGGTTGGAACTCGCTTGGTCTCGCTCGTCCGCCCCTGTCACATTCGCCGGACTTTTATCCTTCGGCCACCGTCGGTTTGTGTGTGCAAGGAGAGCGAGTTTTATGTTCACGAGCGTGCGTGCGCATGATTTATCGTTCGGATGCGTGGTTGGAGATTTGTGTTATTTTGAAATGTGTTTATAAAATGTGACAATTATGTCATTGAATTACTATTTGCAAATGTGGTGGCAGTTATTAAGCGATGGTCGCTGTGTTGATTTATTTCCTAAGGAAGGAAAACGTTAAGCGTGAGTGAGAGAAGGGTGAAGATAATTCATATTTGTTTTATAACCTGTTGATTTAATGCAGTCTTTTACCTGCATCGTGTGAGAAGACTTGATTCAATGGGTGTACTGTGTGCGTTTAATACACTTCCCCTCGCCCATCATGCGAGTGGCTGATAAGACTTGACGCAATGGTCAGACGGTACTGACGGCAGGGTTCCAGTACCCTTCTTCCTTCCTCCTTCCTTCTTCTTTTCCTCCTCTCCGACTCTCCTCCAGCTACGTCCTCCCCCCTCCCGGGGGCTTCACCTGGAGCACGAACTGGATGGTGCCACGTGCTGGTCGAGGCCACGTTCTGGCTGAGACCACGGACGGATGGTGCCACGCGCTGGTCGAGGCCACGCCTTGGTCGGGACGTGGACTGCTAGGGGAGCCCGCCGTCTCGACTGGCCGGCCTGGACCCCCGTCCAGGACCTCCAGTAACAGCTACGTTCCCCCCCCCCCCCCCCCCCCCCCCCCCCCCCCCCCCCCCCCCCCCCCGCCCCCCCCCCCGGGACACACTCTTCACTGCCCGCTTGGGAGTCGAGGGTGTCGGCTTTGGGTGACTCCCTGCGAGAACCAACCCGGCTCGGAGCACCTAGTGCGACAGGGTGCTCCCTGCGGACTTGACAGGGGCAGGGATGTGGACGCACTCCGTGGTGTGAGAAAGGGTCAATACTGGAAATATTTCTTTATAATTGTGTACATGTCATATGTGTTGGAATGCTGTAATTGTGATTGTGTACGTCGTATGGTGAAATATTTATTTATAATCGTGCATGTTGTGGGTGTGGGAGTGCTTGATTGCGATTGTGCATGTTGTGTGCGTTGGAGTGCTTGATCGTGATTGTGCATGTTGTGTGCGTTGGAGTGCTTGATCGTGATTGTGCATGTTGTGTGCGTTGGAGTGCTTTATTGTGATCGTGCATGGTGCGTGTGTTGGAATGTTTATTTTGCTGGTGTGAATAAATGGGGTGTTGTATCGTAATCTTTATTGTGTGGTCTCTTGCGGAGCGTGTGAGGTCAGTCACTCCCTTCACTCCCACCTAGACCGATCCTGTCAGGGCAGACCTCCAGGGGTCGGTCGTGACAGCTCTTTTAAGCCGAACCACGAGTCTAATCTTTCAGTATCCTGCTCTCAATATTGAGACAATCTCTCTCTCTCTCTCTCTCTCTCTCTCGCTCTCGCTCTCTCTCTCTCTCTCTCTCTCTCTCTCTCTCTCTGTTATTTGTATGTATGTATGTCCACACACACACACAACGTATATATATATATTATATATATATAATTATATATATATATATATATATATATATATATATATATATATATATATTTATATACGTGTGTGTGTGTGTGTCTTTGGGCGATTGCACGACCGGATTCTTTGTATCCAGCCTCTAAAGTACTGCTATGTGTGTGAGCACTATAAGCAATTATTGTTTTCTGTTTGAGGTTTACAAGGTGGATTTGCTGCATAGAGTGTACTGCATCACAACAAGTACAACAAATACTTATCAATCATATTCACCAGGGGTCTCTTTCAATTTTGTTGGCCAACCGAATTTATTTTTTGTACTCCCAGTTCTTAAAGAACAGGGAGTACTTTAGAATGGGAACGAAGAAATGCTCTGTGTGTGTGTGTGTGTGTGTGTGTGTGTGTGTGTGTGTGTGTGTGTGTGTGTCCGTGGTCAAAAATGTGTTCCACTCGCTCCAGACAAAACTACTGGGCGATCTTTCTGAAAATTTGTAGGTGTGTTCATTATGGATCAAGGATGATGCCGATGTTTTAGTTTACCGCTATAACCGTTACTAACGGCTGTAACGGCCTGTAACGGTTTTTCTTCTTTATGGAATATCTCAGAAAGTACTTGGCCGATCTTTCTGAAAATTTGTAGGTATGTTCATTATGGGTCACAAATAATGCCCAATGTTTTAGTTTACCGCTTAACCGTTACTAACGGCTGTAACGGCCTGTAACGGTTTTTCTTCTTTATGGAATATCTCAGAAAGTACTTGGCCGACCTTTATGAAAATTAGCAGGTATGTTCATTATGGGTCACGGATGATGCCTGATGTTTTAGTTTGCCCCGTTATAGCCGTTACTAACGGTTGTAACGGCTTGTAACGGTTTTTCTTCTTTATGGAGTATCTCAGAAAGTACTTGGCCATTTATAAGCGGTATGGATGATTTGTGCAAATCGGATCCTCTGTCCAATGTAAGTGATGTAGCGCTGAAAATGGATTAAACAACCGTTAAAAACCGTTATTCTGCCGTTATTTCTTAATATATAGGTCGATTTAATGAAATTTTGTTTTTATGGCACTTCTATTAGTGTTGCCAAAATTTGACCGTTAAAAACCGTTATTCTTGACATATTGTCCAATTTGGATAAATTGATATCTAACACAGGCTTTAGCCAAAGTGGGGACTAAAATACCGGTTTCAAAAGTGCATATCGGTTATATAACCGTTAAAACCGTTATTTGCCGTTATTTTTATATATATTGGTGGGTTTTAATGCAATTTTGTATATAAAAGGTTATCACACACAAATGCACTTCCATCAGGTTCAAAATCTGACCGTTAAAAACCGTTATTCTTGACATATTGTCCGATTTGGATGAAATTTGGTATGTACACAGGCTTTAGCCCAGTGAGGACTAAAATACCGGTTTCAAAAGTGTTATATCGGTTATATAACCGAAAAAACCGTTAATTTGCCGTTATTTTTTATATATTGGTGGGATTTTAATGCAATTTTGTATATAGAAAGGTCATCAGACACAAATGGCACTTCCATGCAGTGTTTCAAAATCTGACCGTTAAAAACTGTTATTCTTGACATATTGTCCGATTTGGATGAAATTTGGTATGTACACAGGCTTTAGCCCAGTGAGGACTAAAATACCGGTTTCAAAAGTGTACATCGGTTAAATAACCGTTAAAACCGTTATTTCGCCTTTATTTCTTATCTCATAAAGCACTTGGCTGATTTATAAGCGGTTTGGAAAACTGGGAGTACGTTTATATGCTTCGCATCTTGTTTTTAGCACAATGTCTCGTATACCTGAAATATAACCATCATGCCTAATAGTAGTGCGTACACACGTACCAAGAATCCTACCTTTCTTAACCGAGACCAGTAAATACACAACCCTACACTTTTAAAATGAAATCAAACTACATGACAGGAGCTTAGTTTCTGGCTGATTGTTTGCGGGTGGTTTAATATGCGTGTTGGACACCGCCAAAGTGACGCAGTAACAGTGTTTTTCTCTGGCGGGTTGCCTTTTGCCGACCTGATAACAGATTGCTACCTATGAGCCGATGCCAGTGCTTAGGCTGTGACGTACCGGACCTGGAGAAGGTAAGGTAAGGTAAGGTAAGGTAAAGTAAGGTAAGGTAAGGTAAGGTAAGGTAAGGTAAGGTAATGTTGCTTATAGTCCAGCCGACCGCAAAGGGCCATATCAGGGCTGTCAACACGTTCAAGTCAACTCACAAGAGCATTGGAAAAAAATCCAAGAAAACAAAACAACAAACAACAACAACAACAAACTCAAATTCACAGAACTCTTTAAAATACGTCTAAAAACACACCAGAAATTTTGCTTTAAAAAAAACAAAAACACTTTCTTCTGTAAAATCTTAGATTCGAAGAAAAACGTGGATCTTTTGTCAGTAATTCAAAGATCCCATCGAGCGGGACGTGATCTCTGAACAAAGTGTTGATGGAGTCCGCTGCAACATGTGCACGTCTCACATCACGCAAGTCGCAGGACTTGGGTGTGGCTCGCTGCAAACCAGGGAGCGGCAGTGAGAGAAGGGAAGTAATGCCAACTGCTAGAAGGGCAGGGGAGATGACACAGCACACACCCCAATACATCAGGTCGTCACAGGGCCACCTGTCGGAGGAGACGCAGCGCTGACTGACGCTGCTCGAGTCACTCCGGCGGTGCCTGTTCTTCAGCATACGCACAAATGAGCCGCCAACTGACGATGGCGAAAAGCGGCTTAGTCACGCCTGAATGTGCTTTCCACCATCATTATTGGAGATCGTTGGTCGGCTCATTTATTTCTGGTGTATTTAGCAATGTTGATAATAGAAGGCTATACTCTGAATTTGACCATTACTGTTCGGTCATAGGATCCATGGTTATCAGGAAATACGATTTTTAAAAAATGCATGTTAGTCTTCACGGAGGTGTGTGTGTGTGCGCGCGCGCGCGCGTGTGTGTGTGCGTGCGTGCGTGCATGCTTTCGTGTGTGTGTGTGTGTGTGTGTGTGTGTGTGTGTGTGTGTGTGTGTGTGTGTGTGTGTGTGTGTGTGCATGCTTTCGTGTGTGTGTGTGTGTGTGTGTGTGTGTGTGTGTGTGTGTGTGTGTGTGCATGCGTGCATGCTTTTGTGTGTGTGTGTGTGTGTGTGTGTGTGTGTGTGTGTGTGTGTGTGTGTGTGTGCACGCGCATGTGTGCATGCGTGCATGCTTGCGCGCGTGTGTGTGTGTATGTGCGCGCGCGCCAGTGTGTGTGTGTGTGTGTGTGTAATAGAAATACAGGGTGGGGATTCAGGGGTGTTGGGGAGAGTCAGTGGGGAGAAGCGGAACGGGATGGGAGGGGGGGGGGGGAGAGGGTTGTGTTGGGGGAAAATTACAACGTAGAAAGAAAACGACTGAATTACCCCCAGGGTTACAAGTCCCGCTTGCAGACAAACTACGTTTTGAAACATCATCTTTGTCCTGCTGACAGATGTCTGAGAATATAGCTTTGTACATTTCCCCCTGTGTTTGTTATTTGAACGTCTGAAGAAGAAGCATTTGTCGACAAGTCACCTGTCTGTGTTGTACTGTCTAGTAAATAACTGTTACTTTTAATCTTTTTGGAGTGTACTTATATATTACGATATTCGGGCTTATATTCGTAACACTATGCCAGTCTCCTTACATTTTGAAAGGTTACGGTAACAGCTTTACCGTACAGATGTGCAAGAGAAATTTGGCAACACATTTTCAGCAAAATCCCCAGGAAACAAACAAACAAACAACACGAAACAACCGTTAACAACTATCTCATCTACGCGCGCTAATAAAACGCCTTTAACAGTCTACGGACTGATTGGCAATCACCAGTACGAATCTGTACATGTCCACGAGCTGATTGGCAATCACCTACTAGGAATGTGCACATACCCATACAACACGCAGTCTCCATTAATTCCAGTGAGAAATCTCCGGACACTAAGGATATTCTGCTCATAGTAGCCAACTTTGGGCATGAAGGGATTTAAGAGTAAGGCTTGCTTCCTGATTGCTCACTGGATCAGCGAGAGGAGGCCATGTTGATGGTGCGTGTGGAAAAAAAAAAAGAGTAATGATGGCGTTATTAACCCTTACAAATAACCTGCATCTCGGCTGTATCGAAGACTGTAACTTGCCTTGCGCTCTATATCACATCGTGATTACCCGTGCTGCGAGGTGGACTTGATGACTATATCACCGTGAAATATTTCAGCATGTCCGAAACTGTGCAGCAAGACTAATTCTCAAAGCCCGCTTCAGAACACACACTAATCATGTTCTACTGCAGCAGATTTTACTGGTTGATGGTCGAAGCTGGGATGTAATTATGAAAGATCACCCGCCTCTTTGGGATTTCAGCCGATCTTTCAGACCTACAGTCTGTTGACCGTACGGGTCAATCTTAGAATAAGATCCTGATCCTGATCCTGATCCTGATCCTGATAGCCTAGGTGGATGCAGCTCCGCAACCAGGTGTCATTGAGCTGAACTCGGGGATGGCCGTTGGGGGCATCACTTTCATTGGGTCGGAACGTTTTTAAAAAGGAAATACACCAAAATTTTAAAATAAGTTTTTATTTACCTGAAGAGGGCTGCTCTCTCCTTTTCCGTTGCTATTTACAACCTAGGAAGGTTCCAGCAACGTTCTGATCCTGATCCTGACCCTGATCTTGTCTAGCGAGAACCATTCGCTCTTCTGCTGACTCGGTGCTTCTGGTTGTTCCTATACAAAAATACAAAACAAAAGGATGACCCTTACCTTCTCTCTCTCTCTCCTCGCTTCTAGAACTTGGAGTTCTCTACCACATGAAATTATAGCCACTCGATCGTATTCTTATGCAGCTTTCAAATCAAAGTTTAAAAACTTACTTTTTTACTCTCAGGTTTCAAAACCAGAGTTGTAGATAAAGTTTGACTGCGCGTGCAAACGCCCTTAATGTATGTGTGTTTGTGTGTGTATGTGTGTGTGTGTGTGTGTGTGTGTGTGTGTGTGTGTGTGTGTGTGTGTGTGTGTGTGTGTGTTTGGGGGGCGGGGGAGGGGGGGGGGGGTGTTGAAGGGAACGGGGATGAAGAATGCTGGGAAGTGAATGGAAGAGGCTACTACTACTACTACTACTGCTACTGTTACTACTACTGCTGCTACTGCTACTACCGCTGCTACCGCTACTACTACTACTGCTACTGCTGCTGCTACTACTACTACTGTAATTGCTATTCTTATAGGATTCTTATTTCAAAGCTAAGCAAGAGGCTTCGTTGTTAAAACACTCTTGCTTTTCATCTCTCTCTCTCTCTCTCTCTCTCTCTCTCTCTCTCTCTCTCTCTTTTTGTGAATGGACCAGCATATGTGTCGGTTAGCGATTCACTGAATTCTGTAAAGTTTCTGGCGATTGATACCGACGTGGGGGAGTGAGGGGAATGGAAGGGGTGGGAAACGGATTGTGATTTCATTGTAATTATATACTGAAGGCATGAGTAAGTGCATTGTATCTTTAACTAAAGTTTAGACAACAGCTGAGAGAGGGGTGGGGTGGGAAGGGGGGGAAAGGTGAAGTGGATGAGGTGATGGAATCCAAAATCCAACAAAATCCAACAAAATCCAAATTAAATATTGTCGCACTAATATTAGAAAATTTTCATTTAGTAACAGAGTGGCACCGTATTGGAACAAACTACCTGCGCACATTAAAAAAGCAAAAGATTTGAATACTTTTAAAAACCTTCTGGATACTAACGCTGAGTTAAATATGTTAAAATCTCAATTTGATTGATAGAAATAAAGTAATAGAATAGATTAAAATATATCCTGAGCATATGCATGCATTAAGCAACCAAATGTTTATGAAATAGATGATTGGGACACAAAAAGCTGTGAGGCTATCAAAGTCCCAAGTGAACTGAACTGAACTGAACTGAACTGAACTGAACTGGAAAGGGGAGGGAACATGCATGATTTTATGATGCAGTACATGGTGCATATACGTCTGTATTTAGTCCCAAATTGTGCCCGGTACCAGCGGTACACACACACACAGAATCGTTCGTTCCGCTTTGTGTCGCTTGACTGGTATCACATGACAGGTCACATGATTTCCATCACCCCAGCAACTGCACACCACTTCCGCCACCATAACTCGTCTGCTTCCATTGTCGTCTGCTTGTTAGTGCATTCGTTCGCTTTTCTGCGAATTCGAAAGTTTGAAGCCATTCCCAGAGAAGTTGTGGACACATTTCCATCACCATGAGTCACCAGGAACTGATCACGGACCCTTCTTTTCGCAGTATGGTGCGCGCTAGCGGGGCGGCAGAGGTGTGGATCCATTCCACAGACGACGTCAAATTGACTCAATTCGGGTGGCGATGCACGAATAAAGAGAGCTCCTACGGCAACGACACACTGATTGGGAACTGGAACGAGGAACGATTTGATCTGCATAAGAGGAAAGTGGCCGAGTGTCTGCCTTCACAGGTATGCGAAATTAAAGTGCGTGTGCGCGTGCATCAGTGCCTGTGCGCGCGCCTGCGCCATGTCCTCGAGAGAGCATATATCTCCCACACCCTTAGTACAGGTGTATATATAGTCATGATGCAGATAATGCTGACGAAGTTGATGTACCCGTTGGTTGAAGATGTTCTCTGCTTGTGATACAATGTATAATGTTCATTTCCTCTGTGTACATGTGTAGACTAGCATGGCACGGAGCCTACATATTGCATTCATCTAACTTGAAAATATTGAATGCTCGTGGGCATGTTTTTTATGGGTGTTGAATATTTTTCCTATTACTATCCTCATTTTTATGGGTGTTGATATTTTTCCTATTACTATCTTTATTTCAGATTATTGTATTCCAGATTATGATGAGATGACAGCAAAGCGAACGGACAAAATTAATCGTAAGATTAAAGCAGTAAGAGAAACACACTTTTATCACAAAATAGAGTCAACTGGTGAAGGCTGATTTTTTTCATACCTTTGAAAATACATTTTTACTACCAGAACAAAGTTTGTGGTGTTTGGTGATATCTGCTCCGAACCAGCATATAATCCAACTTACTAAACACCAGTAGATGACATTCATTGCTTAGTCACAGAGCTGGTGTGAGAATTTGATACTTCTTCATGGTGATCAGTCAGGATAGGGGTGATAATCAGGATGCCGTGCAGTTCTGTTCTGTGACTGCATGACAGGGCTGTATACTGCATTTTTTTTTTTCTTCTGGAGAATTACAGAGACTTGAGTAAAGAGAGAAGTGGGCTGGAAACCACATGAAGACCACAGACACCTGATGTAAAGGGGGAAAGGTTGGGGGGGGGGGGGTAACCACACGGATGAAGCGGGGGTAACCACACAGATGAAGCTTTCAGAAGACTGATATATATACACAAACCTGATACCTTGGTCATGCCCAGCATATCATCAAGTGGCATGGA
>CM031628.1:36562031-36572031 GCA_018398815.1 Conus ventricosus
AAACTTTCCAAATTTCAAACCAAAAGGCCACTCCCGAAGTTTTTCTTCTCCCCTCTCCTTCGGGGAAAACACTTACTAAATCACATCAAGCAATTTATAAACAATTTTTAAATGTATGTATCTCTCTTTACTCTGAGAGATAAACTCATTCATTCAAATCATGGCCTTCAAATAACATGGCCCCCAAAAAATCCATACCAGGAGAATAAATAATTTTTTTCACTCCTTGATGCTATACCTGCATCAAAACCAAAGACTCGTTCCATCCCGTCATGATTCCCCGTCTCTCTGAGCAGTGATCGCCTCCTTGAATTCCCCCGTCCCTGGAGATGGGATTCCGGCTTCTCTCCCTCGACTTCTCCTGTCACTGGATGAGAGTTCCCACTCCTCTCCCTCGTCTTCTCCTTCCCTCCGGAGAGATGACGAGTTCCAACTCCTCTCCCTGGAGTCTTAATTGCCGGGCTGAACTACCTGTGTGTTCCCCCAAAACCATGGCCATCTTTAACCCCTCACGGGGTGAAAGGTGAAAAGGGTGAAGGGGCGAAGGTGAAGGCGAAGGGCTGAAACACGAATAAGGTTCGTGTAAGTAACCTGTTTCCCAATTTTAAATTTAAATGAATTCTTTCTTTCTCTTTTCTTTAATTTTCCCCTGTAGTTTTTCCCCACTATCTACCCGCTCACCTGTAATGACTGGTCAGCAGTGAGGACCAGCGTCCGACAGGTTCGAGTCTCTAGGCCATCTGCTGGGCTAAAACTGATTCTTTTCCTCCTCCTCCTAGGGGAGTGCATACTCAGTGTTCAAAACCATGACCACACCTTACCAGCCCTTGTTAAACATCTCTCAGTGGTCACTTTCACCCAATGACCACCCTTGTTTTATTTCCTGAGTATATCTCACAATTATTTGGGACGCCCGCTACACTAGTCAAGCCACATGAATATTCTTCCTTTTCATTAGGGCATGGGGAAATAAATTCATATCACTAACTACATGTGAGGAGCGTCACATGCCTTGATGTGGGGCTACGTCACATGACTTTTACATAATCCAGTCGGTCGTTTCTTGTAACCTTCCCCATAACTTGAACCCACTTATCTCCTTCGCTTTCCAACTTGCCCTTTTATTTTTTTTTCCTTTTTTTTTTTTTATTCATTGTTCATTTGTTAAATGATATCATTGATTTACTGACTATAAAAATAAAAAAAGAGAATCCATATTTCATTTTTTAAATGATGATCATTGATTTGCTGACTATATAATAATAAACAGAGTCCAATATTAAATTTAAAACAACAACAGTATAACTGTGCACAAGTTGTACACTTTGAATTCTTAACATAAATGATCTTTTGACATTCCTTTCATTTGTTAAATGATGAATGATGATCAATGATTTACTGACTATACAATAATAAAGAGAATCCTATATTAAAACAACAACAATATAACTGTGCACAAATTGTATACTTTGAGTTCTTAACACAACTGATCTTTTGACATTCCTTTCATTTGTTAAATGATGATCATTGATTTACTGACTATATAATAAAAAAAGAGAATCTTATTTTAAAACAACAACAATATAACTGATTCACAAATTGTACACTTTGAGTTCTTAACACAACTGATCTTTTGACATTCCTTTCATTTGTTAAATGATGATCATTGATTTACTGACTAATATAATAAAAGAGAATCTTATTTTAAAACAACAACAATATAACTGTTCACAAATTGTACACTTTGAGTTCTTAACACAACTGATCTTTTGACATTCCTTTTCCCAAGGAATGGCAGCCCTGGAAAGGCCTGGTGTGGTCTGCTATCCAGAACACGGGACAAAGCAGTTCAGATCAGGTCACGCTAGGGGCGCCAGGCATTTCCCTTTATTTCCACTATTTTGCCACCAGTTTAAGAAAACGTCATAAAGAAGTAATGAAAATCATTTCAATACAACAACAATGGAAAAAAAAAAAAAAATTTTAAGCCATAAGGCAAACGGACACAGCACAGAAGGTGGTGTCAGGGCAGTGCGTAAAGCCCCACCATCTCATCGTCAGATTACAACAGAACACTGGCATATTAGATATTGTAAGAGAGAACAAAGTGCAAAGACCTGCTGCAGCAAATACAGGAAATAGGCCACAAACATAGAAGAAAAAAAACAGTGAACAGCAGGAAAGAAAGACAAAGAGAAAGCTGTTTTAATAGTAGAATGTGTACATGCATTGGCAATGTCTGTGTTTGCATGTATTCCCTATTCACGAGTGCGTCTACTTCAGGCCGTCATTCGCACGCCCACCCCGGTCACCAACCGGAGCTGGACCACGACAGTCTGAAGGACGTCTACAACAGCTGGAAAACCACACAGCGGGCAGACTACCTCAACCCCAACATCCCAAACAGCCTGTGGGTGTGACCAAGTGATTCGCCAGTCACCTCTCACCTCATCTCATGCATGTTCTAACCGACAGTTAGGTCCTCATTATTTGAAAGCACTGTACTAAGATTGACCGTCAGTGAAAAATGCCCTCCCATGAAGACCCAACTTGTCAGGACATCTGGAAGCTCTTTTGAAAGGTCCCTATACTTTATCGATGTTACTGTCTCGTGAAAAGTTTCGACTGTGATGACCTGATTGTTTTATTAAGTGTTATGTTGTGACCACCTCATGACTGAAGAGTCAAATTATTGTTACCAAATCCACCGACGTCTTGCTTCAGTCTTTTTAAAAGTTTTAGATTTGTTGGCATCACGAATCATTTTGTGTTGTTTTTGACTCTGTTGTCGTGAAGACTTACATCTGACATTTTTGATTGTTTGTTTCGTTACAAATCAACTCATAAGTCTTTTTTTGTGTGTGAAAATTTCTAGGTTGTCTTTTGACTGGAAACCATCGCCACACACTTGTGGCTGCTGAGCTCATTTATTGTCACCAATTTTTGTGGAGATGCACGAATATAAAGCTCGATGACGGGTACTGATTTTTCTCTCAGCTATTTCAGAAATCAGTTTGGGAAAGAGAGACGGGTTAGGTAGGGACTGGAGATGGGGGTGGGAATAGGGAGGGTATTGGGAGGGAGAGTCTTGTAAATGTGTAACACATCTTTTATCGGGTGACATTGTGCAAACCATTGAACATAAGCATACACAGCCAGACAAATGTGCATCTGTGGACTGCCTTGCTTAATCAGTCTTATTAACACGATGGTGAGAAAAAAAGCCATACACATATATGTATACACACTCACACAGACACACACACATCCATATTTTCGAGAGAAGTGAGTAGAAACGTAATACATGAGCCAAGGGCAATAATTTAGAAGACTAACTTCTTATTTCTCTTTACATAGAAAGGCATTTCCATTTTCAATACATCTGTGATAATTGTACCTGCTTGGAGTTTATTACTAACTAGTTTCATAACTTGGAAGCTTTTTTTCACTCCTTACATGAAAAGGTGCTTCTAATTGAAGTAAATCTGTGATAATTCGTATCTGCTTGGAGCTCATCTATTTTTGATGGTCAGTTATCTATGGTTTGATTGTATCTTTAAACTGATCATGGATAACTGAAAAAGAGTTACTTTTCTTAAATGATTAATCAAGGTTTTATATTTGACTGAGCCATTGCCTTCACTTGTTTCATTTCTTATCTTGATGAAAATGGTAATCAAAATTCACACCACATTAGATGATGGGGCCATTTTCTGTGTACATATGTTTGGGAACAGTATGGTCTAGATGCTTTCAGATTTTGTAACATAGGGGGCAGTGAGTTCCAAACAGCTGGGGCAGCGCTGTCATATAAATGTTCATATTCTTTGTTGATTTCAGTATTAATCAAGCAGAAATAATTTCAAGAATATTTTTAAGCAGGGTAAATATAAGAGCTGTCCTAACAGCACAAGTGGTATATTTCAATTTTGTGAATTGTGGGATCTGACGATGGTTATGAACTATCATACCACACGCCGACAATAATGCAGATGTTGACATGTATTTTTAAAAAAATTTAAAAAATTGCCATCATTGTACTGATCATGGGAGCCAACACCTGTCAGTCACAAGTTAAATCTAAAATAAAAAAAATTAAAAAATTAACAGTTGTGTTTTACGTTCTTGCTTATGTATTTTTTATTATCATAATTCTAACAGAACCGATTGTTCTGATTTCATGAACATTGAAATATTTCATATTTTCACTTATGTTTTTTTATAATCAATGATTCTGCCATTATATTATTTTCGTCTGGCTTAACGGGGAAAAAAATGATCATAAGGGTACTCTTTCAAAGTCTTAAAGCAAGTTTTGATTAGTGAGAGTCGTTATCTTTGAACAACTTGAAATAACATCAGCGATGAGAGGAAGAGGGGAGAGTACTCTTGCTGAAAGAGAAAACATGCCTCTTTTCACCCCACCCCTTTTCCAGTATGATCTTGTGGTTGCAACTTTCTACTTACATGTACACAGTGTATGCACCTTTGATGTTTTTCTCTTTGTTTCAGTGTTTCTTGCCTTTTTTTTTTTCCTTTTTTTTCTTTTGAACAGTTTTGTATTTTGTGGTCAATACTTCCACTGGATCCGGAAGATCTGCTGTCAGTTGTGTTCTTTGTATTCTGAATTATGCTTTTGCTTACATACTCTTCAGATTTTTTTGTATGTCAGTATTAATACCTGTGTATTAAGCACAAAGCTGTCAGTAATGCAGTTTTGCGGTAATTTTCATGCGTTCACCGACTTTATGTACATGATTCAATAACTCACTTCAAACTTTATTTGGCGTTTCATGAGAATCATGAAAATACCGATCAAAAGCGTCTCTAAAAGTATTCCATAACCAGTATTATGAAAATTCGAAAAAAAGCTGAAATGATTTCTGAAATAAACAGTCTTTCGCTCTGTCTCAACAAACACTACCTTGGTTTAAAAGGTGTAAATGTCCTGAGAGTGTGTGAAAATTTTTTTGTTTTTCTTTTTGGATGTCATCCTTCATGTACCCTGCAAAGCACCACTTCCACACAGCTCATTCTGGCTTTCTTCCCTCTCCTGTACACAGCTGCACTCAGATTTGTTCTTCCATAGCCCCAGTACATGGCTCCCACTGAAGAAAAGCAAGAATCCCTGATTTTACATGGTTAGGGGTGGGGTTGGTTTGAACTTGGATTAAAATTAGTTTCATCTGAAGCGAATGCGTGTAATTACTGTGTGTCAACCATTTTACAGCCCAAATATGATAAGGTAACATGTTCATAAAGCTTATGTCGAATCTCTTTCTCTTATGCAGCATCTTACTGAAGCACAACATCACAGAATGACATCATTTTGCTTTCAAAACAAAATGTGGATTGCTGCCACTCACAAAGAAGCTGACACAAGATCTCATGATGTCATTGACGTCTGCTAGCATACAGAAAATGCGACCAGCTGTCCATGGATTCCACTGCCACTTTTTCTTCCCCCCCCCCCCCCCCCCCCCCCCCCCCCCAAAGTGAGTTTCTTTTTTACTGATTTTTCCCTCCTGATTCTCATTTTCAAATTTCTCTGAAACCTGAAAATCAGCAGAAAATTGGGAGCCCAGCCAGTTCTGGCAACCTGCAAGGTGCTGTGAGGCTACCATGAGGCAGCCTACCAGAGGAGGCCCTGCACTGCCGCAAGAGCAGCCCAGTGGTATTCATGAATGCCTATATGATTCAATACACACGTGACAACACATACTACTCTCCCTTGAGGATTCCATGTTCAAGCTCGATTGAGCCTGTAACATATATTTATGTTGGATAAAATATGCCGAGTAAATAAGAGTCTCAAAATGAAGGTTGAGTCCATGACATTTGTTTATTCTGGATTATATATGCTGAGCAAATAAGAAGCTTATGATTAAGTTTTAGAATGTCTGGAGGGCAAACGTGTAACCTCCTATGCAGGTCATTCAGCCACAGTGCTTCTGTCCATGTAACAGCAATGAAAGGGTTAAACAACAACTTTCTGTCCATGTAACAGCAATGAAAGGGTTAAACAACAACTTTCTGTCCATGTAACAGCAATGAAAGGGTTACACAACAACTTTCTGTCCATGTAACAGCAATGAAAGGGTTACACAACAACTTTCTGTCCATGTAACAGCAATGAAAGGGTTAAACAACAACAACAAAATCAAAACATATATACTTATGTTAACATTTATTTTACCAGCATGACAGAGTATTTTAAAGACACTGTGTACCTCATCTCCTGCTAACTTCACAGAACTGCAACGAGATCAATATCCATGACTACAAATATGAAGAACACATAACTTCTTCGTTGGAACACTACAACACTATAATCATAAAATCTTGGTCAGTCTCTGGCAGTCCTGAAGTGCAGGGACCCCCTTTAAAAAAAAAAAACAAGTAAACTTTCTTTTCAAAGATGTCTTCTTTCAATCCAGAAATAAGGCAGGATAAATTGAAATATGACGATTTATAATGTACAGCTTCTTTGAATAAAAAGTTAAGGCGGGATTAACTGAAATAGGATAACGCATGAATCAGTTTGGCATTTGCTCAACACACAGTTTCTTTCCATCAAATATTAAGGTGGGGTCAACTGAAATATGCCAGTTTGTTAATTTGACATTTGCTTAAAACATACCTGGTTTAAATCCAATATCAAGTAGAATTAATTGAAGTATGCCAACTTGTATGTTACTTTGGCATCTGTATAACATGAAGCTTCAATCAATCAACTGTTAATGCAGGATTTATATAGATACGCCAACTTACATGTTAACTTGGTATTTGAATACTGTACAGCATCCTTCACTCAAACATTAAGGTGGGATTTCTAATTAAATTCACTTTGATCTTTGATGGAAAGAAAATGCGATGTACAGACAAAAATGTTTGAAGATGAGCGAGTGTTGTCAGAAACAGGGGCCCATAGACTCCAGGTCTGCCATTTTTGGCCTACAATCTTCCAATGGTAGGCACAGGGTTTTAAATGCATAATATAACATAACATCTCATGATTGACTGGAATCGTTGTGCAACTGTAGAAACAGATTCTGTAACATAACAAATAAATGCAGCATCTGGATTTTTTTTTTCATCTCTGAAAGACAGACAAAGTTAAGGTACAATTAGAAATCATGATATGAATAAATACAATCAAAACAAGATCTTAACTCATACAAGTCGGTAACATTTGCTCGCATCTGAATTGGCAAAAAGTTTCAATTCAATGAAATGTATATACTAACACAGAATATTGACTCTGAGTGTAAATGTTCCTGAGCAATACATTGTCAAAAAAGATAAAGTATCTTAATAACACCTGATGATGTGTGTCTACTTAAATCATTACCTTCATACAAATAGTTTTTCTATTTAGCTAGTGGCTAATATGCACAAAAATATATGTGCCAACATGGATAATAGTGCAACCTCCAAAACAGCCTGATAAAAATAAAATCTGTAAAAAAAGTAATATCATTTTTGTGCCACTATAGAGTCCATGTAAACATATTCAACTGTCCATAACTGCTCCGTAATTTCTCCGCTTCCTGGCTTGGTTACATCATGAAAAGTCACATCGTGATCCAGGCACATACAAGAAAACGGATGTTTGTGCCATCACAATTTAAACCACACCAAACTCTGGAAAAAAAAAAATCGGATGAAAATAAAAAGTGTAAAGCAGTAATATCATATGTTTATACCACATCATGCATAGTATCCACATAAATATATTCAACTGTCTACAACAGTTCTGTCATTTCTTCTCCATTTCCTGTCTTGGATACATTCATAAAAAGGTTCCTATTATAATCCAGACACCAAATTGTCGCGCAGATTGATTGATGATCTTTCTTCCTTGGGTAACAAGACTTCAATGGACAGCAGCATTGTCTGAGGCTGACAGAGAAAGAGAAAAGGGCCAGGTGATTAAAAAACAAAAAGTGATGAAGTGGGTTATGTTAGAACCGCCCCCTTGCACCCCCAGCCCCCCCCCCCCCCCCCCCCCCCCCCCCCCCCCCCCCCCCGACCTACACACACCCCTTCCCAAACAAAAAAAGGCAAAGAAAAGAAAGGCAAAAATCTGAAAGAAATAAAGAACTTAAGGTCAGACAGGAAAGATGTAAGAAAACAAGCAAGAGGAAGACTTCCTCCAAAACAGACACAGCTTTCCACACTTTTTTTTTTTTTTAGAGTGAGAGAATGAAATATAGACGACAAAAGTCACAGATCATGTCACCTACCTAACATTGCTCCACACAACACTAACTAACATATATCCACACCAATATCATCAAACATTTTCTGACTCCACCACATTTGGTTCGTTGTTGAAAAACACAAAACACACAAAATGCTCTGCTGTGTTCAATGCCTGGCACGACAGCTGTCATGTTGACCTTCAACCCTGCAGCCGACGTCTGCAGCTTCCTGTGCATGTGGAGCAGAAGTACTGGTGACGTCAGTACAGGAAAACAAAGTAGGCCGTGAAGATGGCCGACAAGACCCACACGGCGACGCTGGTCTTGTACAACGTCTTGATGCCAAAGCCAACACCTGGCCTGTATGCACGTCGATCCGGATAGAGGGCTGTCCGCGAATAGCGCCTATTCGGTGGATAGGCGGCAGATTTTGGTATGCACGTCAGACCGCATAAGCTATCCGACTCGGCTAAACGCGGATAAAGTTATCGGTGCCTCGGGGTCCGATAGCGAGCCTAAACGCGGATAAATATGGCTGCATTGATGTTTTTCCAAGTGAGACAGCGACGGCAATTGCGACGAAACCGCATCTTTCGTGACAGAAAGAATCCGTTTGACCTGTACGATGACCTAGAACTGTTCCGAAAGGTGTGTGTGTGTGTGTGTGTGTGTGTGTGTGTGTGTGTGTGTGTGTGAATCGCCCCACTTTCCAGCACATTTCCAAGCGCAATTATTATTTGTTGTTTTCAATGATAGTGCACATTTGTAGCTTCCCATACTTACTGCCAGTCTTCTCCGGCACTGAAGATTTATTCCCGAAATCAAGATGTTTAATCACTCTAGATGGTTGGCTTTTTTCACTTTTGATTTGGAAAAAAAATTCTTTGTCTCTATGTAGATCGCCCCAGAGTGAACAGTTTAAAAGTAGTGTGTGTGTGTGTGTGTGTGTGGTGTGTGTGTGTGTGTGTGTGCGTGTGTGTGTGTGTGTGTGTGTGAGTGTGTGTGTGTGTGTGTGTGTGTGTGTGTGTGTGTGTGTGTGTGTGTGTGTGTGATTTTTTTTTAATAATTCAGTGTAAATGAATTTTGGGGTCAATTTGGTTTCAGGTAATCTGCGATGCAGACCTTGTATTCATCAATTGTGTCGCAAAGTGGCCAGGGAGTGTGCATGATTCAAGAATCTTGCATGAAAACCGACGAAGCACGTACCAGCGGAAGTTCCACGAAGGAGGGTATGACTAAACCGAAAGCAGTGCCTGCTGCACCCCGGTTTTGCCAAGAATCTATAAATAGAGCGCCGTTTCCTGCCCTCTAAACGCGGAGAGCTATTTAATCGCGAATAGGGCGTCGTGCATACCAAAACCGGAGAGGGGCTATCCGCGTTTAAGCTCCGAATAGCTAACCGCGTTTAAGCCCTAAACGCGAATAAGCTAATCGGGTTTGACGTGCATACAGGCCCTGCATCCCAGGTCTGGGAACAGACAGCGTGGTTTGATGATGACTTTCTTCCCTCACGTCAATCGACAGGAAAAGTATAACAAAATTATAGAGTACATGGGTGGACTTGGATGTCCACTCATCCACACACTCCCACGCATGTGTATATAGCGCACGTGTGCGTGCTCACACACGCAGACAACACAGTACACACACACATATAATACACACATGTGTGCACACATCCCAAAGTGTGCAGCTTGCACTTTTTGGAACAAAGGTATATGTAGGTCAAATGGAACACACTGAGACACATTTAAACACACACACACACACGCATGTACACAAATACACGTGCACAC
>CM031628.1:36577031-36627031 GCA_018398815.1 Conus ventricosus
TTCACTCTGCAACTAGTGGGTCACATGATGATAAATTCTGAGCATTTGCATGCTTTGGGATCATCCAGTCACTCCATTTCCTGTGGTGACACTCGCTACACAGACTAAAGTCTCATGACATGTTCAAAGGTCACTGTACAGAAGTTTCGCTGCATAAGACCGAGTGCTGTTGACTGTGTTTAGAAGACAATGCACATTATTATAGTTGTAAGGTACACTCATTTTGCTTTCTTTCATACACAGGAAAAAGAGGACTGATTCAAAACTGATAAAGTTACAAGCATTCAAAAAGGAGTGGAAATCACACACTGGCACTGACCCGGGGCTGCTTGAAATTTCAGTCCCCAACACAGCCATCCCCTGTTCTTACAGGATTTTATCAAATTTAAAATCTGGATTATATTCTTTTGTTCCCTCCTTGATTTGACCTGATTGAAAACACTCTAAACGGAGAGTTTGAGTCTAATAAAATGTAAAACAAACTGCAAAAAAGTGTTTTCTCTAATTCTCTGGACACAAGGCAAACCCCTGGAGATACTTTCTGTCTTTCCCAAATCTGAAATATTTCGTTCCTCTTTTCAAAATCCAATGGGGTTTTTTTTTCCTGCCTGATATTCTATCCTTCCTTAGCTGTAGTATCCAGTTTTACATTTTGTCACCCCTGCATTAGACTTTAAAACCATGACAACCACTTCTTTGATTTTTACAGACAGGGGAACAGAGAGAGGGAAGGAAATGAAACACAAACCTCTTCTGCATGAAAGAGAACTGCGGGTTAAGCAGGCATTGTCTTCCGAAAGTTCTGTCAAATAACACAGGAAAGTTAATAGAAGCAGACAAGTTCAAAGCACATTAGGTCTAGATAAACTGTAAAAAGATCCCTCTCCCACTGAAACCAAATTCAAAGCGCATTATGTCTAGATAAACTGTAAAAAGATCCCTCTCCCACTGAAACCAAATTCAAAGCGCATTATGTCTAGATAAACTATAAAAAGATCCCTCTCCCAGTGAAACCAGTTTATCCAAGGTAACCCTGTGGAAACCTTAACTGTCGCAAGCTGGGTGCAGCACATTACTTCGCTATCTACAATAACAAAAAAACCCCACCCCCACACACAAAAATAACAAGAAAACAATTACAAATGGAGAAAACAAAAGTCAGATGAGATGTAATGTAACGTTGTAGAACGAGGCAGAAGTGTGCTGTCGACTGTTGATTTCGGATGTTGACAATTGATTGTGGCTGTTGACGGTTGAATGAGGTTGCTGTTGATTGTGGCCACCGACTGTGGCTGCTGACTGGCTGCTGACTGTTGAATAAGTCTGTTGACTGCTGATTATGGCTTTCAACTGCGGCCATTAATTGGCAGTTGACTGCGGCCCTTAGTTACACTGGCTGTTGACTGCGGCTGTTGACTCTGGCCATTCATTACCTTGGTGCTGACTGCAGCTGTTGACATTTGATTAAGGTATATGATAGTTGATTGTGGCTGTTGACTGTTAACTGTGGCTGTTGACATTTGATTAAGGTATATGATGGTTGATTGTGGCTGTTGACTGTTAACTGTGGCTGTTGACGCTGACCATTCATGACCTCGGTGTTGATTGTAGCTGCTGACTGCAGCTGTTGACATTTGATTAAGGCATTTGATGGTTGACTGTGGCTGTTGACTGTTCACTGCAGTTGTTGTTGATAACAATGGCTGTTGAAGGTTGATGGTGGCCATTGACTGCCAGTTGTGGGTGTTGATTGCTGCAGTTAATGTGTGGCTGTTGACTGGTGATTGTGGCTATTGATTGTAGTTTTCGCTTGTTGTTGTTGATTGATGTTGTTGATTGTAGCTGATGACTGCTCATTGTGGCTGTTGATTGTGACTGCTGACCATTAATTGTTCCTGTATACTGTGGGCATTGATGGTTGCTTGTGGCTGTTGACTGTAGATGTTGATGTGTTGATGGTGGTTGTTGATTGTTGATTGTGGCTGTTGACTTGCTCTTGACTGTGGCTGTTGACTTGCTTCTGACTGTGGCTGTTGACTTGCTCTTGACTGTGGCTGTTGACTATTGCTTGTGGATGCTAACTGTAGCTGGAAACTGTGGTAACGGTGACTGTCTGTTAGCTATTGACTGTTGATTATGGCTGCGATATATACGAAGGAGAAACCTGCTACGATGGACATCAGCCAGCTTAATGAGGGGTTAGCACGGCCAGACGTTTGGGCCAGGTGGTCTCTGGCTTCATCAAAGGCATTCATTTGTGAGATGGTTCGGACCCAGCCTGTTCCCACTCAGGACTGAAAAGAGGATGGGAATCACATAACGGAGTTTCATACTCTGCGGATGTGTCTCTGAGAGTGTTGTTTTGGTTACCTGATAACACCGCATGCATCTGTTATCTTCAGGGCCTGACTAAAGGTTGGACACGGAGAGAAGAGATGCGAAAAGAACAACCAGCCCTTTCATGTGGTCTCTGATCAGAAAGGATAATCACTCCATCTTCATCATCCTCATTCTGACTGATCATCCATTTAACACTCTTTAGTTCTTTCCCCTGAATTTCGATCACTGGTGATCGGCGGTTTTCTTCCCGGAATTATGGTATTTAAAACAACATTTTTGTTATCTAAAGCAGTATATCACCTAAAAAACTCGAAATAGACACATTCATCACAAAAAATGTTATTATTTTTTAAATAATGCATAGAATGTTACAAATAAAAAGAACATCCATCATGCAAAATACAAAAATCTCAAAAACTGTTGAGAGTTGAAAGAAAAGTAACAAAGAAAAAAGTTTCAAGCTCTGTGGCCCTTCAACCCACATACTGTGTCCCCTCCCTTTTTTCCAATCCCCCCCCCCCCCCCCCCCCTTTTCTTTCTTTTTTTCTTTTCTTTCTTCTTTTAAAATATGAACGTTGATGTTGACAATTGATAGCTTTGTCCTGCTTCCATGTTTCGCAGTAATTTCAGTCTTACTGTTTTGTTTGGGCTTCACATAAGGACATAATAATAATAATAATAATAATGTTAATTTTTATAGCGCCTATTCTCTAAAGATTAGGGCTCTTAAGCGCTTTACATATAATATAATATAATAAACACACTCGTTTACACAATGGGCTGCCTACCTGGGTAGTGCCATTCAGACAATGAACAGTGCCCTCTAGTCTAAAGACATAAAAGTATGTACATTAAGTGCCCTCTAGTCTAAAGACATAAAAGTATACATGTACATTTAGTGCCCTCTAGTCTAAAGCCATAAACATATACATGTACATTAAGTGCCCTCTAGTCTAAAGACATAAAGATGTGTACACTAAGTGCCCTTTAGTCTAAAGTCTAGTCTAAAGACATAAAAGTATATACCTAAAAAGACGTAACTGTATGTTTTAAAAGTGCTCTTGACACTCATTTGCACTTTTATTGGACTATTTTCATTAGCGAAGCATTTGCTTGGAAATGGGAAAATTGGAATCAATTTTAATGTTTAGAATAACTTTTGTCGGCAAACAATGTGTATAATCCATTAGCAGCAAATGGATAAACAACAGAAAACCAACCAACCAACAATAGGCTGTGTTGATTCCAACTAAAGTCTGTTGCACACCACAATGACATAAATAATAAACTGACAAGGTTAAGTAGTAGTAGTAGTAGTAGTAGTAGTAGTAATAGGGACGGCGTTTTGATTACGCCTAGACCGCGAGGTCTAATATTTGTCCCCTTCTGGTTTGGTTCTGGTTATTTTTATCTAGATTGGTCGTACCTAATGGGGTTTCTACTCGTCATAGCCATAAAATAGATCTTCTAGCTGGGGCAGTTTGTCGATCAGGTTCTTGAACTCATTCACAGATTTTGCAAATTTAACTGATGAAGGTAATGCATTCCAGGGGTTAACAACTCTGAAAGAAAATGAGAATTTGCGCTTGTTAGTTCTGGCATGCATTACAAAGAGTTTTCCTGCAGAGTTCCTAGTAACATTCACAGGTGCATAGGAAAACAAGGAGTGCAAGTCAACATCATCATATCCGTGGAAAATTTTAAACATCTGTATAAGATCACCTCGTAGTCGTCTACCCTTTAGTGAATGTAGGTTCAAAAATTTTAGTCGATCATAATAGTTCATTTCTTTGCATTCCTTCAGCAGTCTAGTTGCACGCCTCTGAACTCTTTTGATCAGGATGGATTGCCTCTTTAGGTTTGCAGGACACCAGATAACATTTGCATATTCCAGATGCGGTCTCACAATGGACTTGTATGTAGTGAAAGTATCTTTGTCTAAAAATGTGAAGGCTCTCTTTACCATTCCTAATACTTGGTTTGCCTTACCAACAATTCGGTTTATGTGCGGGTCAAAATCCAAGGCTTTCATCAAACGTAACACCCAAATCCTTTTCTTCGTTGCATCTTGTAATCTTTTGAACATTATTACCCAGCTTCATTTCATACTCATTTACAGGATTTTTATTCCCCATATGTAGAACATGACACTTTGACACATTGAAAAATAAGCACCAGGTCTCTGACCACTCTTGTAGTTTGTTGATATCATTTTGGATGGTGGAGTTTTCCCTTGCAGTGTTCATTATTTTGGTATCATCAGCGAAGATGTGGCACATACTCTGCAATGTAGAGGGCATATCGTTTATGAAAACAGTAAAGAGAATGGGACCTAATATGCTACCCTGGGGTATACCACTCAGTACTTCTGCTTTTTGGGACTTAGCATCACCTACCCTCACTCTGTGTGTGCGTCCTTTAAGGAAACTGCTAGTCCATTTCAAAATGGAACCACATACACCATAAGCAGCGAGTTTGGTAAGTAACCTTTCGTGTGGGACTGAGTCAAAAGCTTTTTTAAAGTCAAGATAAATGATATCTACAGGTTCCCCTTCATCCAAATAAAATGTAAGCCTTTCCATAACTTGTAATAACTGTGTCACACATGACCTTTTCTTCCTAAAACCGTGTTGGCAATCAGCATAGAGTCCATTATCAGTGAAGTGTGAAACGATAGTATCTCTCACCAGGCTTTCTAATACTTTGCATAATACACAGGTAAGTGAAACTGGGCGATAGTTTCCTGGATCTGATTTACCTCCCTTTTTGAATATTGCTGTCACCTCGGCCGTCTTCCAGTCCTCGGGTAAAATTCCAGTCTCGATAGATGTGTTGAACAGAAGACAGAGAGGGCTGGCTATTTCATTGCACACTTCACGTAATACTCGTGGAGGAATAGCATCTGGACCCTGTGCTTTATCAGGTTTGAGCTCTTTCAGTTTCTGTTTTACCGCTTCGCTGGTAACCCTAGTGTCACTAACTGATATACCATGTGAATAAGAACATTCGCTTAGGTTAGGTACATTGCTCACATCTTCACGCGTAAATACACTTGAAAAGAATTTATTCAAAACATCAGCCTTTCCAGCATCAGCTGTAGCCATGGAGCCATCTTCTTTTTTCAAAGTGCTGATACCAGTATTGCTTTTGAGCCTCTCCTGGATATATTTCCAAAATTTCTTGGGATTGGTTTTGCACTCTTTAGCAATTTCCTTTTCATACCCCTTTCTGTCTCTTTTTAGCATTTTTGTACATAGATTCCGTTCCTTTATGTAACTGAGATACTGTTGTCCAGATTTGGTTTTCAAATATCGTTTAAATAATTTGTGCTTTTTCTTAATTATTCTCATTGTTTTCTTACTCATCTCTCTTGCGTTTTTTTTCTGTTTCGTTCCTAAACTTTGCTCTGCAATCTACTTAATCTTTTTTTTCGGTGTGTGTGTGTGTGTGTGTGTGTGTGTGTGTGTGTGTGTGCGCGCGCGCATGTGTGTGTGTGTGTGTGTGTGTGTGTGTGTGTGCGCGCGCGCGCGTTGTCTGAGCCGGGCCGGGCAGGGGTCAACGTTGAAGGACACAATATTCACGACACATATGCCATAACAATGCATGGAAAGAAACGTTGGTGAATAAAGCCATCAATTGTTTTAGAAGAAGGAACAAGAAAACCATTTCCTTCTAATTTGATGTTACGAGTTCTTTCTTCCTACGATAAGTGAAACAATAATGAACTATAACGAAGTGTGTCTCACGTCTACTTTCGATTTCCTTACATAAGAAAAGTGTGCAATTTCTACACCTTTCCTTGGCTAAACTCAGAGTTAGCCCTTTTCCAAATCATCAATCATGACAATTAGCCACTTTCTCTTAAATGGTCTGAAGAATGTACATGCTTTCTTTTTTCCTTTCTTTTTTCTGACTTATATGTTTACTCAATACGTCTAAAGGAGTTCACACTGACCTTAAGGCAGCCATTTTTTCTTTTCTCTCTTTTCTCTTCTATGCAAATTGTAAAACAAGAAGTCGGATATTATTTTAGAAAAGAAAGAAAGGTGAAAAGTGAGAGAAAATGTGCGAAATGAAAAAAAATTGTAATTCTATTTAATTTGTTCAACACTGGTGTTAAAACAAAATCAATGCCGCCAGACATCTTATAATAAACGAAACAGAAAGAACCCTGAGTCCTAGTTTTGTAAGAACTTACAGTTGCCGCCTGCACACAAATCATCGTAGGGCGCAAAATATAAGTTACAGATTTATTGCACGTGCTTCTTCCATTATTTCGGAAAAATCCCTTCAAATTTGGTGAGTTGAAGAAAAGTCGCAATGTATTGTCTTCTTATCCTCAGTATAATGTCCAGTATCATCATGCTGAAGGCTTATTTTGAAACATTTAACCAGAGTTCGATGAACTACTCACTTTTCACCGTTTACAGCATAGTTTACCCCATGAAGTTAACACTCAAGTTTCATGCAGTGACTCAGTCATGTGCTAATGTAGCTTTTCACCGTTTACAGCATAGTTCACCCCATGAAGTTAACACTGAAGTTTCGTTCAGTGACTCTGTCATGTGTTAATGTAGCTTTTCACCGTTTACAGCATAGTTTACCCCATGAAGTTAACACTAGGCCTAAAGTTTCATTCAGTGACTCTGTCATGTGCTAATGTAGTCCTCAAATTAATGGTATGAAGATAGCTCATTAAAGCTTTTCACCGCCAGCTACTTTCTTCAAACTTTTGCATGCATACCCAGCTCCATCCACGTTTTTACAGAAACACATATTTTATATCAGTATATTAAACAGTATCATAATAGAATATATATCTCTGGAACTAAATAAGCAATTCGTTAGCTGTTGAGAGAAATGAGTAAATAGATTAATAACAGTAACATGTGAATGTTTATTCAACAACTATTTCACAAGGTTACACTTACAGAGGGGGACAAAATGTAAAGTTGTGAGACAAACTGTAACACGATCCCCCAGGTGAGGGTATCTGTATCTGTAGCTGTACGTCGCTTGACATCCAGTGATCTGGCTTTGGCGCGACGGATGGGGGTGCACAGCGAAGGTTGTTAATGGCGCTTGGTGGTCAGCACCCTCTTGAATAAATCAGTGGATGGCGAGTGGACCACCGAATTGTCCAAGTGGTTCCACGCTATTATGGTGCGTGGGAAGAAGGACTGCCTATACTGATCTGACTGGCAACGTGGTACAAAGAAACACCGATTGTTGTTCCTAATGTAGTTTTCAACAGGGTTGTTGATTACATAGTTTGCTGCGTTATGTCTGGGTCTGATCATGCGGCCAGCTCTTTGAGATGTCAAGAACTGATGAGGAGGTATTGCCGGCACCAGCCCCTCAACCACTTTGTAGAAGAAGGTCAGGCGGAGTTGTTCATGTCGTTCCTGCAGGGTCGGGAGGTTGTGTCGTGTCAGGAGGCCCGTAACAAAGCCAGGGGTGGTAGAGCGATAGTTGCTTGCGATGAAGCGCACTGCAGTGCGCTGAATGCGTTCAATCTTATCGATATCCTGTCTCTGATACGGGTCCCAGACCAACGCCCCGTACTCAAGGAGGGGACGGACTAGGGCCGGGTAGGCATTACGTTTGCAGGTTGATGGGCAGTGGTGGTTTCTCCGGAGGAATCCAAGGGTGCTATTTGCTTTTTTGGTGATGCCGCTGATGTGGTTGCTCCATTTGAGGTTATCAGAGAATTGGATTCCTAGGTATGGGTTTGAGGATACTGATTTCAAGATAGTGTTATTGAGGGAATACATGAAAGTGGAAGGGTATGCAATTTTCACTGATTAATAACAGTGGCAGGATAAATTTGCTCTCTTTTTTTCCCCTTTCTTTCAGCCTGTGGACACTTTATTACTGTAGACTGTTTATCGCTCTGTGTGTGTGTGTGTGTGATTCTATGTGCATTGTGTGTGTGTATGTGTTTATCAAAACATCAATGTGTGTGTCACTGTATGTGCGTATTACATGATAATTGATATGTATGTGTGTTGGTGAATAAGCAAGTTACTCAGTGTGTGTGTGGTGTATATGTGTGTGTGTACAATATGTCACTTTATACGTTAGTGAGTGACAGAGAGAGAGAGTGTGTGTGTGTGTGTGTGTACAATATGTCACTTTATACGTTAGTGAGTGACAGAGAGAGTGTGTGTGTGTGTGTGCGCGTGACAGAGAGGGAGGCAGGTGGGAGGTGAAAGAATATATAATGTCATCACCTGAAATAACTAATCATTTTATCAATTTATGTCATTCACAGTTGTGAAAGTTGACAGAATTGGAGGAAAAGAAAGAGGGGGGGGGGGGGGGGGGGGGGGGGGAAGAAACGGTGGAGGGTAGGGTGTGAAATGGTGAGTTAGACTAGAGAGGTGATTGGGGGCAGGTGTTTTGAATAATTTGTTTTTACCTGTATTGCTTCATGAAGGATTTACTATTATCATATTTGCAATCAGTAATGTTTAATAGTGTGTGACATGGTTGCACATCCACGTCGGACATCGGACATAGACCGATTGCACATGCAAAATGTCCGATATAACTGGCAGTGAAGAGGACAAATGTCCCATTACTTTGCCGAAAACGCGGTCACTGTCCGATAGCTTTCCGATGCTCACGGACATGGCACCGGCCGTTTATATCAAGCCCGCAAAATTATTTGAGTCCGACCGTCGTACAGAACTCCAGTCTGTAACTTTAGTGTAAGCCCACTGCCCAGTGAATCACTAGGCGTATTACAAGTCCCGTGTGCCACTGGCACTAAGCTTAGTGGCGAGCCGTGGCGGTCTATTTTTAGCTCGTTGGCTTGCAACTCTGCCTCCCTGACTCGCAGAGGCTGAGCCAGCGAGGTACACGGCTCACAGCTGAGAGCTCGCAGCCAGCTTGTGTCAGGGTTATTTTTAGCGTAAAGCGGCTAAAGAGCGATAAGCCTTGTACTTGTTACGTGTTGTAGGCCATGTAGGCACATGTTGCTGAAGCGGAGACTGGAAAGGAATCCTTGCTCCACGACGTACACATGGAAGACAAACAATGGAGAGAAGATGCAGAAAGAGTCCCCTGCCCTGATCGATGCTGAGACGGCCAAAGAGGAGTGGGTGGATCTCAAGAAAACGGTCAAGGAGCAGATGTACCCCAGGGACAGCACCTTGACACTCTGGCAGCTCATTGCCCGCTACCACCAGCTGGAGTTCACCAACCTCAAGAAACTGGCCCAGCTTGCCATCACCCTGCCCGTCCATACAGCTGATGTAGAAAGGGTTCAGCACTCAGAATTTGATTTTGACAAGTCAAAGGAACAGACTGACAGCAGAAAACCAGGCCATGCTGATGAGGGTGCAAATGGAAGGACCAAGTGATGTCAAGGGGGAATCAGAATGGGTGTTCAGGGTGACAGAAAAGTGGGGAGAGAAAAGGAAAAGAATGCTCTTCAACCAAAAGACGACTCCAAATGAATCAATATTGTACTTGAATACTAGCATTAGCAATGAATAGTGATTTAGGAAAGACACTGCCTCTGTGTGTGTGACTGTGTGTGTGTGTGGACTAGTAATAGTATGTTTACCAAACATGGCTTCCCACTCTAGGAATATAGTCGGCTTTTGTAATACCATTTTTGTGTGCATAAAACTTAATATACATTCAATCTGGCTTGCGTTCAAAATGTCCGATTGATTTTGTTATGAAGAGGACAAATGTCCTATTACTTCAGGGTGGTCCAGGACATTTGTCCTATAGATACTGCTAAGGATGTACAACCCTGGTGTGTGTGTGTGTGTGTGTGTGTGTGTGTGTATATATATATTTTATCATTCAAGCTGTTTTGATTGGGTTGTGACCCTGCCGGTTTCTGGTTTGCCTTTGATAACATTTCTCTCACTGCCGATTGAATGGTGGAATGAGCACAGCATCTCATATAATGATATATCGAGCCAGCATTGGCAATAAAACAGTGGGATGATACTGTATTTCTTTCTCGAGTCCTGGACTTTTGTCGCTTGATTCAATTCCAAATTGATCAGAAGCTGATCCTAAATTTAAAATGTTAGAACAAACTGTTGTTGCATTGACAGGCAGCCAGGCCCTGCAGGTATTGGTGGTAGACTGCTCAACCATTTGCAGAGCTTGTTATCAGCTGGTGAGTTGATTTTAACGTGGTGACAGCCCTGATGTGGCCCTTTGCGGTCGGCTGGGCTATGTATAAGCAATATTATCTTCCTATCTGTTATCAGCTGTCTATGTTTGGGAGCATGCACCCAAGAAAGATGAAGAAAGACGGTCCTCACCTCAAGGCCAAGAGTTGCTCATCTCCTATACAAGATCTTGGGTTCAGTCAGTAAAGAAGATGTTGAATTCACCTGAGAAGTTTATCTTGAGGGCTGTAACCCTTCAGTTTATGTTACCAGTCTTTTGCATGGCATTTATCAAATGGCTCTCACAGATCGAAGTATTCAGTTGGTCTGAATGTGTAATTTGCAATGTCGTTTCCAAGCGTGTTCAACAGGATGTTTTTTGTTATTTTTCAGACTCCTTGACTGGAATAGACACCCCCAGTATGCCAGCAGACCAGATTGCCTACTCTGAGAAATATTATGATGATGTATATGAATACAGGTAAAGCATCGGTATGAAGTTTTAATTACGTTTCATTCTTTTTTCTTTTATAAATACATGTTCTTGCATGTGAATGCACCAGAAAATTAGTGAGTTCCTAGTCTTGGCAAGAGTTTGTATTAGTCACATTTAGTGTTAGTGTATAACATATGACACTATGAAAAATGGCAATGAAGTGGAATGCGTGATAGTGACAAATTTTGGATGCATGATAATGGTATATATCATAAGTAAGATCTTCGTCTACATTTCAGGGCTGTGACCTAAGTGAACTGATTCTTCACACTGTTCTTTTTGCCATTATTATTTTTTGTTCACTTGATTGTTTTATTGTTGAAAATAAAAATCGAGGTTATTTGTTTCTGTTTTATTGTCATTTATTCAAATTATTGTAATCTCTTTCTAATACCTTTGACAAGGGTTTCAGCGATTGAGAGGGGAGTGCTTTATGTCCAGGCATGTGATTCTACCCCCGATGTGGCTAAGCTGGTGCCGAAACAACAGCTGATGACGGAGACAGAGTGGAGAAATCTGGGAGTTCGGCAATCTCCTGGGTGGATCCATTACATGGTGCATGGCCCCGGTGAGTTTCAGCCGTTGCTTATACACACTCTTGATTGGCTGACTGTAGTTTAGGACTTGAGACTGAAACAGACTGCAGCTTCACTGAAAGAGAGCCAAAATATGAATGAGCACATTGTAGCAGGTGAAAAGTAAAGCTAATTTAATGAGATGGGCAGAACAGGCACACCAATTTTTGACATGGAAATCATCTTCAGATGTCACAAAGGAACGCATGAAAAAAATACACAACAATACTGTCCAGATAGCCATAGCAGCAGAATGGCCGGCAATGCGGAAAATGCAGCAGTAGAGAGGTGAGGACAGTTCAGTGACAGAAAAGAAGAGCAAGGGAATGAGAGAGAGGGTGGATGAGGGGGCAATGAAAGGCAGGGAGTGGGAAGGAAGGGGGTAGAGCAAGAAGGGAACTAACTCACTTTAGCAATAAGCAATGCATGGCAAAGTGTTAGTGCAGTATAAACTCAAATTGAGTCACGTCAAAATGGTATTCCAACACCTCTACTTGCCATCAGGAGATGTCAGATATATATTCTTCCAATATATGTAGCGTTTAAAACTATATATGTAGAAAATCAGCATAACTGCCATCAAGCCAGATTTAATGAGGAATGGTGGGGGTTTTTTTTTTGTCTGCTGATGTTTATTTTACATCTGTGCAGATAATTGGTGATTGTAAAGGATTTTGTTGTTGTTTTAAGTCAGCAGATCCTTTGGTACGTGAGGGAGAAGCATGACCCCTTTAATGCAACTCAACCGAGTTACACCATTATACTGTATGAATTTAAATGGTCACTAACATAACATTTTGGTGGCTATCTGTCATCATGTAAAGTTGTTTGCTGCTGGAATGTGGGAATGTGCGACTTGATACATTTCGTTTCTTGTATAGAGATAAATGATGCTTGGACATGATGAGACACATGTGGCAGTGTACTGTGTACATTTTTATTGGTGTGTCTCTCTCACACACACACACCTCATACTATAATAGTGGATTTTATGCCCTAAGAAAAAGAATCACTGTGCAGGCAGTAACAAAGAACTGAGTAATTTGATTAAACTGACCAGACAGAGACTTGGCAAACACTTTGAATGAGGATAAGTGCTACCTTTCTGAAAGGATATGACAAAGTAGATTCCTGTTCCTTACAATAAGGCCTTGTAACAAGATCTAGTGGCCGTGTTAACATAAAAAAATACTGAGGGAGGGAGACGGAGGGAAGACAGAGAAAACGATGGACTGACAGCTTTGCGGAACGGTCAGGGAAACCATTTGCAGAGACCTGGATGTTGGCACATTACCGACAGAGTTGGAAAACCTGAGGATCATTCCTCTAGCGAAGCCCTCCACTGGTTGGTCACCGGGTTGAGGGAGAAGGAAAAAGAAAGGTCTTTTGAATGATCAAGATGACAATATTTCATTGATTCCTGTTGCAGAGCCTCATGTCCTGTTGTTCCGACGTCCCCTGTCCCAGCAGCCCTCGCAGAACACGGCCATGACAGACAGCCAGCTACTGGTCAGCAAGGGATAAAGGGATTCAGGCTGTCAGCTGTCTGCCCACAGCTCCGCACGTTGCAGAGCGGACACTGGTGCAACGGTCACCTCTGAAAATTGAGCAATGGCAGCTGTGTGTGCAGCTGTTTGTGTTGGCTGACAGATTGGTTTGCCTTGGTGCCCTGACCATGGACCAACTGGTGAGCGTTTGTTTTGACAGTTAAGGATTGCGAACTGTTTGACGTTGACTCAATGCAGCCATCACCTGTTGTATGTTTCACGTGTTTGATTCCTGTTGTCCTCAGCCTCGCCCTCTCTTCATCAATTTTCAAGTTGTTGGTACATCCACTGGTTTCTGCAGACGATGTATCCAGTATTCAACTCAAAGTGCACTTCTTTTCATGTAGTCCAGATAGCATGAAAAATGTCTTCTAAAGCCCTGACATTAGTCTATTGTGTCATTTGAGGGAATATAAAATAATACAGTGCTCAGCCACTTGTTAAGCTGTTGCAATCGAAAACAAGACTGCTCAAAGCAACAGTCTTATTAATTTATGTGATTTTTCTATCCGTTGGAGAATAATAACAGAATGCAACGACCCAGCAGCAAATGTTTGAATTTATTTTGACATGTATCAAGTGTCCTGTGGAAGTCAAGGGGACTTGAGCTGGAGAATATTGTCCGTCACATCACAGCTCTCATCTGCCCATGGTGCTACAAATATTGACTTGTTTCTAGTGTGATGTTTGAAAAAAATATTTTTTTTTTATATCTGCTTTTTCTAATGAAAACTTGATGCTGAAAAATGAATGTTTCTGACAATGTAATATGATTGCATTCGTTAAAAAGTAGACTGATGCACATCTGTATAGGACATACACATCTTTGAAAATATTCACATGCATGCAGTTTGTTTACACACACACACACACAGAGGATTTGGGTTAGGGGGATGTGGGGAGGAGAGGGGAAGAAGTTAACTTTGAAGAGATCATGAACAGAAATGAGCAAACACAATTAAGAAGGGTTGGGTTGTGGTAGGGGGAAGACTACGAAGGGGTACTGCTTCAGTGGCATATGACATGTAAATTGAATTTATTCTTTCATTTTGATCACAAAAATAACAACGCTGACCACAAAACAATATCCAATAAAGGGGGTTAAATGCAATTTTGTTTCAGTTTTAAGCAATTCAGGTTTAAAGATAATCTCGTTCAAACAGGTGTTTGATTAATCCACTTCATTTCAGATTTTCATCAGTTCCTTTTTATTTACTACATATTTTTCCGCTGTGTAATACGTTTTTAAGAGGTTCTTGAATAACACAACACTGCTGCACTTTTTCCCAATTTACATTGGCCTACAAGGTCAAATATGTCATTCGAGTGAAATTCTTTATCAGTGCAAAAAACATTTTCACAGCCCCGAAATATTGTTCCCCCAGCTTAAAAGTACAGGACTCCAGCTAATTTATACATTTTTTCTTAACATGCAAGCAAGAATATAGGCCGAGTGTAATAGGATTGATTTTGTTTAAAGTGAATACCATATCTGTGTTCGACTGTCCTGCCAACATGGATTGCACAAGTTCTTAAGAGAATTCAAGCTTTTGTTACTTCTTTGGGGTTACTAAATTTACTGCCATTTCCTGTTCCCATGCAGTATAAGGCACAATGCTGAGGGGAGGGGGATGAACACTCGGAAGTTCTGTTTTTTTATTTTTGCATTTTCTTCTCAGATTGCGTTAAGTTGCCCATTGACAGCATTTTTGAAAGGAATGAAAGTTATGATTTCGTTTAAATAAAAATGTTATCCTTTTGCATTTTAAAGCAGTTTGTTTTCATGTGCAAAGTCGGGATCAGTTGAAAGTTTGTTTCGAGGTCATAAACACTAGAAATGATGTCTGTGATGATATTTGACCAGTTACATGGCTTGTCTGGCTACAAAGGGTATGAATGCAAGTGTGTGAATGCTACACGTCGGTCATGATCGGTCTTGACTATGGTCGTCTGAGACAGCGGTGCTTGGTAAATGCCCAGTGGGGCACCATGGGCACGGCTGATTAATGCCTCATGTAGAGCAGTCTGAAGAGTGGGGCTTCTCACTGCTTTTGGCCACAGCACAGTGTTTCGGTGTAGATCAAGGGGGCAGAAGTCAACTGTCTCGCCATGCTTCCCCATGTTTGTCTTTGTGGGAGTCCTGTTTGCTTGCACCAGTCACAAACTGCTTCTGGGCAGCACGGTCACCACAAATCGCAAGAGTTGTTCAGTTGGCTGAGCTGCCCTCTCGGGTAACTATGCATGCTACAACGTTGCTGTCTGCTGTTCAGTGGGGTTGGCCAACCGCCTGCATGCAACTTTTGCCCAAGCACAAACTACCACACATGTGCTGTAACCTTGGCAGTTCAACACTGTTAGCAGTGAAGTGTGGAGAAGAGACATCCAACCATGTGAACAGGTGGCAGATAGAGAACTGGTTAGATGACAGGAAGTGGTGAATGACTTCAGTACACGCTGCTGAACTCTAATAAGAGGAAGGTGAAGATGCCTGTCCTCCCATGATGATCAGTGGTACCTGTAAGTTGACTTGACCGAAGTGCTTAGTCCTAGAGTGCCACACAGCACAATGACTGGGGTAAGTGCAGAGAGAATCTGTCTTGAGCATCAACAAAATGCGCCTTGGAAGGGGAACCCTAGGAGAAGGTGACATGATGGAGGCCGTTGTCTGCATTTCAGATCATCAAAACTCGCCCTTGTCAGGACTGGAGTCTCTAATGTACACAATTTCCATGTCCATTGTCAGCTGTCAAACATGTATAGTTTGGCCAGCGGTAACACATTGTAGTCATAGCATTTTTACCTGAAACTTTTCTTCCACCAAACGGAAATGTGCAGGATTTTGCTATAATACCAGCTGCCATGATACGGTGGTTAACATGCACAGCTTTATTTTTCTGTCCCATTCAAGACACTTAGTTATAGGGCCGAACAAACAAGCCTTACACATTTCTGACCCAACATTTTTGTTGTTGTAGTCCAAGCAGAGGCATGTATCAAACTTGTGTACTAGTTAACTAGGGAAAATTAAGTTCCCAGAAAGTGATGACGTCATTCTTTCACAATTATGTGTGTGTGTTGTCATTGTTTGAATATCGCCTGACCTCTTGTGTACAAGCTTTCATGCCGTATCTACATTATCTACAGGAAAATAAACCTAGTCGAGTTTGGTATTAAAAGAATTGTCAGGAATTCGCCTATTCAGTCATCTCAAGAGCACAGATATATTACATTTTTCATGACAACCACTGATTATCAAACTAAGAGCCCCATTTGTAATGGCCGCTCATCAATGCCGAACACATTGCTGCCAGACCGGCTGTACACAGATGACATTCAGTTGGTCGAGTACAGCACGGTTAGCTGGCTGGTGGGGAGCAGCCTGCAGAAAACACCCCTTTCCTTGACCTGCATTCACGGCTTGGCCTCTGCAGCTGTGGGAGAGCTGTAAACTCCCCTGCCTCTCAGAACTAAGTGGCTTGCTCTGAACAGCCGTGAACACCATAGGTTGTAGGCAAGGAGGTTTGGGGTTATAGGCCCGTCAGAGGCATTCATTTATGGGATTTTTCTTTTCTTTTTTTTTTAAAGAACTACATGGTTAATGTTCATCCATTTAATGGACGATTCTCTGACAGTGTTGCTCAAATTCTGTGACCAACCCCAGAGGTAAGGTCTGGCCTGCTTGAATAAAGGCATATCATGAAAAGAAGTGTAGAGTAGAACACTGTCATGTCATCAGATCAAAATGGAACTTTGTCGCATTATCTTCTTGGATCATCAAAAAAAAAAAAAAAAGAAGAAAAAAACCCATAATTTTGTAGCCTTGATGCCCTGCAATTGTGATTTCCAATTTTGATTTTCTCTTCACTGAAGTGACTCGGTATCAGTTTGTCTCCTGGGGTGGGCCGACTCATGACAACCCAGTTCTCGGTGGACTGTCATTGCTGGGGCTGTGCTAGGGGGGGCCCTCATTGGGTGTGGCTGTGTACGGGGAAGTCGCAATGAGCAGCATGGGAATAATACCGAGGGCACAGAAGATGAGGTGGCAAACTTTTTTTTTTCAAGTTCTCTAGCAACGACATACATTCTAATCATGAAACGTTCCAGTAGTGTAACCTGGTGTAGTATTGAGCTCTATACACTTTACAGGGGAGCGATTAACAGTGATTTTTCTTTTTGACTTGCTCAGTCAGTCTTGCCAAAAAAAAAAAAAAAAATCAATTGCCTGGATTGGTCCTGTGCATGCCTGGATTTCAGGAAAGTACTTTACATTATTTGAATTACATAATTGGGGTGGTCGCTTAGCTGAAAGCATGTGTGCACACAAAGTAGAAAACTGACTATCTCAGTTAACGTTAGCATTATCTCAGTCAGTCAGGCCCAGTAGCTTGTAAGATAATTTACCTTTGCCTTTCTAAACATAGCAACGAATGGCAAGTTGCCTTAGAGCCGCAGTAAAACTTTTTGTCTTCACACAGTTGAGTCTCTTGGGATCAAGACTCGATGGTCATCTGCTGTATTTTTTCTGATGGCTGTTGGGCACGAGTAGGAGTTGAAAATGAGGATGGTGTGGGATAATGTTGGTTTTCAAAATTTTCACTTGCCTGGACCAGTTTTAACCACATCTCAACAGAGGATAGACTATGGCCCAACAATGAACCCATTAAATAGAGGTGTGGATCCACCTTGCAGACTTCAATCAAGATTTAAAGTGCTCATTTCAAATGACTAAAACAGTCCTTGAAATAGGACTTAAGCTCTTACAAATACCCCGGAATACGTGACAGTGCATGAAAATGTCTGTGTGCTTGTGTGTGCGAGAGCAAATGTACATAATTAAAGCTAAAGGACAGTAGGATTTGTTACAGCTCACTAATGTCTCATTCAAAAAGCCCCACTTCACACTCTCAAGCCTTCCAAAGAAAAGCCCACAAGACAATATCAGCTTTATTAACCACTAAAAAAAAAAATTAAAAAAAAACAGTTTCATTCAAAAACCTACATGGAATGTCAATAAATGTTATGGTTGATGACTTGCACTTGTTGCTGGCACGAACACATACACTACTGCATCTTTTGCATTCACAGAAATGAACATTTACATTCACAGAAATGCACTGCTATGAAATGATGTATACAATGTGACTAGCCATCTCACTCTATCACTCTTGTAAAAGACATGCTTAACTGCACACTGGCTAAGCCTGTTGAATCCTTGGATAGAATCCGACTACAGTAGATTTTGAACCATCTTGGAATCTCACTGCAGCACTCACTCATTTTTTTCTTTGTCTCATACATTATTCATTCCATTTACCTTATTCATTCTGTTTACCTGTTTCCACAGAATTAATGACTTTTTATTAAAAATGAAACAAAGAATAAATCAATAAATGCCCGTTTGCAACATATGGTATGGCTCAGTCTGTTCACAAAATGTGGGTGCAAGTCAGACATCAAGTCATCCAGTGTTTTGTTGAGCTCACAAGTGAAACAAAACCACACACACCCTTCCCTCACTCCCACTCCCAACCCCGCACCCCCAGAGATTTTCAAAACACGGTATGGTAGAGGTAAATCTATCACCAATCATGAAACACATAACCATCAAACCTCAGACCTTCAGGTGTAACGGATCAAACAAAAAAGTTATGAGGATCATATACGCAACTGCACCCCAAACAAGCAGTTAATCTGTAAATTCCTTCCATTTAATATCCGTTTTCCAAAAATGTGTCCGACTAAGTGCACACTCTGGAATTTTTGCTGCAGGAAAAAAAAACACAGAAGAAAAAGGTAAACACGTGTGCCGACTGGTCCAACATGGAAAATACCTTGGACTTCCTAAGCACAGCCTCACAATAGCTATGAAGTTGAAACAGGGTTCATGCACATGGCTAGACATGAAAACTGAAAACCTTTTCAAAAGCGTCGCAAAAATCAAAGCCTTTTCAAAAGCCTCATAAGGACTTTGAAAACATTTGTAAGGTCTGCCTGCCACCACATCGGACCAAACACATGCCAGACACATGTGCATGTATATTGCTGCAAATTTTCACTACTCATCTTCTGAATAAGAAACTCATGTAGCAATGACACTGCAATCAAGCCCTCTGTTGAACTAGCTGAGTCTTCCTTTTTTAAGCACGGCAGACATAGGATTTGAAACTGATGAGAAAGGAGGGAAGTACGGGTCCAGGTGCTCCTTATGGCCCACTGTGGGATGCATGGTCTCCTGAAGCTGAAGTGTTTTTGTTTTTTAACCTAGAAAAATCAGCTTTGCCAAATTGGGGATGTCATGAATCTTAAAGGAAAAAAAAAAGACAATCCTGAGCACCACTCACAAAAAGAAAGGAAAAAAAAAGAAAGCAGAAACTTTTTGTTGGGGAGTTTAGAGATAAGTCTTCACATACATAGTTCCAACATTCAGTCAGTCGTTCCTTAGCCCCTGCTCAGCCACACATACATTCCCACCCTCGCCTCTAACCAACGGAATTTCTATTTCATTTTGATACCAAAGTCATAGTAAGGAGCGTGAGCCTTTTTTGCTCGACGATGGTTTACATTACATGCTGTGATTGTTCCGTGATTTATGAGAGGCCGGAGAAGTCCATTATACTGTATTACAGAACTGCCAACTTCTTCCCAAGTGTTTGAACTCGTTCTAATGCATGCATGAATTTGGGCCACTCCACAGAAAGGAAGCAAAGTAGTGGGCTGAACATATAGACGACATCAAGTGCCCCTCCTCTTCCCATGTCCCCCACCCCCACAACTTTTTCCCCAGATTAGCACAGATCACAGAGAGAGCCTTGGGGCTTTACAAAAGGATTTCATCCCAAAGGAGGAAAAATCTTTAACCTTACTCTGGTAATACAACTAGAGTGGTGTATCCTCACCTCTAACCTAAGTATCAATAAGCATTTGTGATGCTGTCCAATGATTGATTTTCAAGAAACGAGGACTGTTAACCCCAAACAAGGATGTACAAGGCTTTGTGTGATTCCAGTCGAATCCCTACACTTTCAATGTAAACATGTTGAAAACCCTAGTTATAAACAGACTTCAGGGTGTTTTTTTTTTAAAAGTGGAACCCTGATTATAAACAGACATGAGAATTTCACATGAGCCTGCACAATTAATGCAACATTTTATCATCTGGCAGCAGATATGCAACGCCAATCTTGCGCCAAATTGGATGAAGATAAATGATTTGCTCGTTCATTTTCGTTGTCCTGAGTGTTTCTTGCCTGAAGAAGACCCAAGAGGTCGAAACCCATCATGTTTTGTTTTGTGATTCGTTTGTTAATGTTTTTCAGTGGAGCTTTATCAATAATTTCTCAAATTCGTTAGGAGATATGCAGTCCATTGATCACACAAAAGATGAGTAATTTCCATGTATTCTTATCAGACTTTTCGTTCATTTTTCTTTCAACCTTGGAGTAACACAGCTCAGCTTTTGTCTTGTTCTGATGACTTTCTTCCAACCTTAGATTGACACAACTTGGCTTTTGTTCTAGTTTCTTATCTTTCAATCTCGGGGTAACACCACCTGGCTTTTCTTCTGTTTTTCTTTCTTTTCAACCTTGGGATAACAGAACTCTGCTTCTTGCACTGACCTTGAAGACTGAAGTTGAAAAAAAAAAAAATTATCACTTGTTATTGGATGGACAGCAGCTATTTGCAAGCTTGTGTGATAACTCCACTTTTCTTGGTCTTCAACGGAATTATCTTGTTTTCAGGCAAGCCAAATATCGGAACTACATTACCAAGTGCAACTAATTCTGCCTCGAGTGGGAATGGTTCGCCGGTCTACATCAACCTAGACAGCTGAGCAGGGGGGCTTTCCTATGCAGTTTTAGTTCACAGGAAAAAAAACTAAACGTGTGCATAACACTCCAGTATCATGCATGAAACGGACAACCTGACATTGATATGATTACATCGCTTTCTAAAGTGTCCACACTAAACTCGACAAAACACACGAAATATTACAGTACACATCGCTAAATGCAGCTGTTTAAAGTGCTTGTTCAGTTTTGATATATAAATTGAATCTCAACATTGTTCACATTTTCTGTGAATAGTGAAACTGAAAGAGATCAACAGATTTATGCACAGACAAAAAAGTGAAAAGTAAGATCTATTTACAAAAGACAAGTAGTGGGGAAAAAAAATACATGGACCCATTCTCAATTACAAAACAAGGCACAAGTCATTACTGTTATACTAGTTAAACACACTGCACATGCGCATACACACGGCCACACAACAAACACACGCTTCCATAAAATAGTGCGGGTACATTCTACAAGCAGCTATTAGTCTAAAACTTGCTGATAATTTTTTTTTTTTAAGAGAACAAAAGAAAACCAATTCACTGGTTAAAAAAAACAAACAAACCTGAAACATTGATTGTACATGAACCTTGTGAATCCTCTCAGAAACTATCTTTAAAAATAAATCGCACAAGCATAAGAAATCCTCATCAGTCATAAAATGTGAAATCATACTACACGCATACAGTTCACGGTCTTTCTACCTGATGGCGATACAAAATGACCAAAATTCTGTAAATCTGGTGAAGCAAATGCTGTACAGTGCCAATGTATGAAGCCTACATTCTGTACACTAAACGTATGCCATTGTACTGTGCTACGCCTGACCATTGAGGAAACAGCAGAAACCGGAACAAATGGGGGAATTAACTAAAGACAGAGTGAAACGACAGAGAATTAAATCTCTGAAAAGTAATACACATCATTGTTTGAAAAAATATGCAAACAAACAAAAAAATGTCTTTTTACCCCCCAAAAATTGCAGAACTGCTACTTCCATTGCACAGAGAGGTTCAGTGACACATATTGTTGGCAAAACACAGAACTGGACACATCAGTAGGTTACATCATCCAACCCTGACCTTCATAGTCTATAGTTTCCTTTTTCAAAAGTCATCATGACTCAATTTTGGGGGTGGGTGGGGGGGTGGGGTGGAGGAAAGAGGCAGAGGGAGGGGAGTAGGAGATGGCAAAGGGTTGGTGGGTGGTTCACTCTCTCAGTGTTTGGAATCATAAGACATACGTCTGTTTAAACATAGAGGTACCCACAATATCCTTCAAAACTAGATGAAAAAGCAAACGTTGCATGCTGCCATTCTTTCAATATAATATAATCGATGAGCGGCTCAAAGCTATGAACAAGCACAAACCATTCATCTGGCAGTTCTCATGCTTCATACGTACACTTCACTTTAAAAAAAAATTCTCATGCTTCATACATACACTTCACTTTTTAAAAAATCAATGTATCTAATTAAGAACATTTTTACAAAATTTGATTTGAGGCAGACTGGACCTCATTACATTTCTCGCATTAAAAAAAAAAAAAAATTCCTTTATCGACTCGAAATACCAGGTGCTCTTTTAGTACAAGTAGCTCCCCGCCTTCATACGTTCAGAGCTTGTAACTGCCTCATTTCTGCTCGTCTCTTTGACTCTCTTGCCTCCCTTCAACTTTTCGTCTTTCTTTATATTTTCATCTACTGTTTCTTTGGACTATCTCCTGTCTTGTTCCGGAAATTTTTCTAACAATTATTTCTCTTCACAACTGATGATGTGCCAGCTTTTTAACGTAGTAAGCTGGTGACTAGGTTGTGAACAATACACACTGTTCATTCTGCAGTTTCTTTGTCCACATGACATTTCTAATGTATTTCTTGTGGCATTTCAATTAATTGTGTTCATTTTTTGTTGTTTGTTTTTTTATAATCTGGAGCCGATGAATTAAGAGGAATGTCTGGCACTTCCAGCTCGGCCAGATCTCATCAGCTTTAAAGACGTCAATCAAAGACAATCCTGCAAGGCACGCTTGAAGGAGGGGGGCGCAGAGGCAGGCAGAGAAAGAGCTGGTCGGAGAACATGATAGAGTGGACAAGCCTCAGGCTGCCAGAACTCCTGTGAGAGGCAGAGGACAGGCCACGATGGAGAAGAAGAATGACCTCGTGTCCCCCTTACGACCCTTTAGGTCACAGGAATGAGAAGGGAAGAGAGCTAAACAATCATGTCATGAATTGTTTCTGTCGATTCTTTTTCAGGAACTGATCATTTCAGAACGTGACCGGTTTTTCCCTGTGCAGCAAGTCTGACAATAGTGACAGCCCTGAAAAAGTGCCGTGTGGTTGGCTCGGATATAAAGGGAGACACAAACAAACCAAACTTTGATTTAAAGACTTTGTTATCACTCTGGCCCAGCTGACCATATGGGACCTCTTTAGGGCTGGAAAACACAGTAAGGAAAAAAAAGGTTACATCTTGAAAACGTAACAATAACAATTTAAAAAAAAAAAAAAAAGTGATTTGAAAAAAAAAAGACCAAAGCAGTTGATGACATGGTAGTTAAACTATTGACATCCTTTTAAAGACAAATGCAACAAGGATGTGCTGAGAGCTATGGGCATTCTGCTTCATTTTTTACCCCCAGAAAAAAACACACACACAAAAGAAGCCATACACACAAACAGACGGCAGAATGGACTGCCGGCGTCCAGTCAGGACGCCGTGTACGATTTTCACTGAACAATTCCCAGATTTAAAAAAAATAAATAAAAATAAGATGATATCAGCTAGCGAGCCAAAAACTGTGACCAGAACGTAAAAGTGTAAAGGGTTTCAAGAACAAAGTGGTCCTTAAAGAGAAAAACAGTTGACAACGGTATAGAAAGACAAAAACAGAAATAAAGAGTTGCTGAAAAGAGGAAGTGAGACAGTGAGTTCTTTAATTTAGAGTCAGTTCACACTTGGTGATATTAGACTTTTAAAAAATAAAATAAAAAGGAGTGAGGGGAAGGGAAGCATTTATAAAAATCTATTAATTTGATGCATGGAAAGCACTTTTGCTATTTGCACAATTTCTCGTTTGTGGGTTATTCTTTTGATAGAATCATGTACAGTCACATCCATGTTCGATTCTTTATATAATGAAGTTAATAATGAACAATGATTATGGTCCATTGATAGAAGGCTTGAACGATCGCATGCTGCATTTTGGGAAAATTTGGTTTTCCACCAATTCAGTCAAAGCTTGCATATCTAAGATGACAAATATCGTGAACATGATAAGATTCCATACTTCTCTGGAATGTGTTCACTGTCCACACATTTTTCTAATAACGAATTAATTTCTTGAGCATCAAGTTTTAAATTACTCTCGGGTGTTTTTCTTAATGCACCATCTCTAACTAATTTATCTGCTGTTTCATTACCAGATATGCCACAGTGTAATGGAATCCAGCAAAAGATATTCCAATTCCCTTGAAAACAGGAAGGTATTAGCACAGATCTTCAAGACAGCATTGATTGTTTAAACAGGTGACAAATCGACGAGTGCTAGGACTTGGGTGTATTCCAGAACCTGATTACACCCCCTGAGTATCTGACTACTTTGAAAACCTTATTTCTCTTCAGTTCTTACTGTCTTGCACCAGTTGTTGAAATCCACTGAATACCTGATGAAGAAACTAACATGGAGACGGAAAAATCAAAGATGATGCACTTACGCTAGTCTCCTTTTGTTCGCCGATACCCTACACTTTCCTGAAAGTTCAGTGGGCTAGTGCGAGGGCTTTGTCATGTCAGAATCCTTCTCGCTCATCTATCAATCAGGTTCTTTTACCTCCACAGACCCTGGAATCCAAGAGTCCACAACAACTGGCCCAGCACAGGCACATGGCCAAGTGGCCAGCTCTGATTTGCCACTCTCAAGCCTACCCCTTGTGATGATGTCGGCAAACAGGAGAGTGATCTGCTCACCTCTCCATAGGGCAGCCCCAAAACAAGCTAGGTCATTGTGGATCCACTGGACTCCCACTTGGATCAATGAGACGGTTCAACGTCTCTTTATGATGAGATAGAGTATGAAGAGGTCAGGGCAAGCAAGCCAAGACCGACTTCTGTTGAATTATAACTATTTCATACACTTCGATCTTGCGCACAAAGTAAAAGCTTGTGTGTGAAATTGCACTTAACTTGTGTCGGTCTGTTTATTGTTTGTACGTCATTTCGTGTTTGACCCTATTTCTAATTCCGTCTCTCATTCACAGCACAAAAGTACTCAGCATAAGAACACAAAAGTGCGCAAGCCTAAGGTACATTAAAACCCGAGCCATTTCCTTTGATGACTAGTACCAGAATGTTTCTCCTTCCACTACTAGTAAGAGAGAGGGTGGAAATGATCTTAAATATAAATCACTCTATAATTTTCATAGAGAACACAATCTGAGTCCATCCCATGAAGGACCATACCTTCAACCCTCCCTCATCGCATGGCGACAGCCTGGACAGGGCGCTGTGAGGTTGGTTGGAAGGACAACACCTTCAACCCTCACTCATCACATGGTGACAACCTCCACAGGGCGCTGTGAGGTTGGTTGGAAGGACAACACCTTCAACCCTCACTCATCACATGGTGACAGCCTGGACAGGACGCTGTGAGGTTGGTTGGAAGGACAACACCTTCAACCCTCACTCATCACATGGTGACAGCCTCCACAGGACGCTGTGAGGTTGGCTGGAAGGACCACACCTTCAACCCTCACTCATCACATGGTGACAGCCTGGACAGGACGCTGTGAGGTTGGTTGGAAGGACAACACCTTCAACCCTCACTCATCACATGGTGACAGCCTGGACAGGGCGCTGTGAGGTTGGCTGGAAGGACCACACCTTCAACCCTCACTCATCACATGGTGACAGCCTGGACAGGACGCTGTGAGGTTGGCTGGAAGGACCACACCTTCAACCCTCACTCATCACATGGTGACAGCCTCCACAGGACCCTGTGAGGTTGGCTGGAAGGACCACACCTTCAACCCTCACTCATCACATGGTGACAGCCTCCACAGGACGCTGTGAGGTTGGCTGGAAGGATAAGATAAGATAATGTTGCTTATAGCCCAGCCGACCGCAAAGGGCCACATCAGGGCTGTTGGCTGGAAGGACACCTTCAACCCTCACTCATCACATGGTGACAACCTCCACAGGACCCTGTGAGGTTGGCTGGAAGGACCACACCTTCAACCCTCACTCATCACATGGTGACAGCCTCCACAGGACCCTGTGAGGTTGGCTGGAAGGACACCACCTTCAACCCTCACTCATCACATGGTGACAACCTCCACAGGGCGCTGTGAGGTTGGCCCAGCTGGTGTATTATGTTAGTCTGTTTTAAGACCTTCAACATTAAGAATATCTTAAAGTGTGATAAATGCTAGTCATGAACACATAAAAACACAAATCTTACCCTCTCATTATAGTTCCACCTCTGTCATGAACACATAAAAACCCAAATCTTACCCTCTCAATTACAGTTCGATCTCTGTCATGATCACACAAAAACCCAAATCTTACCCTCTCATTACAGTTCCACCTCTTACTGTCATCAAAAATTGCCAGTAACCACGATGGTAGATTTTTGTGTGTTCTCGATCCAGACACCCGTGGCGGAATTGTATCTTACATGACAGAACAAGTCATTCAATAGCGAAAACGTTTTAATGTCAAATCAAAACATAAATGAGACATGAAAAACAAAACACATGACGCACACTTAACGTCACAAGCCCTGGCCTCTCTCTCTTGTTACATTCATTCACTCACTCAGCTTGCCTGCAAACACTGTGTGAGCATGACGACATATAAAGCTGTCCGTGTGTGTGGGACGGTGTCACGCCCGCTCGCACCCAGCCACACCTGCGCAGGGCCCCATCGCTCAGAGGAACACTACGCTTTTTTTTTTTTTCTGTCAGACTCACTCCACTATTTTCTCTGCAATTTCTTCCCACAAAACTTTTATCCCAATCAGCTGGCCTCTCACCTGTGTCACCTTCATGGCCAACTCAGAAACAGACAGGAAGGTGTGGCGGAAGCTGACAGGGGATGTGAGCACAGAGGGTGGCTCAACTAAAACAGGATGTTTCTCCTTTTCCTGCTTAATAGCTGCCACCTCAGTAATCTGCCAACATAGTTCCTGTTAAACTGAAGCTGATAAGAACGGGGACAGGTAAGGGCTTCAAAGGTGGGAGAAAAAAAAGCAGTACTAAACATGGGTCGGGACAGCATGAAGGGGGAAACGGTGACAAATGTGGCTGAAAATGTAGAACATGAGACTGGATGAATGTTTTATATACAGAATTCACTGATGCGAACGTAACACTGTTATCATGATAATTTTTCATTCAGAGCAATCGTCTCCATGATACATTTCCATCATTCAGTACCCCTTAGCTTGCTGCTGTCATGTTTGTCGTTAACAACCCAGCATGCAAGACTCCTGACCCCCATTATTCACAAGATAAGATAAGATAATGTTGCTTATAGCCCAGCCGACCGCAAAGGGCCACATCAGGGCTGCCGTTATTCACAATGCCACATAAAACACAGATGTCTGTACAGACACAACACAATATCTACACAAACATAACAACTGGACGATCAAAGTATAAATCCAAAGACAGTTCAGATGTAAATAATGAAATGACTCAAAGTCAAATACACAAAAATTCAGCAAAAACTACATTTCCTTCAAAGCGTAGCAATAATTTACTTCACATTAGAGAGCACAATGTGAATGAAAACGAGAGCAGAACTGAACTCATCACATCTGTATCAACTACAACATAATCAGAAACATGCAGATCAACATATTCTTTGCTGCTGTCAGCACTCGCATGACTGACAATACTTAGGTATACAGCAGAGCTGACCTCTTTGTCTGTGGACAACCTTCTAACCTCCCTTTTATCCTTAAATGGATCCTCAATCATAGGCTCAAAGATTTCCACTTACACACGTAATACTCTTTATATAATGATTTTAATTTTTCAACAACTTAACTGACATAATCCAAACGAATTCACATTTTGAGGGGGGGGGGGGGACCCTGCAAAAAACATCCTAAGCGAATTTTGCAAGTGATATTTTCTTACGGTGCTTCGTTTTTGTTTTACTTTTCTACCCTCACCGCTACCTGTGGGCGCCGTTGCATTCTGTGTCTGAACCATTGGTGGTAAGAACATCACAGAATTGTCGATTGTGGTATATCTTCATTGGATGCCAAGGAAGCATTGCACAATCAGCTGTCTCTCACTGATGAGTCCGAATCAGCGGACGAAAGGCTTCTGAGCAGATGATAATCATGGCTGAGATTCTGTTTTCAAGACTGGTTACCATGGTTCCCATATGCTGCTGATGAATGATTTCATATTCAGTCTAATGCTTTAATTTTTCATTCCCGTTTTCTTTCTCTTGGAAATGCTCACTCCCCCCACTCTCCTTTTTTCTTCTTTCTGTTTTAATCTTTGCCAAGTTATTACTGTAATGACGGAGAAATTGTTAGCCTGCTCTTTTTTTCCCTACCGCTAATTTGTTCAACACACACACACTACAAATATATGTATATGTATATATATATATTTCAGTTGATGACACAGTCATCGCATGCAACCTAGTCCATTTCTGTACTGCTCCACACCTGTAAAATGAAATATATAAGCAAACGGAACAAAAATATTGGATAAAAGTTCGGAAGCGTACTTGAAGGACCAATGTGACAGATGCGGTGTCCAGCGCATAAATTATGATGTATAATGTGTGTCTTAAAGACCATGAGGCTTCAAGGATGCTGATCTCCATTTACACCGTGAGAGTCCGACTCTCTGGAATTCAAAGGACGAACAACTTCTCCCTCACTAGAAATCATACTGAAACACAGCCTGAGATTTTGATAATAAAGTGGCCTGACATATATACATGTATGCACACCAGAAATCATAGTGATAAAGTCTGAGATTTTAATAAAAGTGGTGTGACATACACACACAATGTACTCACATACACACGCATACTACAAATCTGAGATGTTGTGAAGCACATCTGTGAACCTCACCCCAAACGCGCACACACACACTAACACACACACATGCACACTAACACACACACTAACACACTGCAAACAAACACCCAGTCGGACACAACTGAAATCACACATTAACACAATACCCCGATCCACCTAAATGCTGCAGACCTGAACAATGAGCGCGCCCATTTCTTCCAGTTAAGAGCCCACCCCTCCACACCCACTCTAGAAAACAAACAAAAATTTAAAAAGTCCACCATTAACACCCTTTACAAAATCCTATTTAAAAATAGATGTCTCATGTGTCAACATCGAAGAGGTATTCTCTCGAGACTCCCCGGCGAGAAAACAAAAGATCAGCTCGGGAATTGATGGCGTAGACAAACAATAAAGAGAGCACTAGGAAAATCACGCCCAATGACAGCACTCGTGTCTGAAAACAGAAATGTCAACACAAACACTTTAAATCAATCAAAAAGTGCATAGGATTTAAAAAAAAAAAAAAAAAAAAAGGATAATAACAACTTTCTTCTTAAGGAAAAGGATTTATAAAACTGAAGCATGATGTGTGTATGCTGTCAAATGCACACATTCCTCTGTGCTTAAATGTATGTGTGTGTGTGTGTGTGTGTGCATGTGTGTGTGTGTGTATGTGTGCACGCATGTGTGTGTGTGTGTGTGTGTGCGTGCGAGTGTGTGTGTGTGTACCAAAAAGTTGGAATTTGTGTGCCTTGGAATCTCTGCGCATGTATTTTTTACAGTACACATCTGTGGACAAACCGCTCAACTGATTTAATACCTGAAACAGCAGCAACACAATTTGAAAAACCAACTCTGAACTGACTAACTCAATAACTGATCAATTTTACCTCAATATTCATTTTCCATATGACTAAACAGAAAAAGCTAACTTTCCCAGCTTGAGCGAACATGTCGTTGAGGAGGGCAAACAAGGGCAGCTAACCCTTTAGCTGATATCTAGACAACATGATAAAGACCTGTCAAGACAATGAGAAGGGAGACAGCTATAGACAGAACAAGACAAAAAAAAACCCAACCCTTTGTCTAGGGGAGAGAATTACATGTAGTGCCATGCCTTACTTCAGTGTTGCAACTGCTGTCAGTGTTAAGATATGCCTTAGCCAGGACTGTGGCATCCTCCACCCATGGAGGAATTTTAAAAAAAGAAGAAAACAATGAAAGAAAATTCTGCTGTGAAAAAAAAGCATGTGTCAAAATAAGAATGCAAAGACAGGGTATGGAAGACTGGGAAAATGGCAAGGGAGACCACTCGTCTATGCTAACATTTCTGATAAACCCATATTTGCTGATTTGTTAATAAAAACCTTTAGCACAATCTGAGTGAACAGCAAATTTTTCTCTTTTTTTTTCTTTCTTTAAAAAAACACAAACATTTTTGATGTTTCGCCATGGACAGAAGCTTAAGTCCCTCCCTGGAGCCAGTCAGTGTGTCCATTTCTAAGGTGTATAATGTGCTCAAAATCAGAAGATACACTAGCGTGAAACATGTTCAACGGATTCAGTCTTCGTCCTTTTATCACCAGTATTGCCCTGCCAACTACACAACGCATCCTCAGGCTGTCATCATCACCAGGGGACAAAAAGGTCACACCTTGGAAAAAGTCGCAAACACCACCGAGTCTAGCGTGATCATCGACCAACAACAAACACGTACTGACATACTAACGTACTGACATAATAACATACTGAAATACTAACGTACTGACATACTAATGCACTGACATACTAACGTACTGACATACTAACACCAGATTACGCTGGGACAGCTCAGAATTTCCCTTGGTTTTTATATCCCCAGGTTGATGAAAGGAGAAAAAGTAAAAAGATTAATGAAAAACATTTACATGTGAAAAAAAAAAAAAAATTCAGACAAAAACTATAATTATGAGCAACAGACAATGTAAAATGAGCAGCTAGTGTCTTTTCCTGATAGTGTGCACAATTTTCATGACATTCACCAGACTACACACACACACACACCACACACACGCACACCACATACACACCACATACACACCACACACACACACACACACACACACACACACACACACACACACACACGCACACCACACACACACACCACATAATGGCATGCATACACTGTGATTAGAAAGCAGTGCACAAGAGTTTCCAGAACAAAGACAAAAGAACAGTCTTTGAAAGCAGGAAAACAAATCAAGTTAAATAAAGACAACAACAACAACAAAAATGGCAGTCAAAGAGGGTCACAGAGAAGAGGAAGTTATCAGCACAAAACTTCCAGAAGGTGGGGGGGAGCTATCTGAACTTGACAAACATGTCTGCGTCTTATCAAAGTTTCTCACACAATGCGTCAGGCCGGAGACTTGAACTGGTGAAAACTGCTGTCTAGTTTATTTCCAAGCAAACTGGATTAACAACAGACAATAAATACACACATGCCAGTTATCAATCTCAAAGTACACAAAATAGTTTATTTCCAAGCAAACTGGATTAACAACAGACAATAAATACACACATGCCAGTTATCAATCTCAAAGTACACAAAATATTCATTACCCCCTCTCCTCTAGCCCCCTTTTAAAAAAATAAAATAAAATAAAAAAAGGAACTTCTATCTCAAACCACTGTACCACCACTGACAATGTTCACAATCATCTGACATAATCTACTTGTTCCACTGATTTCACTGTAAGACAGATTTATATCAATTTCTTAACTTCATGAATATTTTAAGGTACCCTCATCCCTCCCCCCCCTCCCCTTCCCCCCAAGCAGTGGTCCTGCTCCCCCCCCCCCCCCCCCCCCCCCACCTCATTCCACTCTTTTTTTCAATTGTAATATCAGCGTGTGTTTCCATGTTCTTCCTGCATGTTAACATCTTTGACAGTTCTTGTGCATTTTTTAAAATTGGAAACAGTCCACCACCATTGCCGGAGAAACACTTAGAAAAGGAAAGAAAAAAAAAATCATTGAACTCCACTACAGTGCAAGATCAATTCAAACAAAAATCAAAGTTCAAAAACAACCACATCCATGAAAACCGCACTAGCCACAAGAAACAAAGAGAAGTCCCCACTATCAGGCAGGCGGCCCCACTATCCGATCGGGCAGGCGGCCCCACTATTTTGCATAGCAGCCAACAGAATAAAGGAAACCAACTGAAACCTAGAAACCAGGGGACTCTCTTCTTCAGGTCACTCTGTGACGTCTGACAGAGAAGCCTAGCATGACTCAGAATGGAAAGAGCAAGACACACCTTTGGTGACCAGTTTAAAGTGCATGGACTGTCAAAAAAAAAAAAAAAAAGGGACCAAGTATTTTTCTTTCATACTAATGACTGATGATCTGGAAAAACATAAATGGAACCAAGATTTACAGCACTGGGGGAGAAAAAAAAGCATGCTGAACAGTAGCAGACTAACAGATGTGTCACTTCGATACAGCTGTCCCTTACGAAACCAGTGAGCAACTAAAACAGGCACTCAGGAGAGCGAAGGCTCCTGTCATGGTTGTCTGGGCTGTAATTCTGATCCATGCAAATGTTGTAAGTTTACATATATATATATATATATATATATATATATATATATATATATATATATATATAATATATATTTCCTGACGACAGCGCAAAGCTAGAAACAAATTTGTAGATTGATTTTTTAAAAACCTTATTTTAACAAATGTTGCTCCCCATATATATATATATATATATATGCGTCGTATCACAGAAGGGAGAAACTGCATGGAATAATTTGCCTTCCTTCTTAAAACCATGTCCTTCAAAAGAGACATTTAAAAAAGCACTGAAAGAGCATCTGATAGAAACTTTATACAGCAATTAAAGATCATTTCCATTAATATGATCCTTTTATACCCCCCCCCCCCCCCCCCCCCCCTCTCTCTCTCACTGCATTTGAACTGATGTTCCAACAATTATTTGTTTCATATGTGGTTTAAGCGTTACACATTTGTAGGGTAGAAATTGGGTGCTTTTGAAAATTAAAATGTTGTTGTGATTGTGATTATATGCTGTATTCATTTCTTTCTTCTTCTTTTTTTCATGAGAGCAGGATGTAAAAAAGCTGAAAAGCTTACTCTTCAGCCCTCAATGAAGATAATTTCAATTTGCCCTGACTTGATTATTTTTCCCATCTATATATCTATGCACCATTTCCGGGAAATTTTTGAAAATGTTGAAAAACTGCCCGTCTCACAAGTCTTACTGAAGGTGAAAACAGACTCCTGGATCCCCTCGATGACCTGGATTAAACCAAACCTGCAAGGATTCCTCCACGGGCCACCTCTCCCTTTTCTCCACAAAAATCTGTCCAGTAGTTGTTTGCAACATTTTGCTGACAGACCGACAAACCAACCAGCAGAGGTGGGTGAAGACATCACCACCTTAGGGAGGTAACAAAGAGAACATGACCGAACTGTTGTCCTAAGGCAGTGTTGAGGTGCGCACAACAACAACACGCAGAACTGATTTTTTTTCTCTTGCTTCTGAAGGACGCATTTGTCGACGTTCGTGAGTCTACTTTCATTCGTCATTTTACATCCGAAAACAGATGGTTACCCAGGCATGAAATTAAAGCGAAGCAAAAAAAAAAGGCAGAAATTTTGTAAAATGAAAGGGGACAGATGAGCGAAGTGGGGGTGGCGAGGAGGGGTGCAGGATGGGGGGGGGGGGGGGGGGGGGGGGGAAGGGGGGAGGGTTGCATCTGCCAGGTGTTTGTAACACCTGGGATGGGGCAGTGGGTGGTAGGAGCTTTGAATTTGACTATACCATAAACTCCTGCTTACGCTGTTGTTCATCCCAAGATTCAGGGACAATTCACTCTTTCCTGCCTTTCTCAGAATGCAATTTTTGTTCTTTTGGGTGCAATGTTTTAATTTTCGGCATACGTTTCCTTAAAGAAATCAGCTTTTCTTTTTTACTAACCATATTCATTATTTCAATGGTGACAAGCAAAAATGGTCCATTCCACAAAAATCTTGCCCAAACACGAAGCTTTCAATTTCAGCCAGGATCTAGGGAAAAAGAAGTAGCTCAGTTTCCTTCTTCTAACCTTCATCATCATGGTGGGGTCAGTATTTCCATGAATAAAAAGCCCGGGGCACCCCATCCGCATCTCAGCCAACCTCCCCACCAAAGAGTTTGTCTTTCTGGAGCATCTGCACTTTGTTTCCAGAGCAGCATCTGCACTTTGTTTCCAGAGCAGCATCTCCATGAGCAGCCTTGCTGCACAACATCCTCACCACAACCTGAAGCTTTGCCATGATTTATTTCTCTTTCACTGTGTCAGAACTGTCAATCTCTGAACAACCCATCTCTATTCCAGCTAGCAACTGACCTGTCCACTGCCAACATCAAACGTTTGTTTGTTTGTTTGTTTTCGCCATGAAACCCTCCTCTTTCGTCCTAGTCGATAATTCAATTATCTCTCAGATTTAAATCATGCCCAGTGTGATCTCCAAACTTGGCAGATACGGTGCAGCATGTATGGACTTGTCCACATGCTGTAACATCTACTTGATGAAACTGAAACTTTCTGCCAAATTATTGGAAAATATCGCCTCCATCAGTCTATTCATGACCCCATTCTTTACTGACTTGAAACCCTTACGACTTCCGATTAACAGTCATTTTGGACACTGTTGTTTTTGTGCTCAATGTCATCTATATGGACTAATGAAAATTTTGTTGTTGTTGTTTTTTGAATATACATAACTTGAAATGTGTCCCTTGTGAAGGATGATCCAAACCAGGAATTTGATTGTTCTTCGATGCACTACCAGGAATTTGATTGTTCTTTGATGCACTACCAGGAATTTGATTGTTCTTCGATGCACTACCAGGAATTTGATTGTTCTTCGATGCACTACCAGGAATTTGATTGTTCTTCAATGCACTGATAGGACCATCACAGTACAACAGATTCTGAGCATGTCCACATTTTGTGATTTGTCGGTCAGCCTGCCTCCCTGTAAGGACCCATCTCTGCAAAGACAGAATCTACAAGACATTTTCAACGGTTTCACTGCATTAAATCAAGGTCAAACGTTCCGCCATAGTAGGCAGTGAACTATAACAGGTCCACTGCATTCAGGGTACTGCATCCTTCTCCTTCTACCGCCTTAACCTACCATGAACTGAATCAGATACCTATTGACTGCTGGTTGGACACAGCAGGTTTTCAAGCTGAAAAAAAAAATCCGGCCCCAAAGGTGGCGGTTGAAACTGGCAAAGGTCAGCTCCACAGCTGAATGCTCTAACCATTCAACCATGGGTGGCTCTATATCAGATTTACCTCTTGAATACAAAACCTCCCACCACTTAAAGACCTAATCTTGAAGAACTTCTTGACATGGATATGAAGAGGTCGTGCAATGTTAGCCTATCCTCCCTATCATGATCTCTCCTTAATTTAACAAAATTCATTTTAAAGCCACTTTTTTCTTTTAAGCCACAAAGTTCATCATATGGTTCAGGAATCGCCGCAGAGTGAAAACCGTGGGCAAGGAGGGGGGAGGAGAAGGGAGGGAATGGGCATCATGCATTGTTCCAGCCACTATGGAGGGGGAAGGAGAAGGGAGGGAATGGGCATCATGCATTGTTCCAGCCACTATGGAGGGGGGAGGAGAAGGGAGGGAATGGGCATCATGCATTGTTCCAGCCACTATGGAGGGGGGAGGAGAAGGGAGGGAATGGGCATCATGCATTGTTCCAGCCACTATGGAGGGGGGAGGAGAAGGGAGGGAATGGGCATCATGCATTGTTCCAGCCACTATGGAGGGGGGAGGAGAAGGGAGGGAATGGGCATCATGCATTGTTCCAGCCACTATGGAGGGGGGAGGAGAAGGGAGGGAATGGGCATCATGCATTGTTCCAGCCACTATGGAGGGGGGAGGAGAAGGGAGGGAATGGGCATCATTGAAAGACAGGGGAAAAGAACCGACAGTTCACACACCATGACATCGAAACGACAAACATCTGTGTGGATTTAAAAAACATTTTTTAATGATAATTATATGAATAAACATGGAGGTGTGACACACTTCGTGGGTTGCCATAGATCATCACAGACTGGTATGCTGATATGAACAAAAATCACCTGAACGCACAGGAATACACCCTTTTCCTCTTTCTCACATGGGAAACTTTAAAACTAACATGCCAATGGAACTACTGATTCCTGTCACATGACATGCTTTTTAGCAACCATGGGGAGAGCAACAGGCAGGTTATTCATCCTCCAACAAAAACCAATCCAGGTAAACAATATTACACTGTGTTCACCGACTTTCAGATCAGCATGGCTAAAACTCCCTTCAACTCTGCCACAAAATGTTCCGAGTTTCTGAGAACGCTCGCTCAGATTGGCTCTTCTACTAAACAATCATTGTGGACAGTCCTGCTTATAATGGATCTGAGCAGGTACCCTGGCCACGGCCATGCAGATATGCCTATAATCACAAACACTCTGTAACTTAAACATCATTCCAGAGCCTGTTGTGACTTTGGGGAGAAATACGGTGCTCACATCGACGGACAAGTACAAACACAGGCACAAGGGCAAGGTGCGAACGATTGCGTCAGCGTGAATGCAGGGGGGTAAACAGCAGCTACGTCAACGACATCTACAACACCAGCATTCCTGTCACCTCAAGAGGTCAGCTCGCTGACGGAGCTGTGAAAGAGAACGTCAGCGCTGGAGTTGATGAAATAGACGAGGACCAGAGAGACGAGGAGAAACCCTACGCCCACTGTTAAAGTGAGGACCTGCAAGGAGCAATGGACCGTCAGTGCCTCGTCAGCTATTGCATACACACACACACACACATCAAAAGTCAGTTCACAAACACCGTGTATACACCCACACAGGTGTGTACATTATAGCATCACACGAGTACAGTTCCCTTCATAAAACACGAATGTGACACATCAACACTGAAGGGTCTTGAACCGTCAAATTCGCCGTGTGGATGAAAACTTCAGGAAATTTTCTTTCAAAAGATACTGAAACCGTACGTAGGTTTCTTCTCAAAAAAAGTTATAGACACTGAATTTTTTTGAAGTGTAATCAGCCATTTTGAGAAATCAGCTCAAGGGAGAGCTGACTATCCACTCAGGACATTCTTAATTAAAAACTATTAAATCTTGATTTTTTTTTTGATTTTTTTTTAAAGTACAAGTTAAGAGACAGAAAAGGGACTAGCAGATGATGAAGTAAGTGTATACCAAAAGCACAAAAATGGCCATAACACAAAGTTTTTGTTTGTTTAGTTTGTTAGCTTGTTTTTTTGGGTTTTTTTCGAAGTTCAGTACTTTTCTGAGCATGTGCCAAATCATCTCTGCACCCTTCACTGTGACGAGTCACATACTAAAAACATGAGTGTCGACACTGTCACACACCCAGTGCACCAACACACCAGCAGGGGTGAACAGACTGACCTGAAACTGTTTACTGGGTATAAGGAACACCCGCAGTTTGAAGGTGTCCCAGCGCGATTCGGTCCAGGTGGAATACACCCCAGATTCCCAGTCGTAACCTGCGACACACCCATCATCCATCAGTTAGCACGTCTGTCCATCTCACTTCATCGTCCGATAAACCGGCGTGTATGATCACTTACCATCATTAGTCTATCACAATGACTTCATCGTCCAATAAACCAGCATGTACGATCACTTACCATCGTTAAGTCTATCACCACGCTCACTGAGTTCATCGTCACATAAAGAACAGCAACGGGCTCCCCACAGTACTGATTAGCGTCAAGTTCACCATTACATTAATCTGAAAGGTTGAGATTATTAGTTCCCCAACCGCAAATAGTTCCGTTTGTCATCTATCATCTTCAGAACTTTATCGTACCTGCATTCTGACAATAACACACACAAAAAAGAAGAACACAGAGACAAAAATACTAAGGGAGTGAGACAAACAGACACAGAGACAGCAAGAGAGACAAACATACAAGAAAGACAACAGAGAAGATGTACACATGACAGACACAGAGAAAGAAAAATATCAAACACAAAGGACTGAGGAAGCCTAAGAAAGGAAAGTGTGTTACATGCACACTACAGATGCTCAAAGAGTATGAAAATGAGAGGCTGGTGGATGAACAGACAGTAAACAACAACAGACTGAATTGAAGATAGACAGAGGCAGAAAGAACTCCAACAGACAGACAGACAGACAGAGGCAGAAAGAACTCCAACAGACAGATAGACAGAGGCAGAAAGAACTCCAACAGACAGACAGATAGACAGAGGCAGAAAGAACTCCAACAGACAGACAGAGGCAGAAAGAACTCCAACAGACAGACAGATAGACAGAGGCAGGAAGAACTCCAACAGACAGACAGAGGCAGAAAGAACTCCAACAGACAGACAGAGGCAGAAAGAACTCCAACAGACAGACAGATAGACAGAGGCAGAAAGAACTCCAACAGACAGAGGCAGAAAGAACTCCAACAGACAGACAGAGGCAGAAAGAACTCCAACAGACAGACAGAGGCAGAAAGAACTCCAACAGACAGACAGATAGACAGAGGCAGGAAGAACTCCAACAGACAGACAGAGGCAGAAAGAACTCCAACAGACAGACAGAGGCAGAAAGAACTCCAACAGACAGACAGATAGACAGAGGCAGAAAGAACTCCAACAGACAGACAGAGGCAGAAAGAACTCCAACAGACAGACAGAGGCAGAAAGAACTCCAACAGACAGACAGAGGCAGAAAGAACTCCAACAGACAGACAGAGGCAGAAAGAACTCCAACAGACTGACAGATAGACAGAGGCAGAAAGAACTCCAACAGACAGACAGACAGAGGCAGAAAGAACTCCAACAGACAGACAGATAGACAGAGGCAGGAAGAACTCCAACAGACAGACAGACAGAGGCAGAAAGAACTCCAACAGACAGACAGAGGCAGAAAGAACTCCGACAGACAGACAGATAGACAGAAGGAAATCCAATAGACAGACAGAGGCAGAAAGAACTCCAACAGACAGACAGATAGACAGAGGCAGAAGGAAATCCAACAGACAGACAGATAGACAGAGGCAGAAAGAACTCCAACAGACAGACAGAGGCAGAAAGAACTCCAACAGACAGACAGACAGAGGCAGGAAGAACTCCAACAGACAGAGGCAGAAAGAACTCCAACAGACAGACAGACAGAGGCAGGAAGAACTCCAACAGACAGACAGATAGACAGAGGCAGAAAGAACTCCAACAGATAGACAAGACAGAGGTAGGAAGAACTCCAACAGATAGACAGACAGAGGTAGGAAGAACTCCAACAGATAGACAGACAGACAGACAGAGGCAGAAAGGACACCAACCATCAATCTCAAAGGCTGGGGACTTGGCTATCGAGAGAAGCACTGTGCTTTTATAGCACATTGGCTCTCGACTCCCATCTGGCAACACATCACCTTGCATCCACTGGTAACTGTACCTCTGTTACACACACACACACACACACACACACACACACACACACGTAGACACCATCCATACAAACCACATGCACTCATACACACACACACACACACACACACACACATGTAGACACCATCCATACAAACCACATGCACTCATACACCAAACACGCACACACACACACACACACACACACACACACACACACACACACACACACGTAGACACCATCCATACAAACCACATGCACTCATGCACCAAACACGCACACACACACACACACACACACGCACACGCACATGGTTACCATTCTGCATTCAGAGCAATGCTGCCCAATGCTTCACAGATTTTCAACACTTGGCTCTTGTTCATCACCAGGTTTCTGGTGATCAATACATGGTGACTGAATATTGTCGAGCAATAGAACATCTAAACAAAGTCAGCAATGACTCTTATAATGGGAATTGTGATCAGCACAGGTGTGATCACGATCGAAGAAACCCCCCAGATGTCAGCTTTCACTGTAAAAATCAACACTGTGTGCATGCTGACATGCTCCTATTTATTCACTTTAGCTGATAACACATTTATCAACGGTGGAACATGTGTCTGAGTTCAGTGAGTACACACTGTTTGGCATCAAGCATTTCATGAAATATGAAGCTGATGAAATCCTGCTCAAATCATATGCCTCCATAACCAACCAGTACTTGCTGAGACTTCTGACAAATGATATATGTAATAATGTACTGATGGCAGAAGACTTCTGACAAATGATATATGTAATAATGTACTGATGGCAAGGGACTTCTGACAAATGATATATGTAATAATGGACTGATGGCAAGGGACTTCTGACAAATGATATTTGTAATAATGGACTGATGGCAAGAGACTTCTGACAAATGATATATGTAACAGCGTACTGATGGTAATAAAATGACAAGAGACTTCTGACAAATGATATATGTAATAGCGTACTGATGGTAATAAAATGACAAGAGACTTCTGACAAACGATATATGTAATAGCGTACTGATGGTAATAAAATGACAAGAGACTTCTGACAAATGATATATGTAATAGCGTACTGATGGTAATAAAATGACAAGAGACTTCTGACAAATGATATATGTAATAGCGTACTGATGGTAATAAAATGACAAGAGACTTCTGACAAATGATATATGTAATAGCGTACTGATGGCAAGGGACTTCTGACAAATGATATATGTAATAATGGACTGATGGCAGGAGACTTCTGACAAATGATATATGTAATAATGGACTGATGGCAGGAGACTTCTGACAAATGATATATGTAATAATGGACTGACGGCAAGAAAATGACAAGAGAGCAAAATGACAGATGTCTGGCAACACAATGACAGATGTCTGGCAACAAAACAACAGATGTCAGGGAACAAAACAACAGATGTCTGGCAACAAAATGACAGATGTATGGCAACAAAATGACAGATGTATGGCAACAAAACGACAGATGTATGGCAACAAAATGACAGATGTATGGCAACAAAATGACAGATGTATGGCAACAAAATGACAGATGTATGGCAACAAAACGACAGATGTATGGCAACAAAACGACAGATGTATGGCAACAAAATGACAGATGTATGGCAACAAAACGACAGATGTCTGGCAACAAAATGACAGATGTATGGCAACAAAATGACAGATGTATGGCAACAAAACGACAGATGTCTGGCAACAAAATGACAGATGTATGGCAACAAAATGACAGATGTATGGCAACAAAATGACAGATGTATGGCAACAAAATGACAGATGTCTGGCAACAAAATGACAGATGTCTGGCAACAAAATGACAGATGTCTGGCAACAAAATGACAGATGTCTGGCAACAGAACGACACATGTCCGGCAAACAGAAGGGAGAGTACCTTGTCCTGGTCCATGACCTTGCAGGTGTCCTTGGTGGCATTGACCACCTGCTGCCCCGTGTAGTAGGCCAGCACCTGTCTCAGCAGGGAGGTCACTTGGTTGGTCTGCTGACTCACCGACACGTAGAAGGGAAACGGCTTCTTGTTCTTCTCTGAGCAAAGAACAGAATACAATTCACTCATCATGATGTTACCATTGGGCGGGGTCCGATTTCCTTTGTGTCTCCAAGTAGCTCAAATGTCTAGTTGTTTGTCTCTGAACCAATGCTGTTAACTCGCAGCAAACACAACACAAAGCATCCTTTTTTTTTCTTTTTTTAAAGGTTAACATAAAATTTACAAACCTTCACAAAATCCCATGTCAGTTCCAATAGACTTTCAAGGCTTTAAAAAAGGTGTCTCAGATTTTTTTTTTTTTTTTTTCCAAACCTTTTGACAGAAATGCACAAACCCTGTAAAACTATCACTGACTATGTGATGACCATCAATATCCAAGAGGACGACACAAAGGCGAAGAACAAAACGACATTTACTCAAGGCGTCGGCGTGGTCCGGGCTGACGGTGGTGTTGAAGAGTTCGCAGTGAGGGCTGTGCAGGAAGCAGTAGAGCAGATGGTTCACCTGAAACACCCCAACACCACCACACAGGTGAGTTCCATCCACTCCCAGAGCCTTCCAGCTTTGCTCTCTCTCTCTCTCTCTACACAGATACATTGTTCCACTACAGTCCCCCCCCCCCCCCCCCCCCCCCCCCCCGATTCATTTTCCCAAGCATTCTCTGTGGCATCACCAAAGCATTGCCATCCTGCTGGAGAGCCATGGCGTTGCTGTCTATTCGCTTTGACACAGTTTGATTCTGTTCTATTCCAACACAAACAGAACACCACCTGCTAACAGTAACAGAAACTGCAAAGCTAAAGAGTGAGGCAGAGTGAGTTTCACCCTGGAAAAGAACGCCAACACATCCATGAAGTCTTATTGTTTTCAATCTAGTTGTGACTACACAGACATACCATGGATGAAAAAGCAAGTTAAAATCAACACTATATTCACATAAAAAACTGAGGTTAAAATCCCAAATTGTGCTAAATTAAAACATTGGTCCCAGTTCACATATCAATCAGGTAACAAGTTTAATAATGTCTCAAACACACCAAGTTTTTTCCACAAAAAATGTTCTCATCTTTGATGCAGAGACGTGTGTGTTTCCGCCTAGATCATATATCCAGGTTACAAATATTTTTTCTTTCTCCAAATCCACTTCAGCGAAATGTTCTTTCTTCCCAAATCTGACTCAGCCATACTGCGTGTTTGGATAATTTCCGGCTTTCAGACACACAATGACTAGACAATCCTTTTGCTCTTAATCTTTAAAGCAGATGAGAGAGAGAGAGAGAGAGAGAGAGATTGAGAGATAGAGAACGAATGAATCTTTTTTAATGAGGGATAAAGAATAAGCACAATACAGGCTTTTTTACATCTTGCCCTCGATGAAGCAGAAATAATAATGACAACATGTGACTTCAAAATCAACGAACCATCTAAATAGTGAAAAGAATATTAGCCTGAAAAACAAAAGGCAATCCAAAAATATGACAGTCAACCTTTCACACACACACACACACACACACACACACACACACACACACACACACACACACACAACACACACACACACAAGAGAAAACAACTTTGCAAATACATTTTTTTTTTAAAGAAGAAGAAGAAGAAGGAGAGAAATGAAGGATGTCAATGAAAGGTGGACAGGTGAACAGTATGTCATGAGAAGATAAAGAGAAGGGGTATGGAAGGAACACAAATGAACACTCAAATACATTTAAAAATCATTTTGTACTTGAATCCATACAATAATTTTGAAAACGTATAAAGAAGTTTATATGATTTTATCATTAGTCACACTATTTAGGAAGCGTAGCATCAGATATGAGAAGTATTGTTTTTTGAAAACGTTTAGACTAGAAATTAAAATGAAGACACTAGGTCATTCCACACACCACCGGAGTAAATGAGGCTAGATTTAAAAGATCAATCCTCGGTAGGGGTACCCGAATCTTTCTGACACTGTGAATCAGGTTCGTTTAAAATTTATTTTTCAAAGTTGGTAGTGCATGATTGGACATTATCTTAAACATGAAAACTGCTTTGTTATAAGTGAGTTTCCATTTTAGAGGCAAAATGTCTAAACGTTTATAATCAGAAGGAGTTACAGTTGTAGATTTGAGAAGAATGAGTTTCACAGCCCGTCTAAGAAGACTGAAGAGTGGTTTTAATACGTTATAACTGGTCGAGTCCCACAATGTAGAAGAGTAATTCAAATGCGATTCAATGTACGAAGTAAAAAACAGCTTACGACAATGTTGGTCTAAGAAATATTTTAGTTTTGAAAGCTGGTGAATCTTCTGAGACAGAGAGAGAGAGAGAGAGAGAGAGAGAGAGAGAGAGAGGAGAACTATAACAATGATGCAACTCTTTTTCAAATGACTGGACTGTCTTCGTGCAAACTTTTTGCCTGCTAACTGAAGCCTTCAAATGTGAAGTTGCAAACAAAGGGTGTCCTTTGTCTTCGTCACTTTCATGGCAATCCTCCAGCCAGTGGTCCAACCTAAAATGAAGTCCTTGACCAGAAATGATGCAAAGGTGCTCTCTGAAGTGAGAATACATTGGATTATCTCCCTCGCCTCTACAATGCCTGCCTGAAGTTTGGACGCAGCCTGAAGTTTGAATACAGTGGGTTACCTCCTTCGCCTCTACAATGTCAGCAAAGTGTGGATACAATGGATCATCTCCCTAAACTTGATTTAGGAATGTCAACATAGAAAAAAAAGTATGGGCACAGCGGACTCTCCCCCTCACCTCCACAATGTCAGCCTGAAGTTTGAACACAGTGGGTTACCTCCCTCGCCTCTACAATGTCAGCAAAGTGTGGGATACGACGGACCATCTCCCTGAACTTGATTTAGGAATGTCAACATAGAAAAAAAAAAAAAAAGCATGGGCACAGCAGACTCTCCCCCTCACCTCCACAATGTCAGCCTGAAGCATGTCCAGCTGCTCAGGGTTGGGGTTGTCGCCAGTCGACGCCCAGAAGAGGTAGCGAGCCAGCGTGGTGGCTAGGGCTGTGATGCGATGCGACTGCGTAGTGTTGGCGTTGTAACGCTCAGTTTCGTTGAGGTTACTGGGGTAGTCGGCTTCGATCTGACCCGGCAGGTCAAGTCGACTGTTGTAGTACCTACCAAAAAAATACCGATCACTGGTGTAAGAAAAGATAATTATCTACACATGGAAGATTACGATCATATGTGTGTGTGTGTGTGTGTGTGTGCGTGTGTGTGTGTGTGTGCACTCTGCAAATGTACACACATTTACTACTTAGCATACAGATGTGAACCAATTACACTAAAAGCACACACAGGCATTCTCTCAACTAGGTTAACATCAAAATGGAGAAACTGCACTTTTAGGGAGAACTGAATCAAAAGATCTCCAAAAATGAAACACAACTTTACATACATAAGACACACAAAAACAAACACCATTCACTGACAAAGATTTTTTTGAAAAATGTAATAAATCTGTTGGCTTTCTGTTTTTCAATTTCTTTTTCCTTCGAGCAATTGCAATGGGTGCACATGCCATAACAAATGCCATATTATCACCATTTCCTGTGTCAGAAGCTCCACAAAGCAAATCTTAGTCGTTCTACTCTCACAGATAGTTAGTTATACAATCAAGTCTCAAATACAGCCATGCTTCAGAAAGATGACAGCTTTGCATTTTGAATAGATGTCACCATTCTGAAACCCATATGGTACTGAGAACTGACAGCTGGTCAGTTCATGCACACATGAGCTGGGAGTGGTCAAAGGGAAGTAACTAATATTTATCGGTCCTCGAGTCCCAGGACTGAGAGTGGTTCCCCTTGCACTTACTATCAATGCTGGGTTGGGAGTTGGGGTATTCTGTGGAATATGTCCCACATGATGTTAATGGTAGGCAGTTGTGTTGGAAATTTGTGTACTGTAAACAGTTTATGTTTGTCCTCACCACTTGTCTTCATCTTACAACAACTCACAAAGTCTCTGCACACATAAACACAAAAGCACTTACCTGAACACAAATACATGCACACACAAAGTCGCCCATCTCCTGCAAACATTACCCAAAAAATACTTAGCTCCTCTCTTCAGATAAAAACCTGAACACAAATACATGCACACACAAAGGTGCACATCCCTCCCTTCACAGAAGAACCTGAACACAAATACACGCACAAACGAACTCGCACATCTCCTACACAAATTACAAAAAAACACTTCACTCCTCCCTTCAGAGATGAACCTGAGCACAAACACACACACACACACACACACACACAAACACACACACACACACACACACACACCACAAAGTCGCACATCTCCTACCAAAAATACCCTGCTTCTCCCCTCGGAGCTGGAAAGGAAAGAGGGAACAGAGCGAAAGTGCATGGAGCGGAAGGGGATAGGAAGGGAGGAGGGTGGGGGGTGGGGGCACCTGTTGGTGAAGCTGGCCTTATGGTCTGTGATGACGAAGGAGGGCAGCGACTCATTGTCCATCTCCATCAGGAATCGCTGCAGCGAGGCCGGGGGGAGAGGGAGGGAGGCCCGGCTGTCTTGGAACATTGTGTTGCTGTCGTTGCCGTACTCTTTCAGCTGGCGGAGAAGATCCTGTTTCGACACAGGTTGTTGATGTCGTTTGTATCCCCGAGTCTTAATGATGGGAATGTTTTGAATGGTGTTCGCCAGTTAGTGCATCTTGAATGCAAGGCATTTTTTGCTATCATTATTTTTCATGCTGGTTTTCCTCTTTCTTTTTAACGATGATTTCACATTCTTTTCTTTCTTAGTTGAACCCATCCTCAAAGTCATGGATCTGAATTTGACATAATCATATCCATGACTACATACCCTTCTATTTGATATCTATATCTATAACCATATCCATATCCATGAACGCCCTGATATGGCCCTTTGCGGTCGGCTGGGCTATAAGCAACATTATCTTATCTTATATCCATGAACACATCCATCAATCTATCTTGACAAGGTTCTAAGATGGCACGGTTGCTTATCTGTCAAATTATGAAAAAGTACAAACATATGAATGATATTGTTGTACTTTGAATAAAACTGACAATAATCCTCAAGGTCATATCAACGGACCTGTGGACCCGATATTTCCTGCTCAAATATTTTTCATCAACGATTAATGTATTTTCCAAAGAAACTGGCACATTTCAAAATCGTCTTTTACTGTAAACAGATCTCCAGTAGTGAAACATTCTTCTTTTAAACTGAATCTTGTCATCAGAAACACGCCTTATATGAAAGAATCTGCTTGAGCAATGAAGTTTTAAAATCTATAGGATTCATTGCAAAGGTATAAAGTAAAGTTTACAGGCTGGTACATTAACTAGTGAATGTACTACATTATACTTTTATCAAGTACGTTTTTTTTCTTCTGATGTGGTGTATAAGTGCATATCTTGTAAAATGGCATAAAAAATATACTAAAACTAAGCATGTACGTTGCACAGATCTGTGAAAAAACAAAGCTGTACTGGTTCACAAACACTAAAGGACTTTTTTTTATTTCAGAGCAAAGATTCACACTGAAAGAAACCCAAGCATCTTGACATGGATTTCTGAGTCACTGAATTATCTGAATTGGGACAGAATCTCTATTTCTAATAGCTATCCTCTCACCACATGTACACACATACGTACACATGCCTACACCCACACACAAACACTTGCACATACCTACATGTGCATGTTCACATATGTGAAGATGTACACATGCACATGTACCCACCCACATTTTTAAAAAAGTATGTGCATGTTTAATATTACCAAGTGAAAAGACAATGAACTAGGAAACACAACACACAAAAGAATACACACATACACACACTGATAACACCACACAATTAGATACACACACATTGAAACAAACATAGAAAGTAAAACACACAAACATACACACACACACACCCACACACGTACATACACACACACACACATAATCCACACACATACCCACCTTGGTACTGTTCCTAACACTGGGGTCCACGTGCAGCCACAAGCTGTTATCCTGCCTCATTCCCACTTGGCTCAGCTCCACAAACTGCGCAATGTGAGTGAGGTTAATCTTCTGCAGGTAAAGGTCATCGTCGTCGGACTTGAAGTCAGCAGGGAAGCGTCCGCCTTGCATCTCATACAGCATGCGACTCGACCCGATGTAGTCAAAGGCCTCCTGCGAAGCAGCCACCACACAAAGCAAGGCTTTCAAAGTTCTGCAAAACTGGTGTCAGGGCCCACAACTTTCAACGCTCACTCACCTTCAAACAGGTGCTCTCCCTCTGTTCAGGGCCCACAACCTTCAACGCTCACTCACCCTCAAAAACGTCTTCTCTCTGTTCAGGGCCCACAACTTTCAACGCTCTCTCACCCTCAAACATGTCTTCTCTCTGTACAGGGCTCACAACTTTCAACGCTCACTCACCTTCAAACACGTGTTCTCTCTGTTCTTTTTGTCTTGCCATCCCAATCAAATCAAATTTCATTATAAAACACTGAAACGGTCTACAAATGCTGCATAAATACAGCAGTGGGCACAACTAATTTGACCTTATTCTCTGATGGACAACACTTTCCTTTAAAGGAGAGCCTATCCACCATAGGGTTTGAATAGGCGCCGCCCTAAACATAAGTTCTTAATTAAATCTTAAAGAATATGAAATAACGCTCTGCTGAAGTACTTCAAGGATGTACAATTAGAAGAGTGCCAAAATGATGGCGCCAGCAACATCTTAGTGCAACTGGCAATTAGTTAAAGTAATCTGTTAAGTGATTCTGAACTTCTGCTTAAAAATGAAACAGGCGCATTAACAAAGAAATTGTTGTTTTCGATAAAAACAGTTACCTGACTAAACTACATGCCTACCCATTGACCTCATTCAAATATTTCAAAGAAATTGTTGTTTTCGATAAAAACAGTTACCTGACTAAACTACATGCCTACCCATTGACCTCATTCAATATTTCAAGATAAGCTTTGGGGAAATATGCAGGAATCACTGGCAAATACACTGGAATGGCTGTGAAGTCTATTTACCGACATCTGACCACAAATCTTCCACGTCTGCTGCTTGAAAAGCTGGTCTGATTACGTTGAAAAACAGTCCAAATTCATTTTTTCTCTTATCAAGGGCAACTTCATTTAAAAGAGTTGCTCAATCATTACTTGTTCCAATAACACTGACGGCTAAAGAGTCAATGTATGCACAACTTTTGTTTATATTACATAGCACCACTCTCCTGATTCATCATTTTCACTAAAGTCTATGTTCTTGCAGCTAATCGGTCAGTTGCCCCTTCTGAGCTGATTTGCATGATGAGTTCCTTTTTCTGGGTGCAGATTTAGAGCCCAGATAATATGGAGTCACTTGATGACTGTGATCGTGAATCTTGATCAGAGCGACTGTCGATGAAGCCGTGTGTGGTGTCAATCCTGGTCAGCTTTACACATAGTGACCTGTTGACAGTGAATATTCTACCTGAATCAGAGAGACTGTTCATAACTTCATGTGTGCTGCCAGACACTGAACAGAACTTCAGAGAGTTCTGACAACTGATCACAAACAAGCAAAGCTGACTGAAAGAAATATACAGGCTGGAATAGCTCAGTTGGTAGAGCGCCGTACTCATGATCCTGGGGTTGCGGGTTCGAATTTCAGTACAGGGGATTTTTCCCTTGGAGTTAACATTGGTTCTGATTCAATTCCCCATACAGTCCTTCGAATGAGACTATATAAACTGAGGTTCTGTGTGTGAATGGATGCACATCTTGCACACACATAAAATCCCATCACCAACTTTCGGAAGAGAAGGCCAGTTTGGCCGTTGGTATGGATGACATGTTACACATAGCATGCACCTTCCCCAAAGTTGGAGTATGGCTGCCTTAATGGCGGGATAAAAACGGTCATACACACAAAACTCCACTGCCTGTCTATAAAGGCAGTGTCTGCAGGAGTATCAGCCTGTGTATGCAGAAAGAAAAGAAAGAAAGAAAGAAGAAAGAAATATGGCAACCCTCCCAAGATCCTCTTTCACATTTTACATGATTCTTTTCTTTCCAAACTGTTGAAAGATACTAAAACAGCCTTTTTTTAAATTATCAAAATCCATTTGTTCTTCTTCTTTCAAAGTGCCAACTGTTTTGACGGATACTGGCCCATTTGATATAAGCTGTCAAGATGTAGCCATGATACACTTTCAGCCTCACAGTGGTGATTTAAGTGACAACCAGCAGTTTAGAGCTAGGTTCGTTCTGTAGAATATAGAAACATAAGGTAAAGACAGAAATCAGTGATAGCAGGAGGTCTGCAGTCTTATTAGGAACTCTGATTCAAAAATAGGAGTTTTCCTGACTTCGTGTTTGGCTAAATAAACTAATAAAATCAAACGCTTGTGAACTACAGCAGTTGGTAAGCTCTGTGTGGGCAAACTTTCACCGCT
>CM031628.1:36629531-36640876 GCA_018398815.1 Conus ventricosus
ATCACCACATGGACAGCGAACTTCACACTTCAAATTTCCACCCCTGAATATTAAAAAAATGTTGTTACAGAAGCCTGAAAATCACCGCACAAACAGCGAATTTCACACTTCAAATTTCCACCCCTGAATATTAAAAAAAATGTTGTTACAGAAGCCTGAAAATCACTGCATGGACAGCGAACTTCACACTTCAAATTTCCACCCCTGAATATTAAAAAAATGTCATTACAGAAGCCTGAAAATCATCGCATGGACAGCGAACTTCACACTTCAAATTTCCATCCCTGAATATTAAAAAAAAGTCATCATAGAAGCCTGAAAATCACTGCACGGACAGCGAATTTCACACTTCAAATTCCACCCCCTGAATATTACAGAAAATATAAAAAATGAAATATAATTCACAAATGAAATATCAACATACAAGAAAGTCAATGATTTTTGCAAAACCAACTGGATGAAAATCAGAGTGAGAAAAAGAGATGTGTAAATTTTTTGAAAAATAGAAAAAAAAGGTGACATGCGATAAAAAAGAAGAGGTTAGCGAGAAAAGAAAAGCAGAGTCAAAAAGCGTGATAGAAAAGAAGAAATTACTAGCACTGATGGGGTTAAAGTTTATACTGATAGATACACACACCCTCCTCCCCACATCTTCCTCCTTCTCTAGTGACATCTCTAGGGGTGAGGGGCAGGGAAGAATGAACAACAACGTGACCTAGAGTCAGCAACAACCAAGAGCGCTGCACAAACCGTATGCGTCATTGGGGCAGGAAGAGTCCACCGAAAAGCCTCCATCCTCCTGGAAAAGGTCAGAGGTCAGGTTGACGCTGATCACCACAATGCCATTCACACGTCCGGAGAATGTCAGGTTGCGAACGTTGTCTCTGTGGGACAGATACCACAGTTAATCGTTCATGCAGCATTACCTCTGTGACAATCAGTCATGAATGAACATTATCTGTGGATAATCAGTGAATGAACATTATCCCTGTATGATAGTTATGGATGATTTATGAATGAACATTATGGACAGCAAACTTTGCATCAGTGGGACAAATATCATGTGAATGAACATACATTTGTAGTTGAAACTTTGATGGATAGTCAATCAATCAACACTACAATTGCAGAATAGACATCATGGACGATCAGTCAAATAACATTATATCTGTAGGGCAGACATGGAGAACAAATCAGTTCACATCTGGGGGCCGGAATAGCTCAGTTGGTAGAGCGCCGGACTTGTGATCCTGGGGTTGTGGGTTCGAATTTCAGTACAGGGGGATTTTTTCCCTCGAAGTTAACATTGGTTCTGATTCCATTCCCCATACAGTCCTTCGAATGAGACTATAAACTGAGGTTCCATGTGTGAACGCACGCACATCTTGCACACACGTAAAATCCCATCACCAACTTTCGGAAGAGAAGGCCAGTTCGGCCGTAAGTATGGATGACAGTTACACATAGCATGCACCTTCCCCGAAGATGGAGTATGACTGTCTATACAGGCAGTGTCCGCAGGAGTATCAGCCTGCGTATGCAGAAAGAAAGAAAGAAAGAAAGTTCACATCTGTGTGATACACATCATGGATAATCAATCAATCAATCGACATTATATCTGCTGCACAGAAATCATGGATAATCCATCTACCAAATATTGTGTCTGTGGGACAGACATGCATAGTCCATCAATGAATATTATCAGATCAGTGGAACAGACATCATAGATAATCCATCAGTGGATCTTATCTCAAATGGACAGATGTCAGGACAGTACAGTTAGGCACCCTTGATGTCGTTGTTGTTGTTGTTGTCGTACCCTGGCTAAAAGACTGCAGGATCATCCGAATAGCCGAAACACTTGAACACTGTGGTACAAATGCATCAGCTGGGGATGAGAACATTAAATGTGTGACCGTTTTTGATTACCACGCCATGTGGGCAGCCACACTCCGACTTCAGAGGATTTTGGAGACTGATAATGTTATGCTAGGAGCTTGTCACAACTGAAGACAATCCCCGCATAACTATGCGGAGTATAACAACATTTTGATGTAGCCTTGGTGTTCAAGCCTATGTCAACTGACCTGACTCAGCCTTAAGCCAAGGGTGAAAATGTCATTTAAAAATCACAACAGGGAGAATTTAACTCGTTTGGTCTCCTCCTTTTTTGACAATTCTGAGTGTGTGTGTCTTTTTTTTTTTACCTCCACCAAATAATTCATGTTTTCACTTGTGTCTGCTGGCTTGTTTGTCTGTCTGTCTGTCCGTCATCAAGATTTAACAGAAGAAAAAAAAAGACACTGAACCACACAAAACTCACGACGTAACATTAATGACACGCAAATGGCTCACACAGCGAGTCACACACTACTTACAAAACAGCACTGATGACATCCAAAAGATGAACACACTACTCACAAAAAATCATTGATGACACTAGACTGTCTCACATACCCTTCACAAATGAACACACTACTCACAAAATATTGATGACACTAGACCGACTCACACACCCTTCACAAATGAACACACTACTCACAAAAAATCATTGATGACACTAAACCGACTCACACACCCTTCACAAATGAACACACTACTCACAAATATCACTGATGACACTAAACCGACTCACATATCCACAAATGAACACACTACTCACAATATATCATTGACGACACTTAAACAGACCCACATATCCTTCACAAATGAACACACTACTCACAAATAATTAATGACACTAAACCGACTCGCATACCTTTCACAAAGTATCACTACCAACACTCAAATGACTCACACACAACTCGCTCAGTATCACTGACGACGCTCAAAATGACTCGCACACCCACACACCAAGTATCAAATTCAGTGAAAACTAAACGACTCCGGCACTTCATAACGTACCGCATAAACGACACCTAAATCAATGCCTCGCACGCCACTCTCAAAAAGCATCATACTGACAACATCCAAATGATGTGCGATTGTGTCGTACACCGCTCAGAAAAATGTATTACACTGCTGACACACAAACGTCTCACAAGCGACACACGACAGCAGCAGCACTAGTAACGCCCAAACGACCTGACATACATGGTCACTCACAAGGTAAAATTGACGGACTCTAGGACGGGCACGTAGGGAGCGGTGGAGCCGGTGTGTAACACGAACTTCCAGTCTTCCTCCGTCTGCATGTAGTGCACAACGCCAGTGTTGCCCTCCTGACCCGCTGACGCAGGAACACATCAAGCAGGTAACTACCAAAACTGACAGTGACACACCTGACTTGTCTACACACTGCACTGTGTGTCGCCAGGTTTTGCTGCCCTCGAAGGTTAAACACACATAATCAATACAAGAAGTAAAATAATTCAAAAAAATTATGATGCTGTAAGTGGAGAAACTGGGTTTTAGTTTATTCATGCAAAAGTTTATGAAAGCTAGGCTGCAGACATCTTTTGTGATTTCACCACTTCAACACAAATACATCATACATGCAAGCACGCACATATGCACACACACACACACTCACAAATGTAAGGGGAGTGGGGGGGGGGGGAGAGCGAGAGAGAGGGAGAGAAAGGGGGGGGTGGGGAGAGAGGGGAGAGAGAGAGAGAGAGAGAGAGAGAGAGAGAGAGAGAGAGAGAGAGAGAGAGAGAGAGAGAGAGAGATGAAAAAGACACCGATTCTTTCTTTCACCTCTTACAGAGATTTGGCTTTTAAATCAGCCATTTTTCATACCTGCTATTCCTATTCCAGTTTCTACAATTCTAGCACTACATGCAACTCATCAAATCATGGTCACACGCCCAGATACACACACAAAGCGTTCACACACGCACACACACACACACACACACACCACAGAAAACAAAAATATAAAAGAGAGAGACACACATGACAAGAGAGAGAGAGGGGGGGGAGAGAGAGAGAGAGAGAGAGAGAGAGAGGAGAGAGAGAGAGAGAGAGAGAGAGAGAGGGGGGGGAGAAAGGGAGAGAGAAGTAGAGAGAGAGGGAGAAAGAGAGAGAGAGGAAGAGGGAGAGAGAGAGAAAAAAAAGAGAGGAGAGGGAGAGAGGAGAGAGAGAGAGAGAGAGAGAGAGAGAGAGAGAGAGAGAGAGAGAGAGAGAGAGAGAGAGAGAGGAGGGAGGAATTTGAATTTCTGAAACAACTTACAGCTGCAGCCCACTTGATGCGTAGCATTCAGAAGTCGGAAGCAACTGTTCTGGGACACCATGTCAATGTAAATTTTCTCCTTAGTTCGGGTGGCTCTCACTGAAACATCACAAAAAGCACTGACAGTGACACATTTATTTCATTTTATTTCGAGTCTTTTTCCTTTCAATCAATAAACAAATCTTATTTCTGAGTCCTTTTCATTCCAATCAATAACCAAAACAACCATGGGAAAGAAAATATTGTTCTCCTTCCGATTCTTAATGGAAGCTTACCAAATAATGATACTCGTATTAACACAGCATTTATAAAACACCCTTGCCAAAGGTTCAAGGCACTGACAATCCACACTTTGTATGCAACAGGCTACATACCTGGGTAGTGCTGACTGAAGAGCTGCCTGCCGGCGCTTCATTCAGTTGTTCCCCTTGTCATCCAGTCAATACGTGAATCTCAATTTCCTTAATTCCTTCATTCTTTCAATTTCTCACGCAGGGTGCATGCTATGCGTGTCATGTCATCCATACCAATGGCCAAACCGGCCTTCTCTTGTGGGAAGTTCGTGATGGGATTTTACATGCGTCCAAGATGTTATGCGTGCGTTCACACTTGGAGCCTCAGTTCATAGTCTTATTCAAAGGACTTTTTGGAAATGGGGTGTCAGAACCAATGTTAACTCCAAGGGAAAAATCCCCCTGTACCAAAACGGTCCGGTGGAAATCCGAACCTGCCACCCCAGGATCACCGAGATTACGATCCGGCACTCTACTAAATGAGCTATCAATATTCTGTATCAGAAATCATCTTTTGGGAGTGATAAATCGATTTTTTCCTTCTTTGTGTGCACCAGCAAAGTCAAATGAAACAAAACACAATTTGTAGCCTGGTCATACCAATCAGTTAAAGTCAAGTTACCAACAGTCCACCTTCCCACAGCCAACGACCCATCAAATGAAAACTGAAGAAGTACCTACGACTGGTGGCCCATCTTTTTGTTAAAATTTGGTCATCTGAAGAGGTGAAATACTGGTCTTTACAGGTAAATGCCAACCATGAATAATCTTATAATGACCTGTAGTCTTATACCTGTCTGATGTTGACAACAAAGATATAAATCTGACTCATACAATTATGAATGGTGAGTTTGTTATTTTCTAAGCCGGATGCTTTTATTCTCAACTCATACTGAACTGGATGCATTCATGTTTCAATGGTCTAAAGATATGCAGGAAAAGCAGCCTTTGGCCAAAGAAAAAAAGTTTCCAGACACTGCAGCACTGCCCTGCTAAATCTGTACAAAACATGCAGACCACGAACTGAGTGAGGCAGTCTGATTCTGAAACTTTTAGGACTGTTCGGCATAATTCAATGCGTTTGTATTGCAAATGAATGAAAACACTTGCACACCATTCAGAACTGTTTCATTTTGCCAAGTTTAAATAGGAACTATAGATTCAAAGATGTGATAGGCAGCTTCCTTTATTTTGGGAATCTGTATACTTTTGACAATAAAAATCTCCATATCTGCCTGGGGTTCACAAGTTAGGTTTCTGGTCCAATAAAAATTAAAGACAACTTGTTCCGAGATGGAATATGTGACTGCCAATATACCAAAGATTTAAAAAAAAATTTAAAACAAGAAGAACTGAAACAGACTGCAGCATACAGAAAAAGGCTAATGAAAATTAAGTCGAACTGTCTATTTTAGTAAGTATCACTACCAGCGTACACATTACTCTCGTAAACTATTTCACCACAAGCAGTTATTCTTGGGCAGATGGGGGTGGGAAGTCTTGTAAAGGGTGGGTTGTCACTGTATCAGGGGTATACACAATCAATTTATGTCTAACTGTAACACTAAAGTTTGCAAATAGTGAGATTTTATTATTTTTCAATCAAAACATGAAATTATCCACATATATATGAGAATTGAGATGTTTATATATATGTAATGTGGATGTCTTATTAAATGCTTTTATTGGGTTTTCATTCCATAGAGAGGTCAGAGAAGAGAACTACTTTCTGACAGTCACACTGAGTGAGTCGATCATTTGGACCCGATTAAATTATCTCAATAAGCAACTTCGCAAGGTTTGTTTTGTATAACTGATCAACAGGTACATAGATAGGGTGGGTGCAATATTTGCAATCAAAAACTGATTTTCAGCCTTGTACACAGGACGTAAGTAATAACATGCTTTGTTTGTGAAACTGAAAGAAAAAAAGAAAAAAACGAAAGAAAGAATGAAAGAAAGAAAACTTATCTGAGCTGAGCAAGAGATTACTATCGTCTAATTGAAGTTCAATGAATCCAAACCGAACCAATTTTAATTGACCAAATTACTACAAGTACAAGTCATCGAGATGACACAAACAGGGTCTGCTAAATAAGGACTTCACCGGGACTGGTGATTAATGAAATGAACGAGGAAGCATAATAGATTAAAAATCACAGCGGCTGTTTTGACAGCTGGCCTCAGTCTTTCAGATACATACACAAATGCTTCATTCGTGTTTATCTTAACAAGAGGAAAGCAAAACATTACCTGTAGAAAAATGAAAAGTCGAAAAACAAATGATTAACTGCAGCGAGACACAAACTAAAAACCTGTGCGCCGCCATCTTTGTGTCATGTGACTAATGAGATATTTCACTGGAAATAATGTCCCCTGCAGGCCAGCAAAAACGCCGACAGGTCTCCCTACCAATCAGAAGATGTTGCTATTTTTGGTCAAGGAAGAAACAAGAATTTGGCGTTACATTTCCATTTTTTGACCTCTAGTCTTTTAAGTCAACATTTATCTACCATCAACTGGCAGATGAGATCTGCATATTGACGATTTTCTATTTTAACTTTCCCAGATATTTTACTGTTACTTGGGCCTCAATTTGGCCATTGTTTTTAACTTCTTGAATATCGAGTGCGACCCCTTGTTGCCAAATTTGCTCCAGGGGCCAACAGTCTGAGTCGCACTATTTTATGTTATTTTATTTTACTTTTTAACATGCGCGCTGGTGACCTACTCGTTTTTGAGTGAACCAGTACTTTAGGAAGAAGAAGAAGAGATCGTTCAAACCCAATTTGCCTACGTATTTTCCTCGGCGAATGGAACGGAGATCCTTCTAGAACTTCGTACCGCTAGCCCTCTCCCTCCTTCTCCCCTCCCCTTCCCTATCCCATTCCTTTTTCTCCCCCCCCCCCACCCGTTCTGCCAGAATGAAGAAGCTGGAACATGCGTCTGACCGGGCATGTGTTTCAGAACTTGATGGATCCTAAATTTAGAAAGAGAAGGGGTTAGTTACCGCCAGGGACACAGATAAACAAAGTACAGGACAAACCACAGTGCATTTCGACCTCTTGGGTCTTCCTCAGGCAAAAACATGTAACAAAAACAGTTTTTGCCTGAGGAAGACCCAAGAGATCGAAACGCATTGTGTCTTGCTCTGTAGAGAACTAATAAATGCCGCTTCTAACTCACCTAGCCCTCAACCTAGTTTCGGGGCTAGGTGACCTAGAAGCGGCATTTATTAGTTCTCTGATAAGTAAGACTTCTATAACCAAAAAATAACGATTATCTACAAACAAACATACTGTGTAGGATTATCCGTTTTCAATACTAATTTACTAAACTTTTCAGATTTTAGTTTTTGTTTAATCCTGCGTTTTCCTGATCATCTTCAATAACATCATTTTCATGCAGACATTCATCAAATGAGTTTCTGTCTTTCATGTGGAAAAAAAACTACAGTCTTTAACTGTTCTCTAAAGTCTTTTAAAACTGAGTTATATTTTTGACATAAAATCCACACACTTATTCCAGCATGTCTTCCACTGAAGGCTAGTTTTGACAATGTGTTTCTCTTTTTGACTATGTCTTTTTCTGCCGAACAGTCATCTATAATAAATAGTGTCTGCGTTCTTTTAAAAAATTTATAAAAGTATTCTAAACACTCACTTAGCTTATTGCTAGGATCAACTAAATATATGTCATCATCTGTCCATTAAACCTTCTATCATGATATGCTTTGTTAAACTCAAGTGTGGGACAGAAAATCACAATATAATCAAAATTATAGCGATAAACTGTTTGTAATAGGTCGAGGACAAATATTGTTTTTCCACAACCAGTTTGTCCACAAATCAATGAACAATGAGGAGTTTTTGTCATAAAGTTTAACTGCTCCATAGTTTTATAACAGGATTTAATCTAATCCAGTTATTATTTTTATCATACTCTCCGTCAAAACTTGTTCAGTATAATAAAATCCTATAAGATCTAAATGGGTAAGATTAATCCAATTTAGTTCTGTAAGATTGTTTCTATTTAAGCCAATATTGATTTTGTTGCTTGTTGTTATGAGCTTAATATCCTCACCGTTGTTAAGAACGACGACAGTAACTTTAAGTTTTTCAACGTCTAAGTTTTGCCAGCTAATTAGAATTCCTTTTAGAAGGACGTCACTAACGCCCACAACCCATCCCTCCCCTCATCTTTTAAGACAGAAATTTCAAATATCATTGTGAACGTGTCTCCTAATTTCATTTGTGGAATGAACTGTAATTTTGTAGAAGCATCTTTCAAAACCGTTTCTTTTCTGTGGAGGATGTACTGTTTTTTTCCATACGGCGTTATTTCAATCTTTTTCCCGACTATTGTCCTCTGGCATAAGACTTACATGTAAAGGGCCAGAGTTGAATGCTTTTCTGAAACTTTTTTGGCGGCTAAAAAATGTAAATGGGCTTATGAATTCAAATTTTATATCCCATTCTAAATATGGTTCTAAGTGCCATTTGCTGTCAGGTTTTCGAACTATTTTATATTCATACTGGCCAGCATTATTTGCTTCTACATTGCGCAGTTGCTCTAGTTTAGGAAACTTTTTGTTGTTGCCAACCTCTTTGCGTTTATAATCACCATCTTTAGTGTACTCAAAACCATACAAAACACCTATCTCACCATTCTGTTCAAAGTCCGCAACGTCTGCAAGGTCTTTTAATTCTAAGGTTATACACCTTACAGGCGCTAATGTAACTCCCGGTTCTTCTGGTCCCCGCGACATTATTTTTAGTACAGTTTATTATTTTATTTCCAAAACAATGTGTAGGTTATCACATTTTACGACTTTTCCTGTTTTGTCTGTGATCTTTATATTAAATGATCCGACCCTCCCAAAGCTAATTTTTTAAACTGTAAATTAGGGAATTGTATAATTTCATAATCGCAATATGCAGCTTTCCCTGATGGAAGAGCTCTTAAAACAGTTGAGGGCCTTCCATCATATAAGTTTTCATCAGTGCTCAGTTCATCCAAATGAACATAGAGTAATGAATGTAATGCAAGATCGAGTGGACTTTCCCCCTCATAAGTAGTTTTGCTCGGTGTAACTCTAAATCTATGTTGTCAGCCGCAAAGCCTAACATTTTAGCTAGCTCTTTATCAAAATAGTAACCTGCTTCTTCTTCAGGCTTGAATGTTAACATTGTTTTCAAATTTGCATTGTTAAGTTTGAGAGAAATATCGAAGTTACTCATTGCTTCTTTTAGTGAGCAAAACCCGTAATAACCATCAGGTATTGTTAACTGGCTAACTTTGGCCCCTGTTTTGTCAACTTTTAGAATCTTATTATTGTTTTTGGATTCAGTTATATTGAACCATACGACTTTGTAAAAAATTTCATGGAGTGCGACCATTTTGGTTCCGCAATCATTCTTAACAGCATGTTCTAAAAACGAAGGACGGTCTTGAGTTGTTATTGTTACAAACATTTTTAAACGAAATAAAAAATGAGCGCATTCAAATATACTGATGCAAAATATTCTGTTGGGCCGCACTACAATCTTAAAAATATAACAACTGATACTCTTGTCATTTCTGTGACTCAGTCTGACGCCTTTCAAGTAAAGGTGAGTACTCCATTGGCCAAATATCTTAACCCTCCTATTAAAAAAGACTACATCGCAAAAGTGTGGTTTAGTCATCCGATGCAGTTTTATCAGAACCAGTTTAAACTTTGCTGTGTTTTGTGCATCAACTGGGTGTGGAGTGTCGTATGCCGATCATTTAAATCATCCTGATCCTTTGGTGAGGTCAGTGTACAGATTTCATTTTTATTACACCTTCAGACGTATTTTGTCTGAACTGCAAGCGCCATTACCAAATGACAAACTGTTTAATCCATTCAGCAACAGAATAGACATGAAGGCTTTTGAAAGGATCTGTAACGAATTCAATATTAATGTTAAGGAAGACTTTAGACAAAAGTTGGATCTTAATCATGGCTTAGGCACCCCTTATTTTTTGGGCGTGCACAGAAAGTATAACTATGACTGGCATCCTCCTTACACATCTTTCTCTTCAGGCACAGGTGTTCACCTCGGGTCCATAGAGCAAGAGCATAAAACAGCATGGACAACATTTATCTTAGACACTTCTAAGGGCCTAACTAAAGCAGGAATAGAACGAATAAACGACTCTATTCGTACTTACGTTTGGTGTTTGCTAGGTTCGCAAGCACAGGCGAGATCGAGCATAACTGATCCTTCTACTGGCTTTGACGCGCAAAAACAATACTTAGCAAATTTAGAGGACGCCATTAATTCTACAGTTGATTTACCTTCAAGTATAAAAAGGTACCAAAATGTTTTACAATACGCAAGATCGAAAGTAGACTTTGCTGTTGGCACTGGTTTATACATGCTGCCTTTGACCTCAGACTCCAGGTAGGAACAATAATAAACTACAACAATGAAATCCTTGTGGCAGGCAATGAACAGAAGGTTGGAAAAAACGAAATAAATTCTGAGCCAGTAATATTGCAAGCAGTAAACAAACAAGATGACCTCCCAAGAATAAGTCATCCAATCCCCGTGGCCCAAAGCCCGAAGGCTGTTGAAGAAGTCAAAACAAATAATGACCATGATATGAAAAGACAGCACTTGTTGTTGTATTAACTGGCCTAGGATTACTCGGTCTTTATCTTACTAAATATTAACCCAACTATTAAGAGAACTAATGTCCATAAGTGCTCGGCCATAAAGCCAACTACTTTGCCTGCAGTAGACAAAAGCCAGCTAACAATACCCCTAATATACCCGGTAAAAGCGTCCATGGCTTTACTGGCTAATTTTTTTAATAAACCCGCAAGATGATCAAGCTGTTTTTTTACCCAT
>CM031628.1:36648062-36660562 GCA_018398815.1 Conus ventricosus
GATTTATCAGGCGGTGATGGTGGCGATGGCGATGGAGGCACTGGGATTTGACCTCCCCCACCACCTGTAATAGCCAACACCAGTGTACTTATTGCAAATCCTAAGGCTGTTATAACGCTCGCTAATGTGACTCCCTGCTCTCTAAACAGTGTTTTTATTCTTTCTGCTAGTGTTGTGTCTTCATATAAAATTTTTTGGATAGTTTCTCTTATTCTGATCACTTGAGTTCGTAATTGTTCTTGGTTAGTATACGCCGCTTTTAGTCTTGCTGCTCTTTCTTTTTCAAGAGCTTTTAGTCTTCGGGTTATTCTTTTTTTAACTCCAAGCCTAAGTTGGCGTCATCAGCCTCAACGAGTTTTTCTTTTTCTCTTTTTATCTCCTTATCTATTTCACCCAGTCTTGCTAAATTGTCTGTTAATTCGCCTCTAATGTTTCTTACAGCATGATTAATGGCCTCTAATTCTTGCGCGGGTATTGGGGAATCATTAATTGTTTTTAATGCTGTTTCTTCTGAAAGACTGGTTTCTGCTTCTATTACATTTGTTATTTTGCCTGCTGTTGGAATTAAATCTTGAAGTTCCATGTTTTGCATTTGGGGATCTGTTGGGAGTTCTTGTAGTCTGTTTTGAAGTTTAGCAACTGCTTCCCTATCTAATTTTGGTTTAAACAATGCCAAGGCGATTTCGATCTTCCGCCCTAAGTCTTTGTTTAATTGTAGTCATGCCTACAAACTTTGATTGGTCTCGTTTATCTGTAAGCTGAACAAGTTGTTCTCGGTCGGGGCCGCTTTTCACATACAAATGGCCACGATCGTTTACTTCAAAATCAGGGTCTATAAATTGGGGAGGTTCTAGGCCTAAACTTTTGTAAAATGCTCCAGCCCTTTCTTCTGTTAATTCACGCCGTATTGAGAGCGCTGAGCGATGCTGTATCAAAGGAGCCGTTTCACTCATGTCGTCTCCACGATCCGAAACATCAAAATCTCCAAAATCAATGCCTGCCATATTTTTAAATAATTAACTTTTTATTTTGTTTTATAAAAAAAATGTCACAAGCATATGGCTCGATTCTTGACCCGCATAGAAGACTGAAAGAACCCTTTGGCGTGAAGGGAAATAAACGGAATATTACTGTTCCAAATAATCCTTTCTACTATTGATGTAGATCAAATTCTTACTGTTAATTTCCAGACCTAGGAGCGGATGAAGTGATTGTGCCAGGCTCTGCACGACTTACTTTCAAAATAGAACTCGCTTCAACAACAGACCCAAACAGAACAGTTGTCCAGAATCTGGGACGGGCAATCGTTAAGAAAATTTCTATAAACTTGAGGGGCGAGAAATATTTTCTTTACACAATGCAGACATATTTTTAACCTATTTGATCTATGGCTAACCGCGAATGAAAGGGCTGATCTTGCGATTCAAGGAATCGAAAATAAAGAAGCACTAAAACATAGAATAGGCGCTGAAGATGCTAAAGACGGCAAAAAGCATGAAGCAGCAAGTTATGCGTTTGGAAATCGCTTTTCCATTCCTTTAGATTTTGAGTTGTTAAAAGCGCATGCCCCATACTTTCAAGGAGCATTAAAAGACCGATTGTCATATGAGCTAACTTTTAATGAACACAAACGTGTTATTATATCTGAAGACACCGAAGCAAAGTACAGCATTTCTGACATCTCGTTAGAGTTTGACGTTGTTAGCAACCCTAAGTTAGCAAGGCTGATTGAGCAACAATATCAGTCAAAATTAGCAATATATTACGAAAGAGTGCATCATCATTCAACATATCCAAAAGCAAGGCAGACGCTATATGGAATTTTAATCTTAATGGCCAAGCAAGATCGCTTAAAGGTATTTTATTGCTGTGTGAAGATGAAGAACCATTCGCAAGAGCAAGTGAAAAGTTTTTTAATCCAAAAATAACGAAAGTGCAATGTTCGATTGAGGGTAGCCCTAACCAAATTTATGCTAGCGGGCTTAGACCTTATCAGCATTTTGACGAAATAGAAAATTGTTTGGGGGTGGAGGTGTAGAAGTCCAACAGCAGACCTTGTGTCTAAAGATCTGCATCTTCACAGTGTTAGACTTGATGATTATTTAACGACAAAATACGGTTTATGGATTGACCTAAGGTCAACAGAGGATAATCAGTTACATGGAAGCGGGAGAAAACTGTTAGAGACGTAATAAACATTCAAATTGATAAAGAAAAAGATGTTGATAAACACTTAATGTACATTTGTTTTTATTATATGATGCGCAGCTGAACATTGAAGATAAACAGATTTAAGATGCACCATACTAAATTATTTTTTCATTTTTAAAAAAGCATGTCTGTTCATATTTATCCAAAAGCGTCTACAACACCAGAGTCGCCAAAGAAGGGATAGTAGAAAACCCCTAACATAAAAACCTTTAGATTAACAAACATTACGCAAATGCACAAAAACTAGAGCAAGACCTTTCAAAATACAGCAAAACCAAACGAAGGTATTCTGCCGCCTTTAATGCTGTTACCTATGTTAATACTGGAGCATCGACTATAAGTGCTCTATCAGCAGGAACGAGTGTTGGTCTCTTAGCAACGGGCATAGGCGCCCCCGCAGCTTTACCTCTAGGTGGTTTGTCTTTAGCTCTTGGCCTGTGTTCATTAGCTGTAGGTGCTGCTAGCAAAAAAATAAAAACTAAACTCCAAAAGCACACAGCTATGGTTCAACTAATAACGGCTAAACTTAGTTCGTTCAAACTGACAATAAATAAAGCATTAGCTGACTCAAACATCACGGATGAAGAATTTAATCGTTTACAGGCCGATTTTGATGACTACAAAAGACAAAAGTTTGATCTTCAAAGAAAGGCGAGGACAACTTTTTCTCAACAGCCAGACACCGATCAGATAAAAAAGGAATGTTTAAAAAAAGTAGACGAGACATTAAACTCTGTTCTAAAACAGCTACATTAACAACGCCAAAGGGTGTTTATACTTTAGTTTATGAGTCCAAGCACAAAAAGACCGTCGATATTGATTCTGATTAAGTTTTTTTTTTTTAATTTAAATAAATATTTTGAGTTAGAAAGAAACTCAGCATGGATAAGATATATGAAGGTCCAGACGAATTGTTTGAAGCAATGCGTAAGGAAGAATATTTATCAAAAGCTTTAAATGATATCAGTCTAGATGTTATTGATTCAACAAGCGTACAGGCAAGTGTTGCTCATGCTATTTCTCAAGTTCCAGGTAAACTAACAATAGACCCGCCAGTTAAAGTAATGTTAGCTGTTTTAATCGACTATGTAACAATAAATGAAGAAAATCTAGAAGTCTGGGTCTCAACTAAACAACAGACTATTCTTTCTCATAATGACTTAACACCCGGTTGGGCAGACGAACTGCTTACACAGTTTGATGAAGCCGCTGAAGAAGCCAAAATGAGAGGCTCTGGTTGGTCAGAGGGCGAAGTCTTAGAGATCAGATTAAAACAGGCTAAGTATGCACCGATTGTAGGCAAGGCTTACATTCCGCTGCCCCCAGCATTAGTTGCGAAAAAAGCAGTTCTAAACATAAAGAATACAGACAACAAATGTTTCATGTGGTGTGTTCTCGCAAGGCTGCATCACGTCCGCAAAAACGCAGAGAGAGTGTCTAATTATGAACCTTACAGCAATGATCTTAACTTTAGTGGAATATCCTTTCCCGTTAGCGTGGACAAAATTGATCAGTTTGAAGAACAAAACAAACCAATAAACTGTTAATATCTACACATGGGATGAGGAAACAAATCTACAGCCTATTAAAGTGTCCAAGAACAGCCCAACGATTGGCGAGCCAGACAAAAAGCCATGTTGACTTACTGCTGATGCTTTCACCAGCGGGGCTACCGCATTACACATTGATACGAACAATGAGTAGATTATTGAGGCATACTTCAAAGCATTACCATAAACAAGAATTCTGTAGAAAATGTTTTACAAGAATTCCATCTGTTCAAGCCGCAAGCGAACATAAGAAACATTGTATCGGCCCAGTTGACTGTAATACAGAACTAATTACGCCCCCAGAAGGCAGTAAAGTTAGTTTTAAGAACTGGAAACGGATGCAAAATTCCCATATGTTGTTTACGCAGACTTCAAATCACTCATTGTTCCTTATGAGGGGCCAACCCCACAGAAAACTTCCAAAAACAGCCTTTGTGAGTAATCATCAGATTTGTTCATTTGCTTTCATTGTTGTCAGGTCGGATGGCGCTCATTCAACGCCAGAATTATACAGAGGACAAATGCGGCTAGAAGATTTTTACAGCGCATGCAGCAAGTGCGTAATGACTGTTCTAATAATCTGAATTTATCTGAAATCATGATGACACCCGAAGACCAACAACAGTATAAATCAGCCACTCACTGTGGATTTGTGGTTTAGGTCTCTCCCAGACGCAGAAAATCCGACAGTAAAGAGACATGATCACATTAGTGGAAGTTCAGAGGAGCAGCACACAGTAATGCAATCTTCAACTAAAGTTGAACAAAGACATGGAAATTACCCATCTTCTTTCATAACTTGCGAGGTTACGACTCTCACCTTATAATGCAAGCAGTAACCAGCGCCTTCAGAATAACATGCATTGCACAGTCATCAGAAAGTACATGTGTCACTTTAAATAACATGTATTTTTATGACTCTATGCAACACATGATGGGTTCATTAGAGTCACTAGCTATGTCCTTAAAATCCTGTCCAATAACGGAAGAATATTTTGACCCAACTCTTGTTAGAAAGGGCGTTTACCCTTATGAGTACATGAACAGTTGGCAAAGGTTTGATGAAGATACACTTCCTCCTAAAGGTGCGTTCTTTTCTAGCCTTAGAGGAAAGGAAATCACGACTCCGATTACCAGCATGCTCAAGATGCGTGGCAGAAGTTAGAGTGTAAAACGATGGGAGACTATCATGATGCATACTTGATGGCCGATGTATGTTTGTTGGCGGACGTCTTTGAAAATTATAGAAAGACCTGCATGAAACATTATAGCCTGGATCCCGCGCATTACATTTCTGCGCCTGGGATGAGCTGGGACGCTTTCTTAAAGTTTACTGGAGTACAGATTGATTTATTGTCTGATTTACCAATGATTCAGATGATTGAAAACGGATTGCGTGGAGGAATTAGTATGGCGTCGCATCATTGCTGTAAAGCAAACAACAAATACTTAGACAACTATGATCCAAGTAAAAGGTTAAACTATTCATGTATTTAGATGCAAACAATCTGTATGGTTGGGCTATGGCGCAATCACTTCCATTACGTAACTTTAAAATGTACACAGAAGACGATCCGAAAAAAAATATTCAAAGGGCATTAAAGTGGTTTGAGCAGTTTGACGTCGGGTCAACAGCGTGGATACATTCTAGAAGTTGACTTAGAATATCCTCATGAACTCCATGACCTGCATAATGACTATCCATTAGCTGCAGAAAGTCTAAAGATGGTGAAAACAGAGCCACCTAAACTTGTGCCTAATCTTCGGGGCAAAAAAAATTATGTCTGTCATTACAGGCTTCTGCAATTTTATTTAAGACACGGTTTGAAGTTGACAGCTGTTCATCGTATAATTGCTTTTGATCAAGAACAGTTCATGAAACCATACATCATGAAGAACACTGATCTCAGAACTAAATCCACAGATGCTTCAGAAAAAGACTTTTTCAAGCTGATGAACAACAGCTGTTTTGGAAAGACTATGGAGAATCCACACAAGCGTAAAGATGTCAGATTGGTCACCAGAGAGAACGAAGCAATTAAGCTGACTTCAAAACCAAATTATCAGGACTTTAGAAGATTTCATGATCAGCTTTTTGGCATAATAATGAAAAAAAAGAAAGTTAAATTAGACAAACCTGTATTTATTGGGTTTACTGTTTTAGAATTATCAAAGCTTTTGATGTTAGAATTTCTTTATGACTACTTTAAACCCTCGTATCCTGAGTCCAGAGTACTTTACACAGATACAGATAGTTTTGTTATAGATATCCCTACTGAAGACATCTATAAAGACATGGAAATAGAAGTAGCTAAGGGCATGCGGGATGGTACGACACATCTGATTACCCTAAAGATTCACCTTTGCATTCAATTACTAACAAGAAGGTTTTAGGAAAGATGAAGGATGAATTATCTGGAAAGGTGATCAAAGGAGTTTGTTGGGTTAAGGTAAAAAATGTACAGTATTTCGAGCCAGGAGAAAACTATCAAAAAAGCAAAGGGAATATCTCGCAGTGTTGTGCAGTCGAGCATATCGCATGACAACTACAAAGAAGCATTGTTCAAATAACATACTTTTCATCATGACAACGTAAAACTACGATCTAATCTACATAAGATCAACACAAACTGTTGTAACAAAGAAGTCATTAGATAGAACAAACACAAAACGAGTATTTGTTAATCCAGAGTTTTCATATGCAATCGGGCATTGGAGAACGGCATAATTATATATTTTCTTCGGGTTTATATTCGGGTCCATATTTTTCATCAACTTTATCTATAAAATCAATCATATCAACCTCCAATTCATTCAAAATTTTTCTCATGTTTGCTTGATGCGCTCGAATTTTTTAATTATTTCAAGATATTCTTTATCCCATTTTTGATAGTCAAAATTTGGGATTTTGGGTTGTAGGTGATCTGGATGCATTGCCATGTGCTGATGAATCCTCGCAAATGTTGCACTAATAGCAGAACTCAAACCATATGATTCCCGCATCAATTCTAGGGTCTTTTCATTTATCATTCTTGTATCATTCTGCGCTTCCTTCTGAGCTTCCATTTTAAATCAAATATATTTACGTAAATTAATTAAAGCGGAACTGTGTCTGGTGGAATTATCTGCAGTTCCTCCTTCACAAAGATCTTTGAGGAGCTGGTTGTTTTGTTGTGTCAGTTTCTCGTAAATAATACACGGGCGGATTCATTTTTACAATTCTTTTTATTTCATATGGATCAACACTCCAAACTGGATCGGTTGCCCTAATGCGAGTGTCCCCTTCTGCTTCCCCGGTAATAAAGGTACCTTACTTTCAAACCAAACGGTAATAGTTTGCTGGTTGTACTGGAGTCTTCAGCAACATTTATTGTTTTGTTTTTTGATTGCTTGTACTGGTTTTAGCCCCCTTAATTTAAATTCTTCATTATTCATTGCACGTAGAACCGAGGGCAGTCTTCTAACCCATTCTGTGTTGCGAGAATTGTCAATCAGCTCTCTGTGATACTGGTAGGAGAAAAGTCTTTCAGATAACTGTTTGTTAAAGTTTTCAACCAAAGCCTGTGATCTATGAACTCCGGAATGCCTCTTTTAATGGCAACTCTATGTTTTAACAATAACTGATTCACTCGGCCTTTAAATTCTTTTCCATCATCGACTTGAATCATGCGAGGGTAAGTTAGCGGGCCTCGTTGGTATATCGTTGTATGGCAACAGCAACAGCAGAAGCACTCTTTTGTGTTAATGGTTCCGCATCTTTGTATCTTGAAGCTATGTCAATGACTGTAAGTGCGTACTTAAATCTTTTCGTCTAATCGTATCATGGGGTAAATATAGAAGATCCATTTGATGGGTGTCGTTTGGTGTTGTGTTGACAAAGTGCGGTCTCTGTATTCGTCTAGGCGCTGGTAAATAAATTTGCCAAATCGCTTGTTTAGATAACCATTCCTTTGCCGTTTGTTCACTAACTCCAGCTGCTTGGCTTAGCTTTTTGATTGCGTTATTCCCTTCCAATATCCTTTTGGTGAATAATAGATTTTGTTCATTTTTTATTCAGCCAATATTATGCGCAACAAAATACACAACGGTCATACCAAAGACAATAAACGCTGTAATAACAGCAATCAGCTTTGCCGAATCCTCAAAGTCTAGCTTGCCAAGATCTGCTGGTTTAATTTTTAACAGGCTTTTACCAAGCATCGTGTATCCTACACTTAGACCTCCAATAACAGCAGAATGGTATACAAGGTTAGTAATAGTTTTTTTGGTGCTCATTTTAAAAATAAAATATTATAATTAATAAAAAACATGAACAGCGATGATCTACTAGAGCTACAGAGCAGCCTAAACCGTCTTGGACTTACAATGAAGAAGTTGATGACCAGCTATTATGCGCAAAAAAGAACAGCTGTATTCTTTGGCAGCATGTGGGAAAACAAACAGTTCTCGGAAATGAAATCAGCATAGAACAGATTCAACAGATGTCGCCACAAGACATTGTAAAGTATCATAACAGGTATGAAGCGCAACTAGGATCGAGAATGGTGAAAAGCGTCGGGCAAAACTGTTCTTAGTTTGTACACTAAACTAGTTAGTAGATTGCGCCTATTGATTCTGAACAAGACTTTATGTATGATTTAACGCAGGATCAGTTTTAACAAAGTCATTAGAGTCTCTAAGCTGTGATCTATATTACAGATTCGGAACATTGTTATCGCCATTAATCATGGGATTAATTACTTTTAATCATATAGATTTTATTTCCCTTCAAAATGACCAAGCCAGAAAATCGCAGAATCAGAAAACACTGAATCAGGTGGAGAAAGTGACCAGTGAAAAGCATCCTCATCCTGGGCGTGTTGAAGCAGGAAAAAAATTAGCAGAGTGGAACAAACAAAGAAAATTAATGTTACAATCACAGAATATAACTCATCTGAAAACATAACACCGCCAACGCCAGAACAAGTTGATTCAATGCAGCTATAAAAACTCCAGAACAAGTTGATTCAAGGCCAACAGCACCCCAAGTCTTCATGGAATATTGAACTTAAAACTGTTGTCATTTTTGCGCCCTTGCTGCTGCTGGGGGCGGTTATTACGGTTATAAAATATATAAACAGTGACAGCAAAAACCAAAGCCCAAACAATCTCCACCACTAAATACAGAAGCCGAACACAAAGTATGCCAGAACCGCCAACAACAAAAGATGATTTTGATCCATTTAAGATGGAATAATATTTTAAGAACTTAATAAATATAATACTGCAATCCTAACATACTAGATTGGTTTTTGATTTATTATAAATAAATTTGTTTCTTGATAAAAATAGATCATGACGGATTATTATTTGTTTAAAATGATGGAGTCAATAAATAAAGACATGGAGTCTATAAAAGACATTTCCATAGACCAGAATTGTAATCAATGCGGTTGCTTACGATGTAAGAACTTCATTAAGATCTATGCTGACCAATCTCGCGCCAAGGACGCTGAGCAAGACATCCTCGACGATGACGCGTTTTTTGAGGCGTGTGTGTACTAATTAGACATCTCTATTAAGACAAAAACATAGATTGTATTGTTTTTTGATAATTATAAGATAACTTGAATAAGAACTTGGTTGTACTTAAAGGATGACTTAATTACAATCTTGAGGTGACTTGAGTAAGAACTTGAGGATGACTTGAGGACAACTTGAGTAAGAACTTAGAAGTGACTTGGGGTGACTTGAGGGTGACTGAGTAGAATTCTAAGTGACTTAAGTAAGAACTTGAGGATGACTTGAGGATGACTTGAGGATGACTTGAGGACAACTTGAGTAAGAACTTAGAAGTGACTTGGGGTGACTTGAGTTAAGAACGTAGAAGTGACTTGAGTGTGTGCATGTGTGGGGTGGGGGTGGGCGGGGTGGGGTGGGGGTGGGGGTGTGCATGCGTGGGGTGGGGGTGGGGGTGGTGCATGCGTGGGGTGGGGGTGTGGCGTCTGTCCTAATTATGAGCGCCACTACAGCCTGTTAGACTCATGCTGCTAAAAAGGCCAGTTATAGTAACAGCCTTCTTGCTGCTAAAATAGGACGTTCACACATGAACGCGTTTTATAGCAAGGCGGATTTTACCACAGTCCTCTTGCTGCTAAAATAAGGCGTTCACACATGAACAGCTATTTATAACAAGGCGGATTTTACTTACAGTCCTCTTGCTGCTAAATAAGGCGTTCACACATGAACGGCTATTTATAGTAGCAGTCAGCAAGGCGGATTTTACCACAGTCCTCTTGCTGCTAAAATAAGGCGTTCACACATGAACGGCTATTTATAGTAGCAGTCAGCAAGGCTGACTTCACCACAGGTTGCCTCCCACAACAAAAGTTTCATTATACTTTCCTTCTCGCACAAAAAAGTTCATCCGGGCTTGAGACCAGCATTGGCAGAGTTAGTGTTTTTTCAAAAGTAAATACTGCTTTGGCAGAGCTTTTTTGGCGGCTCTTAATCGCCAGTTAGTACACCTGTCGCTGAACATTTGGAGCTTTTTGTAGAAATAGTGGCGCGCCCACTACCCCACCTTCCAAAAAAGCAATACTTCTCTTTGGCTTACAAGGTAAAAAAATAGCGCTCACCTGATTTCTTTTGTTTATCTATCTCAGACGGCCTGGGTTCCATCAGAAGTTCAGTTTTCAAATAATTATCGCAGGCCGCTTTTGGGTTAATTGTTTGAAAAGAGTTTTTGTTCTTTCAAGCCAATGCCTAAAAGCAAAGACTGCCGAAGAGTTTTACGATTTTTAGCTTTGATCTAAGAACCAGCTTTCAGTAAACAGGCGTAATTTCAGCCATGTTTTCAGCTTTCATAAAAAAGAACCCTTTGTCGATTGGTTCATTATCAAGTTGCTCTACAAAACAACTACGTAAAAAATCGTCTAGTTCACTTACTGTCATTTCACGTTTCCTTTGCTTTGTTACCTTTCACCAAGTTGAAAACAAGCAAAGCTCTCGTTAAACGCGTCCACACTGTAAGGCTGTCTCCTGAATAATGAGTCCAATACATTCCTCACCCGGAGGTATGTGGCATTGTTTGGTTGTTGGCATTAACAACTAATTGACTGTGTGCTGTGTTCTGCGCCGAGTCGTAAGTCCCTAGCATAGAACGCAAATTAGTGATCGGGTGTCGGCCTAATGATGGGTCTCTGCAGTATTTTGATAGTACGGAGTCCTTAGGCAGGTCGACAATTAGCAATTAAAGGCTTACCTGCTCCACCGTTTGTGTATGGGGTGTGTTCAGCGACTGCTGCTTTCCCCTACGTCACTCTATGGGGTGTGTTCAGCCACTGCTGCTTTCCCTACGTTACTCTCTGAAAAGTTTAGTAAATTAGTATTGAAAATGGATATCCTACACAGTATGTTTGTTTGTAGATAATCGTTATTTTTTGGTTATAGAAGTCTTACTTATCAGAGAACTAATAAATGCCGCTTCTAGGTCACCTAGCCCGAAAACTAGGTTGAGGGGCTAGGTGAGTTAGAAGCGGCATTTATTAGTTCTCTTCTGTACCTTGTTTGTCAATGTCCTTAGCAGTAACTAACCCCTTCTCTTTCTAAATTTTGCTTCGTTTTCCGCCCTCAGACACTCCGTTTTGAAACTTGATGGATCCCGCTTTCCGTCTGGGGTGTATATTGTGAATAAGCCTTCTTTAATAGTCAGATAGTAAGTTGCAATACTAAGCTACGTAGAGAAAAGCCGGAGAAGCTCCCTCTACCGATTCAGTGAAATCAAACTAGGGCCTTTCCTCTTGGCCCTGTCTCCATGGAAACGACAGATGCTGTCTTGGCAAATTGTTGGTGAAGTAGGCCTGCTTCTTCATCTTCACAGAGATCTCTGATATCAACGACGCAGAGATGTCCCGGACATGACAAAATCCACAACTGTAATTGCATTCTTCTTTTAGACCCCCGCACCATCAAATCAGCCACCCGGACCGCCTTGATACTTACCATGCGCCAACCTGGAATCATCTTTTGATGACGACCTAACGATGCAATTTATCTTATATGTCACTTATAATGCAAGACGTACACTCATCATGGGAGACAACTCGCCATCTCATGACTTCCCGTGGTTATAAGTGAGCAGGATGATAAATGAAAAGAGGACGAAAAGGTTTGAAATGTATGGCCAAAAAAGCGTTAAAAATGAAAAGATGAAGAAAACGCTTTAAAATCTACGGCCAAATAAGCGTTAAAAATGAAAAGAGGAAGAAAACGCTTTAAAATCTACGACCAAAAAAAGCGTTAAAAATGAAGAGGAAGAAAACGCTTTAAAATCTATGGCCCCATCCAAAAAAGCGTTAAAAATGAAAAGAGGAAGAAAACGCTTTAAAATCTATGGCCAAAAAAGCGTTAAAAATGAAAAGATAAAGAAAACGCTTTAAGATCAATGGCAAAAAAAAAAGAAGAAAAAAAAAAAGAAGCGTTAACATAAACAAACAAAAAATTAATTTTTCCGTCTTTTATGCTTGTAGAAAACAAACGACTGCAAGGGAGATCAATCCGTTTCATTGGAAAGAATGGTCAGCCCTTGACCTGTTGCTGGCGAATGGTTGAGTTTTACATCCTCATAGGGAAAGCTTTAAGGGACAAGTTGTTCTTTCGCGGTTGTCTTGGATGCCATGGCTTTAGAGGTTCATGGTGTGGTTGGTCGTCGTTGTTGTCCGATGGTCGTAGTCGTCAGTCTGTTGCTGTTCAATTCAT
>CM031628.1:36663062-36700562 GCA_018398815.1 Conus ventricosus
TGATTTAGGATTTGCAGGTTGAATACTGTGCCTGTTATATCCTGTTCCAGCAAAAATGAATTGTGATTTCGGTTTGTTTGGGATTTTTTTATTTTTTATTTTTTTATTTTTTATTTTTTTTTTTTGGGGGGGGGGGGGGGGGGTTGATTGATCACACAGTGATTATTCTTAACTATTGGAAACTGTGAACATGTTTTTATTTGTGAGCATTGCGCCGGTTACTTCAGAAGACAGAGCCTTTGTTTCAGTCATTTGAGAAACATACAATGTAACGATTCTGAAATTAAAACAGTCGCAACGTTTCTTCCATACAAACCTTGACGGGCTAAACTACGCGACTTCGAGAAAATTACGACAACGCAAAAACAATTTTGACGTCATATGTCAACAAGACAGACTGTGACGTGACAAAGTGGATGTGGGCACCTGTCCTGATCAGAGCTGCTTGTATGCGGAACAAACACGCACATGTATCAAACACCGCCTCCCCCACTCCATCCCTCACCCCATTTCCCTTCTCCCCCCTCCCCTACTCCCCACCCCCCCTTTTTTAAAAAGAAAAAAATCTTTCTTTTTTTTTTTTTTTTCAATTTCTCCTCATTTCTATCGCGCGCAACGCCAACCAGCTAGCACGTAGAAAGGGAACTAGCGACAGATATACCAGCGATAGTATTAATTCACTGCAGTCTCCATCCCCCCCCCCCCTTCTCTCTCTCTGTCTCTGTCTGTCTGTCTGTCTCTCTCTCTCTCTCTCTCTCTCTCTCTCTCTCGTGCCTTTTCTTTTCTTTCTCTTCTCTTTTTCTGTCTCTCAGGGCTGGGTGGGGAAAGACATGTGCAACTGCTTATCTCAAACCCTGAAAAAATACAATTTCGTTTTGTCTGTCTGTCTGTCTGTCTGTCTGTCTCTCTCTCTCTCTCTCTCTCTCTCTCTCTCTCTGCTCTGTTAAGATCCAAATCAACGTATGTTCTAGCCAGTATCGCTCAATTTCCTGACCGACACTGCAGGTGTCTGTATCTCTCGGGCCTCGTTGTCAAGTGCTGTAAGTAGGCTACACATTGTGAAAGAACGCGCGAAATACAGCCATCTCGATCGTGAAGCCTTGGACCACAACGGCACTCCACACGTGCGATCATTGTCATCATCCTCATCCTTGCCGATCATCGATATGAATTGAAGAAAAAAAAAAAAAAAAAAAAAAAGAAAAAGAAAGAAAAAAAAGTAACAGATAGTGTGGTCTTTCACGCCATACTCTCGTGGTGATCTCAGTTTCGATTTTCTTTTTTCTTTTCTTTTTTCTTTCTCTCCACGTTCCCGCCCCGAGTTTGTATAAAGGTCGTTTGCTATCGGCAAGTTTGTTACGGACTGTCGTCGGATAGACGTAATAGCATAAACCCTTCTGGGGGGGGTGGGGGGGGGGGGGGGGGGGGGATGGGGACGCTCACTGACACTGGCTCCGCCACTAGCACGTTTTGTCCGATCCTCTTGCGTAACTGTGAGAGTCCGCTTTTCCGGGGTTCTTGCTATCCCAGGTGTCATGTTTCAGTCATACACTGACGCGTGGTTCGCCCAAAAACTACTTGTGGTGCAGCGGAACCGTTTGACACGGCGGTACGTAAGAAAAGAACATCCTATCTTAATTCCAGGGACAGGCTTCGTGGCTTCTTTGGCTTGAAATTCATCCTGGATGAAGCGACTAATAATTGGTCCTACTGCTTCAGTATTTGGCGTGTTTCGTCTTCCTCGGAGGAAAGCACTGTTGTAGCTTCCATGAAGGCCTTCAGAGGGGGCATTTGGTATCCATTCCAGAGATCTGCTGGACCTGTACAACTCATGGCAGCTTTCAAGGTGACCTCCATTGCCAACACAAACAGTATTGGAAAAATTGCACAGCCCACTGCTATACCAATTTCCAGACTGATCCAGTCTGTTGTGTGTTCCTTTGTGGAGAACCTCATGAAGAAGCCATGGAAGTACTTGCTCAGCATTTCTCTGATGTTCTTTGGGACATGATACATGTCGGGGGCCAGTGGAATCATCTTGTGTGGAACTTGTGCGTTTACCAGATCGAGCCATTCCACGTCGAGGTCCCGTTTGTTTGCCCTAGCTCTATAGATTGCTTCCCAAACCATAGTGGCATGTTCCACGCAGCCAGAGAGCCTGGGATGCCTCCCTCCTGAACTGACAAATCCAAGTACTCATTTTCTGTCAGGTATTTAGTCAGTCAGGCTGGCGTGACAGTCTTCTTATTTTCATCTTACGGAGCAATTTCAATAAACAGGATGCTCCTGTAATGTGGTCATACTGACTCATTAGAGAGCCGATTTCTGGGAATATTTCTCGATGCTATTGTATGCGTCATGCCGTAAACAACAAAGGCCTCATTGTGCTGATCCTTCGAGGCGAAAAAAAAAAAGCCAGAAAAAAAGAAAAAGAACAAGAAACAAACCACACAAAAAAAAGAAGAAGAAGAAAACGAAACAAGATGCAAAGCATATAAACGTACTCCCAGTTTATCCTGAATACGCGTGAGATATTCCATACAGAGGAAAAAAACCCTCTTGGGCTGGTGTAACTGTTAGTAATGACTATTCTGGTAAACATCGGCTATCGTATGTGACCTAAAATGAACATACTTACAAATTTTCAGAAAGATCGGCCCAAAAACTTTCAGAGATTTTCCATAAAGAAGAAAAAACCCTTATGGGCCGTTAGTAACGGCTATAACGGTAAACTTAAACATCGGGCATATCCGTGACCCATAATGAACATATCTACAAATTTCAGAAATATCGGCCACGTACTTTCTGAGATATTCCATAAAGAAGAAAAAGCGTTACAGGCCGTAACAGCCGGTAGTAACGGCTATAACGGTAAACTAAAACATCGGGCATCATCCGTAACCCATAATGAAGATACCTGCTAATTTTCACAAAGATCGGCCACGTGCTTTCGGAGATATTTTATAAAGAAGAAAAAGCGTTACAGGCCGTTACAGCCGTTAGTAACGGCTATAACGGGGTAAACTAAAACATCGGGCATCATCCGAGACCCATAATGAAGATACCTGCTAATTTTCACAAAGATCGGCCAAGTACTTTCTGAGATATTCCATAAAGAAGAAAAAGCGTTACAGGCCGTTACAGCCGTTAGTAACAACTGTAACGGTAAACTAAAACATCGGGTATTATCTGTGACCCATAATGAACATAGCTACAAATTTTCAGAAGATCAGCCAAGTACTTTTTAATATATTCTAAAAAGAAGAAAAACTGTTACAGGCTGTTACAGCCGTTAGTAACGGCTATAACGGGGTAAACTAAAACATCGTGCATCTTCCGTGACCCATAATGAACATACCTGCTAATTTTCACAAAGATCGGCCAAGTATATTTCGGAGATAAAGAAGAAAAACCGTTACAGGCCGTTACAGCCGTCAGTATCGGCTGTAACGGTAAACTAAAACGTCGGGCATCATCCTTGACCCATAATGAACATACCTACACATTTTCAGAAAGATCGACCCAGTAGTTTTGTCTGGAGCGAGTGGAACACATTTTGACCACGGACACACAGACAGACAGACAGACAGACAGACACGCAGACAGCATTTCTTCGTTCCCATTCTAAAGTACTCCCTGTTCTATGGGGGATTGTGACGATTCGAACTTCTGCAGTTTGCTCGATGGTGAAAGGTGTCCGCGGCGATGGCTCTTCGTGCATTTCATTGGCTGCTGCTTAAATAACACGTTGCCGCTTGGCAGCGAAACAAGTTTGGCGAAGGTTTGTCATTGGTGTCAAACTTGTGCACGATCTTGCCACAGGTCCTTTTTGACAACGATGACCTCTTCGCACTGTGAAAATGTGGTGTAGGCCGACAGTTCGGTACATGTGTCTATATGCTGCATCTAATTATTTTTCAAACAAAGGGAAGGTTAAATTAGAGTGAAGGTGAATGAAACAAGATTTAAAAAAAAAAAAAAAAAAAGGAAAGAAAAAAAAAAGATTTTCAAGCCAGCAGATAATGTTCCCAGAAGAACATTTTCGTAACGTATGAAAAAAAAAACCAAACATGTTATTTCCCTCGCATCTCTCTCTCTCTCTCTCTCTCTCTCTCTCTCTCTCTCTCTCTCAATGGTGTGTGCGTGTGCGTGTACAACAAAAGTTAAAGCGACAACCTACACCACCATAGTGCGCCCCACATTAGAATACGCGTCAACTGTGTGGGATCCACATGAAGAGAAGGACAAGAAATCACTCGAAGCTGTCCAAAGAAGAGCAGCCAGATACACCCACAACAACTACTTTGAAAGAACACCCGGCATTGTCACCAATATACTCAACACCTTAGGATGGGAGTCATTGGAAGAAAGAAGAACAAAGAATAGACTAATGATGCTGTACAAGATCAAGCACAATCTTGTTGGAATCTCACCTGCAAACTACATCAAGGACTCTGACCCAAGAACAAGAGGAGCAAGGCTATACCAACAACAGGATTTCCACAAGGCAATAAACAACACCTTCTTCCCAAGGACAATCTCAGACTGGAACAGCCTTCCCACCTCTACGACATCAGCAACGTCACTAGAGATGTTCCGATCACGACTCGGTGGCAGCAGGGCTCTGCAGCCACTTGTGGGCACCCCATGACCCTCCCTACTGCCCTGTACATAGCCTTAATTGCCCCCCCCCCCCCCCCCCCAACCTAGCTAGTGCCACCTCTTCAAATCGCACTAGTTTTTAAGCTCAGCCGATTCCTGGAGGCACCTTCCGCGGCCGGAGTCAACGACACGCCACCGCAGGACCACTTACGTTCAGAAATGAACCCGGCCCTTACGGAGAGAAGAAGAAGAAGTGTGTGTGTGTGAATAAAGTCACTTGCAATACAAGTTTGGACTGAAAAATCAAAGGACAGCGTTCCTGCATGTTTGCGGCTGTGTTCAGCGTCTTTTGCGAACGTCGATCTCGTGTTGAATCATCATGAAACAGAAACGCTGCGATAGTAGTCGCCATTTTGTTTTTGCAGTACATGTGGTTCGTACCTCTCACCGCCATTGTGCTAGCGCCGTTGACTGTCTTTAGTGGCCAAGTTGCAACAAACAGCTTTTACTCCTGAATAATGTACGTCTGATTTAGAGCAATGACGTCAGACATTTTTCGACAGTTTGAAAACACTTGAGAATTAGGATGGGTGTACCAGCCTCATATGTCATTGTTTCATTTGCTAACGCTTGTCATCCAAAAGATCTGGCTTGTCATTTCTGTGAAACAAAGTGAGTTACTGCGGATACCTGCATTCCTTACGAGATTTAGCAAATAGAATGATACGAAGCAGACTCTGATGTTGAGTCATTGTTTTGTTAGCTGAACTATTTTGTAGTCAACTGTTTTTATGATTGTTGCAACGTTGACTTATGGAATGCACCAGTACCTCAGGCCTGAAATAGTTTTGCTTTCTTTTAATTGAAAAGGAAGACCAGCAACAACAGCAAATGAACAGAAGTGTTCATTACTCTTTCATGGATATGTAAATGAGTGCGTTTATTGAATTTTTTTGTGTGTGTGTGATGGGATGGGATCAAGGGGGTTAAGGAGGGTGAGGGGTTAATCTTGCGTTGCATTCAGACGTCTCAAACATTTATTGCATGACTCACACCCATGTAGTTTTGTAACACCGATTGTTCTTTTTCTCTTTCCTTTTCTTTTTTCTTTCGTTGTTCTTCTTTTTGTCTCTTTTTTTTCATATGAGCAGCTTTTTTGTGTCTGGGGGAACCAGCATTTGAGATTTGTTTTTCATATTGTAATGGCTATTACACTTGATTGCTAAGAAAGAGAAGTTAACTTTTGGAATGCGAACAAAGAAAGCAGATGGTCAGACTGTTACGCCCATGTCGTTACTGTGGCAATTTCTTTCAGTCAGTCAAGAATACAGCATGCCGGTCGCCGAGCATATATGCAGAGTTCTTTGAGTCAGTCAGTTCTGTAGCACACTGATCTTTGGGAATGCATGCTGGTGAGTGAGGCAGCGTTGTGAGATGTTGGCTTTAGGGCACACATACATGGGGCTTTTCGAGCTAGTCACTTTTATGGGCATGCTGGTCTCAAGGAAAACAATCATGTTCTTTGAGTCGGTCACTTTTATAGCATGTTCTCGAGGTCTTACCAGTGCCTTGGGCTAAATCGTAGGTCAGACATCTATCAAGTCGTAGCATGAGACCGCTTTCTTATATTCTGTTATCTTCGTCATTAATTTTATTTATCCATCAGCTTTAAAATCATGCGCAGTGTGGTCTCGAAACTTAACGGATGTGGTGTCATTAATTTATTCATCCATCAGCTCTAAATCATGCGCTGTGTGGGCTCGAAACATAGCGGGTGTGGTGAAGCGTTCTTTTTCTCTTTCCTTTCTTTTTTCTTTCTTTGTTCTTCTTTTTCTCTCTTTTTTTCATATGAGCAGCTTTTTTGTGTCTGGGGGAACCAGCGGCCAGTGGATGACGGCAGATAAGACGTCGGAAGACCAAGGCCAGGATTTAAACCACAGTGCCAAGGACATCCACGCTGTTGGTTCGGATGAGGAATTTGCACAGGCCCTCGATGCCAGGCGCCTGAAACTCAACCTGCCACGAGCAAACGAAACTGAAGATTGGGAGAAACTGGATGCAAAAATCGTCCAAAGACTCGATGCACTGATAGGGAAAAGCACCTGGAACACAAACTAGCCACATATGGGGACATTGTGTATGCCACATGTAGAGACGCCTATGGAGTAAAACTACCCAAAGAGAAAACACCTCCAAAGAAATCCAGACGCCAAGAAAAGATGGACAAGATCAGAGTCCAAAAGAACAACCTCAAGAAGCAAATGAAGACCGCACTGCCAGCTGAAAAACAAGGCTTGGAAAAACTGTGGGAAGACCTGAAAGAAAAACACAGCGCCCTCAAGAAAAGCGGAATCTGCGAGGAAGAGGAAGAGCAAAAAAAAAGAAGACACAAGAGCGCTTCTTCAGAGACCCCTTCCAGTTTGCCAGAACACTGTTTGAGCAGCCAAAATCTGGGACCCTAAGTGTGGACAAAGGAGTTCTTGAGCAGCATCTGAGGAAAACATACTCTGACTCACAGAGCAAAGCACCACTCGACATTCAAGGTCTGGTGTGGCCAAACCAACCCTGAGGAACAGTTCAATGGCAAGCCTCCAACGTTGGCGGAAAATCAAGAAGGTGGTCGACAAAGCCAGAGCCAAATCATCACCAGGGCCAAACGGAATACCTTACCAGCTGTACAAGAAATGTCCCAAGGTGCTGGAGTGGCTCCACAGGCTGCTGCGATCGGCTTGGAGAAACCAGAAGATCAGCGGCCAGTGGATGACGGCAGATGGTGTGTACATCCCCAAAGAGCAAAACTCAAGTGACATCAGCCAGTTCAGGCCAATATCACTACTGAACGTCGAAGGGAAAATCTTCTTCTCTGTCATGGCAGCAAGGCTGACCAAGTACCTGATGGAAAACAAGTACTTGGATGTGTCAGTCCAGAAAGGTGGCATCCCAGGCGTGGCTGGCTGTGTAGAACACGCCACAATGATTTTGGACGCAATCCAAAAAGCAAAAACAGAAAAGAGAGACCTGGACGTAGTGTGGCTTGATCTGGCAAACGCATATGGATCTGTGCCCCATGAATGATACAGTTGGCTCTTGAGATGTACCATGTGCCAAAGAACATCCGCGACATGCTCAAGAAGTACTTCAATGGCTTCTCAATGCGGTTCTCTACCAAGGAGTACACAACTGATTGGATCACTTGGAAGTGGGCATTGCAATGGGCTGTGCAATTTCCCCGATATTGTTCGTGCTGGCAATGGAACTCATCTTGAAAGCAGCAACAAACAACGCGAGACAAACACACCTTGGCGATGGATACAAGATGCCTCCTCTCAGGGCCTTCATGGATGACACTACAGGGATTTCATCCAGAGAAGACGAGACACGTCATGTGCTGGAGAGGCTGGACGACATAGTTGCCTCATCCAGAATGAAGTTCAAGCCAAAGAAATCACGGAGTCTCTCACTGAGGAAAGGAAAAGTGGCCGAATCTGTGGTCTTCAGTGTTGCCACCAGGCCATTCCAACAGTCACAGAAGAACCAGTCAAGAGCCTTGGAAGATGGTATGATGATACGCAGAAAGACACACAAAGAGCAAAAGAAACCAAGCAGATGGCGGAAGAAGGCTTGGAGACCATTGACCAGTGTGGGCTCCCTGGCAAATACAAGGTCTGGTGTCTGCAGTTCATGCTGATACCAAAGCTCCTATGGCCTCTGATTATATACGACATCTGCACCAGCACAGTGGAGGCAATGGAAGCCAAAATCAACAAGTTCACAAGGAAATGGCTTGGTGTCCCACCCTGTCTGACTGACATCGCGCTGTACTGTCGCCAAGCAAAGCTCAAACTACCACTGAAATCCATCCTGGAGGAATACAAAGCAGGAAGATCAGACTTCAAAGCATGCTGGAGGACTCAGGAGACAAGGTGGTAGAAGCAATCAAGCCCCAGCTGAAGACAGGCAGAAAATGGAAAGTTCAAGAGGCGATGGATTCTGCAAAAGAAAGTCTCAAGATCAGAGAAATAACAGGACACACACAGACCAACAGACAAGGACTGGGGTGACCAAACTGAAGGGTGGTCAAAGGCCAAAGGAAAAGCCAAAAGAGGACATGATGATTCAGGAGATGAGAAAAGAAGAAGACCAAAAAAGACTCCAAAAAGCAGTCCAGCAGTGCCAGCAAGGGCAATGGACAACGTGGGAGAATGTACTCCAAAGAAGTCTAACTTGGAATGACATTTGGCACATGGCCCCTCTCAGGATCAGCTTCATTCTCAGATCTGCATATGACCTCCTGCCCTCAAATGCAAACCTGGTGAAGTGGGGGAAAACAGACGATCCTGCATGCCCCCTCTGCCATGAAAAACAAACAGTGGAGCATGTTCTAAGCTCATGTAAAGTAGCCCCGGCTCAAGGAAGGTACACATGGAGGCACAACCAAGTGCTCAAAGAGATTGTACAAGTAGTCTGGGCTAGTACCAACACCACAAAAGGGAGAATCAGGACTCCAAAAGCACCCGCAACATTCCTCACGGCAGGAGGCAGCAAATCATGGCCAAGAACAACAGTGCCACTAGAAACATGCAGGCAGAGTCTGCTAGATGGGGCAGATGACTGGGAGTGCACTGCAGACCTCCCCGAATGGAAGAGTCACCCAGAGATCATCAGCAAGAGTGGCATGAGACCAGACATAGTAGTCCACTCTAAGTCAACCAAGCAGCTGATCATGATCGAGCTCACGGTGCCATATGAGAACAGAATGGAGGCAGCTCAAATCTACAAGACTGAAAAGTATGCTGATCTGGCAAACAGCCTGAGGAGAGAAGGTGTCACGGTCAAAATTCAACACAACCAAAGTGTGGTCCGTCGCCGGCCACTTCAACTGGACATAAGTCCAACGCAGACATCTTGGCGCCACGTAGACCGGGCCCATGGTTCGGAAACCGTCCAATTAAGCTTAGTGGAGAGGCTTCACGGAGACGTACGATCCACCCAGAAAGACTAAGCCGTTTTTGACCGACGCCTCGATGTCTAGCGAGACGAGTCGTAGCGCCTGGCTCAGGCTCATCTGGCCAATTTGTGGAACCAGCGTCATTGTTAGTCAGACGTCGTGGCGCCTACCCAGACTCAGCTAGCCAATTTAGAGTGACCAAATTGTCCACGACTTAAGCCACACGGCGCCAGTTAAAGTGGGAAAGGGGGGAAGGTAGTGTTGGGGGGGAAAAATTTCTAGCAAAACAATTAAAAAACCAATTACCCCCACAGAAAAGTAAGGTGTGTAGGCGTACTGTCATATTTGAACATAAAAAGGGAATTAGGGGGAAGTTTAATTTTTGGGGGTTTGCCGGGAAAAAAAATCCTAAACCAAGTACTCGCCCTTGTTGACAGTTTCGAACGAATAAGAAGGGATGTGAGGGGGAGAAAAAGGAAAAAACGGGGGGAAACAAACAGGGGGGACAGAAAAGAGAGGTCTGAGCGAATCTCTGAAAGAAAAGCAGAGAGAGGGAGGGGAGGAGAGAAGAAACCAATTTGAGAGATTAGCGAAAATAGCTCAAGGAATTTGAGGGGAGAATGTGGAGAAAAGAAAAGATTTTTCCCTAACAAATGAAGAAGAAAAAAAAAGAAAAGAAAAAAAAAGAAAAGAAAAGCAACCATGCCCCATTTGAAAAGAGCAGACAAGAAGAGAAGAGAGAGAGAGGGGCAATGCTTTAATGCGGGAAGAAAAAAAGGAAAAACAGATCGATTTTGAAAGTCACTGTTCAATCCTCACGGGGTTCGACCTCATACTTGGCCACACCACTTTAAATCAGAAATCCACCCGACCGGGGGGCCAGCAGTCCACCCTTGCCCCGGTGCAAGAGCCCAAACACCATGCCAGCAGTTGTGTCGTGTTGTGAAATTTGGAAAGTGAAAAGAAAAAGAAAAGAAAAAAAAAGACAGTGCCGGGGAAAAAGTTAAATCACCTCCCGGGTAAATTAGAAATCTCTTTATACCCGGGTTAGAAAATGATGTTTTAGATAGATAAATTTTGTAAATTTCAGGAAAGGGAGAATGTTTTTTTTTTTCATTTGATTCCATAGCATTGATTTTTTCTTTTCTATGATCATGTGTAGTAAAGTTAAAGATTTTAAACCTAGGGGTTTGATGGACAAGGGCATGATATATGAATGAGATCGAAAAGCAACTGTGAAGTTTTTTTGGGCTGGCCTAGCCCCTTCCTCCATCGCCCACCACCCGGGGTTGACAATTTTTTGGGGCGAGTTTTGCCAGGATTTTCTGGCCCATTTTTTAATAATTTTTTCCCAACTCACAAGGGGAAAAGCGGGGGTGGGATTCAAGAAATTGTGATCCAAAAAACAAGGGTTGCCCCTTACTGTATTTTTCCCAAAAAAATTAAAAAACTGGGCGGGGCTTTGGTTTCCCCGATAGTTAATACGGGCTTGGCTTTTAAAACCCCAGGGGTACTTTTTCGCACAGATTGCCTAAAATTTCCTCTCAAATTTGGGTGTCAGGCGCTGGGCGCCCTTATAAAAACAAATTACTTTGCCCCCAAGCTAAAAATTAAATAAAACAAGGATTGGCAAATTACCCCCTTTTCCCGGAAACCCACCAGTTTGGCTGTCGTAGTAATAAAAACTGTTAAAAAAAAAAAAAAAAAGAAATAAAATGGCAAAAGAAAAAAAAAACCCCTTTTTAACAACTTGTGAGGCCCGCCCCGTGTTTTAAGGAAATTTGGGGAGAAGAGTTGCAGCATTTTTTAAAAACCCACAAAAAGGAAAGGGATAACCCGGCGCGGAAAACGACGTGTCGGGGAAAGAAATACCCAAGCGCAGGAAACAAAAAAATTAAGGATTCAGGCTAATGATAATCAGGCAGCGCAGGAAACAAAAGGATTAAAGCTAGGGAAACGAAAGGAAACAGAAAGACTAAAGGTTCAATTAGAGCTAGAAAAAGTGAGAATAAAAAGGGAAAGACCACCGAGGATGGTAGTTCTTTTTCCCAGTGACCGTGCGCATTTATGCTCCCCGCCCCAAAGTTGCCAAAATTCTGGGAAAGGAACCGTTTTCGTTTAAAGCATACATCATTTTCAAAACCGTTTCCCAAAACCAGCCAGGGTTTGGGCCCCCGAAGAGGGGGCGGGCATTTTGTGGGCGTTACGGGAGGGGTAAGGCTTAAAAAAATTTTCCCCTTTTTTTCCCACCCAAAAACAACACCTGATTTGGGGGCTTTTGAAGGAGCCCCTTTAAAATAAAGGGGAATTTGACCCAAAAAGAGGAGGGGTTCAAAAAAAATTTCGTTCAGCAAAAATTAAAAGCGGGTTTATACGTACACTCAGTTTGGTGCACGTCTAATCACCAAAATTTGAAAAGGGTTAATTTTGATTGGTACAAGAAGGATTTTTCGCTGAGTTGAAAACATTTTAAGAAAAACAGTTTTTTGTCGGGTTGGGGCCCCTTTTTTAACCCCCCCTTTGAAAAAAGGGGCACCCCAGAGACAGCAGGGGGGGGTTTTTGAAGTTTCCGCAGGGGGTTAAAGAGAGGCCCTAGGGCACTAAGGGGCAGGAAAACAGCTGCTGGGCCCCAGGTGAAAGAGTGCAAGGAGACCAGGGTTTTCTGAAAAATTTCGGCAAACCCAGTGGTGGGGCAGAAGGGGGGGAAAAGGGGCCCATTGGGTGTTTCTTTTTGTCAAAAGAAGGACATGTGGCGGGAAATTGTCGCATAGGTTCCAAAACCCGCGGGCCATGCAAGGGGTTTGGAAAAGGTCTCGGGGGAAAAAACGACCTGCAGGGCCCCAAAAGGGGGAATCAGCCCTGAAGAGGGTGGAGTGCAGCCTTTTGGCTAGCACGGACAGCAGCCAGTGTCAGGGATGGAGGGCACTAGGCTGAGGGGTTTTCGTTCCCAGGGGAAAAGGGGGTTTGGGCCAGCAAGGGTGAAATTTTTAACGAGACCCGGTTTTAAACCCGGGGTAGTAGGGAAACAACGCTGGTCGAAAAGGGGATTTTGACAGGCAAATCCAGACCTGTACCTAACCCGATGGAAACTTTTAGGGATTTTCCATTTTCCCTAAGAAAAGAATACGTCCCCCTTTAATTCTCGGGGCGAGTTGTCGCGTTGGTGATGGAGAAACCCCTTCATGTTTTAAACATTGAAAATTTCCGGGGAAAAGGGGTCCAGGGGTTTTCCCCTTATTTGTTGACTGTTTAAAGGGGCAGCAGTTCAAACACGGACAAAAAGGTAAAAGGGTTTTGATAAACCGTTAGCTTTCCGGAAAGGGACCCCGGAAAAAATTTTTGTCCCCTGATAAATTTTAAGGGCATCCAGGAAAAAGCCCCTTCGCTCGGAAGTCTGGGAGGGCAAGAGGTGGAGAGAAACGGGAAAGGTTAGAGGGGGTGGGAAAAAAATTTCTTGTAAAAAGGGGGGCTTTTTTACCGAGTGTTCCCCAAAAGGGGAAGACAGGAAGGTGCCACTCATTAAGGTACCACATTTTTATCGGACACTGAAAAGCAGTGGGTCACGAGCTCCCCTAAAAGGGGGGTCACCCTGGGGCACCGCAAAACAGTTTACCGAATCTTTGTGATTTTAAAATTGGGCCAGGAGCAATGGAAAGCCCTTAACCCGTTTCTGCATGCAGGGTGCGTGTTTAAAAGGGACAGCCACAAGAGGGGGAAAGGAAGGCCCCTTTAAACAGCCCCCTTTAATTAAACCACACCTTTCCGGGGGGGTGGCTGTTGATCAAAATTGGCCCAATCGCGCCCTTTCCAAAGGTGGGCACAGGTAGGTTTGACACTTGTGGACTAGGGGCCGCCCAAGATACCCAGAAGGGGTTTTGAAATTAAAAAGGCGAAGATCCCAAACCAGGCCTAAAGGGCGGGTTGAAAAACTTTTCTCCCTGGGGTGTGCCAGCACAAATTCCCCAGTGAGGGGGGGTTCACATTCCCACCCGGGCGTGATGGGGGGGTCAACGGGCGTTAGGGATCCCCCAGTTTCCCCCACTACCCCATCCACCCACAATGCAAGGGCTTGGGGGAAAGATTAAACCCGGTGTGCGAAGGGCCCCCCTTTAAAAGAAGCTCTTTTGGGGAAAGGGCCCCGCAGATTGGGCCGCTCCCTTCCAGGGGCACTTTTTCGCCTACAGGGAAGCCCCCCCGAAAGCACCCCCTTTTTCGCCATTTGAGCTGCTTTTGGGCGGACATTTGGGGGCCCGGGTGTGCATTCTCAAAGAGCGGGTGGCCGGGAAAACCCGGGATCCAAAGAAGTCAAAACCAAAAAACAGAATGAAAAAACCCTTACCCCATGGCCGAGGGGGACATGAAAGGTCGCAAGGGGAAGTTTTGGCGGGACCTGGGGGTTCGCCCAAAGAAGCAAAAGACGGGAAGGGTGGGGAAGCAATTCCTCAAGGGGGGAATCAAGTCCCTGTTACTGCTTCCCACGGATCACAACAAGCTGCTAAAGCTTTGGGAAAAGGGCCCATTCACCCATTAAAAAGGTAAAACAGGACTACCAAAATCGTTAAAGGGAAAAAAAAATAAAAAACTTTTCCATGAAAATTTTACTCCGAAAAAATATTCAGCGGAAGTAAAGCACATGGGGCGCACCCGCAATAAATGAGGGAGGTGGGGGAGACCCAGCAAAAGGGGAGATTTTGTTGCCGGGATTTTTCCAGGGGAAGATCATACGGGGGAATTTTTCACGTATAAGGGCTAGCCCGTAGGAAAACAGGAGGAAGTTGGGGGGCTCCTAGAACAGTAAAAGGGCGCCCCCGACGATAAACCAGGCAACAACCTAGAGACATGTACGGGAGTTGAAAAACACAAAAAACCCGTACATGTGAAAGCCAAACCCGACCCCAAAGGCCCCCAAAGAAAGTGACCCGGGGGGGGAATGAGGAAAAGAGTTTGGACCCTTGGGGATTGAACCGTCCAAAAAACATAATGGCACCCGTCGTTTTAGTGAGGAAAAAGTCAGGTGACCCTCGTTTTTCTTGTCCCCCTAAGACGCGGAACATGACCCCAAAGGTCAAAGCAGAGGTAAAACCCAAAACAGGGAAGACCTTTTCGCCCCCCCCAAAAAAAATCGCCACAAGCAAGACCCTTTTTCCCGGGAAATTGAGAAAGGGTTTACGGGCAAATAGCCTGAGTGAGGACTCAAAAAAGTCCCCAGAAATTTTTTTCCTCCACCCCCAAATGGGGCAATACCAGGGGCGAGAACCCCCTTTTTTTGGAGTTTTTTTTGGGTTCAACGCCCCTGAAAATCCCCCTGGGTATGAGGAATTAATTTGACGGGTTTGGGAAAGGCTTTGTGAATTTCAGGGATGCCTTCTGATAGAAACCGAGCCCGGGGAGGAGCATAAAGGCAGTTTAGGAGCAGTCAAAAAGAGGCTAGACAAGCCAATCTCCACCCCGCCCAACAAAGTCCCGGGTTTTGGTTTTCCCAGCCTGGATTTTCCAAGGTTTGTTGCGTAGGCGAAAACAAAAAACCGGAAAGGGGAAAAAGGGGAGAAAAGATGAATTCAGAGAGACCAAAGCCCAAACAGAAGCCCGGAGCTGCTAGGTTTTTTTGGGTTCTAAAGGTTTTTTTGCCCCCAAATTTTCGCAGCAATCACGATCCTCTCAGTGTTTTGTCAAGGCAGGGAAAACCGGCAGTGGCGAGTGGTCAAAACCTCCCGAGCAAGCACGCAGAGGGAGCAAAAAAGACTGGGCCCGTCCCCATCTTGAAGCAACCAGAAATGTCCAAACCTTTTTTTTTTTGCGAAAAGATGCATCGGGTTGGTGGGATAGGTCAGTTTTGCTGCGGGAGCAAAAAAGGGGGCCGAGTTTCCTGTGGGGAAGTAGCAGGAAGTTGACAAAGTGGAAGAAGGGACCAACGGTGGAAAAGGGAATTTTTAGCTGTCGTGTGGGCCGTGCAAAGTTCAAAAAAACTTTAGGGAAAAAGGGATTTCGTGATAGAGACAGATCCCCCACCACTAAAATTTCCCTGCAGGAGCACAGCTGAAAAACAGCAGGGTTTTTGCGTTGGGCCCAAAGGGATTGCAGCCCAAAAGGGACCCCATGCCGTACAAACCCGCGACCGAATGTCGGAGCTGACTATTAAGCCCTGAAAACAAACCCAAACTGGGGAACTCAGAGGAAGTCAGTCATACCAGGTGCTGTGTTGATATATTTTTTATTTTAAAATTTTTGTTGAAATTTGGGAAAAGGGGTTTATTTCCCCTTTTGGGTAGGGGTTTAAATTTTTTTTGTGTGAACTTGTTTTATAAATTTTTTGTGGGGGGGCTTTTCCTGTGGTGAAATTTTCTTGGAAACATACAGTCGCTTTTGGAAAAAAGCATTTTTTTTTCAAAAAGTGAGGATGGAGGGTTCCTCAGTGAAGGTCCCTGGGCCGGACATATTATATTGTGCTTTTCAAGAAATGTGAAGAGAAAAATTTGGCCCAAAAAAGCAGGTGGGGGAATTTTCATAAGTGCGCACAGAGGCTTTCCCAAAATGATTGAAAAAACGCAGGAGCGACGTCAATGAAAAATCATTGGAGTTGGGAACCCCCTAATGAATATTTTGTAATTTATAAACCTTGGTTTTTAAAAATATTTTAAAATTTTTCCCGGTTTTTCTGTGGTTCACAAAATTTTTGGTTTTTGCTTTTTTTTAAACCTTTTTTTAGAAAAAGCGGTGCATAGTCCTTTTTTCAAGGGGGAAATTTGTCCGGTCAAAATTCAAAACCCCAAACCAAAATGGGGGCCGTCGCCGGGCCCCTTTAACCCGGACATAAGTCCAAACGCAGACATCTTTTCGCCACGAAAACCGGGCCAAGGTTTCCCAACCGCCAATTAAAACTTAGTTGGGGAGGCTTCACGGAGACGTTTCCCAAACCACCCCGACAGACAAAAGGGCCCTTTTGCCCCACCCTCGAAAAACTAGCGGACGAGTCGTAGCCCCCTTCTTTAGGCCATCTGGCCAATTTTTTGGAACCACGCATTGTTAGTCAGACGTTTGTGGCGCCTACCCAACTCCCGCTAGCCAAAATTTTGAGGACCAGTGTTTCCCCGACCCTTTAAACCCCCGCCAGTTTTAAATAGGAAAGGGGGGAAAGGGAGTGTTGGTGGGGGGGAAAACTAGCTAATCAAATTTAAAAAAAACCCAAAGGGCCACCACAAGAGTAAGGTGTGAAAGGGGTGAAATGTCCCTGATTTGAACATCCAATGGGAAATTTGAGGGGAGAATAACTTTGGGGTGGGCAGGGGTAAAAATACTGACCAAAGGGAAAACCCCCTTGTTGGACAGATCGGGAAAAATAAGAAGGGTGAGAGGGAGAGAACGGAAAAACGAGGGGAAAACGAACAGAGGGGCAGAGAAGAGAGGTTTTGAGCGTAAACCGAGGAGAGAAAAGCAAGAGATAAGGGGGGAGAGAAGAGAACCCAAATTGAGAGATTTTCATGATAAAAACTGCCGAGGAAGGACGAGGAGAATTTGGGGAGAAGAGAGAGTTGCTAACTAATGAAGAAGAAAAAAAAGAAAAAAAAAAAAAAGAAAAGAAAACCAAACCCTTTTCCATTTGATAAGAACAACTAGAAGAGAAAGGGGAAGAGAGTGCCAAAAGCGTTAAAAGCAGGAAGAAAGAAAGGGGAAAAAGATCGATGTTGATGTCCAAATGTTCTATCCCCACGGGGTTCGACCCCAACTTGGGCCCCCGCCACTTTTATCAGCAGTCCAGCCGACCGGGCCAGCAGTCCACTTGAAACCCGGGGCAAGTAAAACCAACACCCGGGCCCCAGGAGTTTTCGTGTTGGGGAAAGTGACCTTTAAAAGAAAAAGAAAAAAAGAAAAGACAGTGTCCCTGAATAGTTTAAATCACCGGCCAGGTAAAGTAGAAATCTTTTATCCCCGGAAAAAAAATGAAGTTTTAGATAGATGATTTTTTTGAAGAACAGGAAAAAAGGAAAAGTTTAATTTTATTTGATTCCAAAAATTGCAAATTTATTTTTTCGTTTTTAAGACATGGGGTTTTAAAGTTATAACTTTCTAGTGGTTTTTTTGTGACGAAAGCCCAAAATTAAAGAAGAGATCGTAACAAGCGTGAGTTTTTTGGGGGGTGCGCTAGTCCCCCTTTCCCCATCGACAAACCCCCCGAGGTTTAAAAGAAGGCTATCAGGTCAAAGTCCTTACTGCAGAAATTGGGGCTAGGGGGTTTGTAGGAACGTCTGCATACAGCCTCATGAAACAGCTCTCAGTTGCAGGGAAGGAAAAAACCAGAGCCCTGAAAGCAATGGCAGAACGGCAGAGAGGTGTTCAAGCTGGATCTGGTCAAGGAGGAACAAAAGTGAACTTCATAAGGCTTAATTTCCCTACAAATATCAGGTGTCCCTGTGGCTCAGTGGTTAAAGCGCGAGTCATTAAGTAGAAAATGAGCATGTCCAGAGGGTCATGGGTTCGAATCCCAGCCATGGCTCGTCCCAAGATGGGGAAAAAAAAAGGGGGGGGCAGCAGAAGGACATCCGGAGTCATGAACCGGGTGTGGCCCAACCCCCCTGGAGTGTCAGGAGATAAGGGCCGAAACACTTGCTTGAAGGGGCTTCTCTTCTGAGGACTCTCTGCTGCCACGCTCTCCACGAGTTTCTTTCTACTATATGGGTCAGTCCCCACACAGTGACACCTTGATGAAAATGAAAATGAAACTATAGCGTGCTGGTCTTACGGCTTTTCGACCGGTCGAGTCAGTAAGTTTTATACCATGTTGCTCTGCAGACAAACATTCAGGGTTTTTGGGGCCAGCCAATTTTATAGCATACTGATGTAGGGGTTTAGTTACGGAGTTCTCTGATGTAGTCTGTTATATAGCATGCTAATCTTTGGGCATATTCATGAGGTTCTTTGAGTCAGTCAGATTCAAAGAATGCTAGGTTTAAGGCTTACATAATGGGTTCTTCAAGTCGAATCGGTATAATCTAGGATACACTTAAGGTTTATTTTTATTTTATTTCATTTTATTTATTCGTGTATTTATCTATTAGAATGGTCAGTTTCACAGCACGCCAGTCTTTAGGCATGCTTGTGGGATTCTTTGAGTTGAGTAAGTTAAAAGCATGCTAGTCTTCGGGCCCACGTGTTGATTTTTTCTACATTCAGTTTCATAGCTTGCTGGTCTTACGTCATACTTGTGGGATTCTTTGAGGCATTCAGTCAATTTGATAGCATCTTTGTCAATGGACATACTTTGGTGGATTCTCGAGATCTCGGGTCAGTCATTTCTGTAGATTGGTATTTCTCTGTCATTTCTGTAGACTCGGATTTCTCTCTCTCTCTCTCTCTCTCTCTCTCTCTCTCTCTCTCTCTCTCTCTCCTGACACACACACATACTCACACATTCTCTCTCTCTCTCTTTCCTCTCTCTCTCCCTCCCTTAATCTCTCTATTTTCTCCACCTCCCCTCTCTCTCCCCTCCTCACCCCCCCCCCTCCTCTCTCTCTCTCCCTCTTTTTCCAAACTGGTCTTGAGGGCCTAAGATTTTTTAAGTCACCCAGCTTATAGTATGCTGATCTAGGTTGCACTTGCAGGGTTCCTTGAGTCTGTCAATGTTACAGCATACTAGTCTGACGTCAGTCTATTTGCATTCTTTGAATCAGTCAGTTCCATGGGATGCTGATACACATGTATGTCAATCATACGACAGCATGCGACCGACATTCTCTTACTGGGTTATACTGCCATTTTGTTCGATAAGATAATTACCCTTTCTTTCTTTTTAGTGTAGTGTCACTAACTGTGGTGAGAATACTTGAAACAGATGATTCATTCGTTCATTCCTTCCTTCCTTCATTCTTGTTATATTGATTAGGTTGACTGCACGTGCGGTTTTGTTTCTCCTTTGTCGAGGAAGTGTAAAAGAGCCGTCTACACACGTGCTCTTGTCTTTTTCTTTGTTGAGGAAGTTAGTTTAGTTTTCTCTGTGACATAAGAGAGAGAGAGAGAGAGAGAGAGAGAGAGAGAGAGAGAGAGAGACAGACAGACAGACAGAGAGAGAACATCAAACCACTTTGCAACGTCAGCATAAGTGGGAGACAGTGCACGCAGTTAACCCTTTCGATCCCACCCAGTGGATTCGGAATCCAGTGTTCGGCAGTGTCAGGCTATCTTACGATCATCTTTTTAAAATGTTTGTGACTAGATCATTGGTGAAGCAGCAGCTTTTTTGCCACGTTTTGCATAATAAAGGCAACGTGTATTAAAAAAAAAAATCAGCAGTGTTGTTTGTATTTGATTTTCTTGGTTGGTTGGTTGGTCTCTCTTTCTCTGTCTGTCTCTCGCTGTGTCTGTTTCTGTCTGTCTGTCTCTCTGTCTGTCTCTTTCTCTCTCTGTCCGTCAGTCTCTCTCTCTCTGTTTCTCTCTCTCTGTTCTCTCTCTCTCTCTCTCTCTCTCTCTCTCTCTCTCTCTCTCTCTCTCTCTCTCTCGCTGTCTCTTTCTCTGTCTGTCTGTCCATCTCTGTCTGTCTGTCCTTTTGTGCTTTTTTGTCTTGTTTCTTTAATGAACGCTCTGGTTGGAATGTCGGGAACACTTTCAATATTAACAGCTTCCGCACCTTCTGAGAATTCTGCACCTCCACCTTCTTTATTTCTGTCAATCTCTTTGACTCCCCCCCCCCCCCCCCCCCCCCGCCCCCCCTTCTATCCCCTTCTTACTTTCGTCTTTCTTCACTCTCGTCTGCTGTATTGATGAAGATTTGCCCGACAATTCTCCTGCCTTTGTTCTGGACACTGTTTTACACTTCACTACTTCTTGTCACAGTTGAAGGCGTGCCAGCTTAATTTGTCGTAATCTGGCGACAAGTAGCGACAACTGCACACACTATTCAGAGTTGACACTATCTGTTCATTCTGCAGTATCTGTTTGCCTATGAACTTTTTGAATGTACATTTAGGCATTTGTTTCATTAATCCTTTACGATGTTCTGAATAAACGAGTGGGAAATCAAATGGAATGGCTGACGCTCTCAGCACGACCTTGTCTTATACGCAGTGAGGACGTCAGTGGTAATGTTAATGCTACTTTTTAAATTTTCATAACTTGCTTTTATTGTTAGTTTCGAATTCAGACTGTAATGTTTGTTTGTTTTTCATGATCTGTGTGTGTGTGTGTGAGTGTGTGTGTGTGTGTGTGTGTGTGTGTGTGTGTGTGTGTGTGTGTGTGTGTGTGTCCCCCTCTCTCTCTGTTCACCTTTTACCGGTACGAGTTTGACAGCCCTGAAAATACCCTCAGTATTCCACTGACCTGTGATAATAAAACTGTAAACAGTACACCATCCCATGATAAACGGCAACAAGAAAATGTGATTATGGCGGTTCTCTGGGTTGGTGTATGAGTTTGAAACTAATCTTTTTTCAAAAGAAAAATTATAATCAATCCGCCAGGCAACGGGACAAACAAATTGCAAGACAAAACACGACGCGTTTCGACCTCTCTGGTCTTCTTCAGGCAAGATAATCCGCATTCAGGAGAATGAAGACGAAGAACGAGTTTGATAACTAGGACGGCGTCTGGTGGCGACTTTTGACATTGAAAGGTCAATGACTCTCTGTCAGGCGTTGTCTGCATGACACTTCCTCACAATGAACGAAACAGTCGCCCAGCGACTGTGACCAGGAAGTGGAGGCACAAAGGTGAACCTGTTTCCCCCCGTTGGCTTTCACTCTTTATCAGCGCTGAAGTCTGGTCATGCATCCAGACCCAACGTTTATAGCCCGGGCTGACCGCGTGAGGGCCATTTGGTGCTGAATTAGCCCGTTTTCATTCAGGTGGTAAAACGAACAACCGACGATTGTTATCTTAATTAATTAAGCACACAATGCAGCTTGTCTATTGTTGCCATTTGATCTTTTTTCTTCTTGTCTTGTCTTTCTATCTTCCCCTTCTTTTTCTTTCTTTCTTTCTTTTCTTTTCTCTTTTAAAAAAAAATCTCTTTCCTCTCTCAAGTGTTGGCATTGTCCAACTCACCAGAGAGAGAGAGAGAGAGAGAGAGAGAGAGAGAGAGAGAGAGAGAGAAGACAAGACAAGACAAGACAATGACAAAATTCTTTATTTACGAGGATAATAGATAAGCACTGGCCCGCTTTTTTTTTTTTACATCCTGTCCTCGCCCTGAGTAAGAGAGAGAGAGAGAGAGAGAGAGAGAGAGAGAGAATCGTAACTGCAACATTATCAGATACGAAGACAGACATGCATGAGGTGGGGAAAAGGTGAGCGACAAACTGGCGACTTGCACGATGAAATACGAGAACACAATGAAGGATCGCTTCGGGTTTGTATTTCCAGTTGAGTTGCGCCCCCTGGTTGGGGCTGTATACACCTGTGTCTCTTGGAACCCCAAAAGAAAAGAGTTGGAAGGAGGAGCGGGGAAAGGAGGGGGAAGGGGGGGGGGCTTCTGGAACCCCTCCCTCCCCCCCCCTCCTCCCCACCCAACAACCTTCCACCCAACCGTCTGGTCCAATTTCCCCAAATGGAATAAAACCCGTCGTAGAATGAGCTAACGTCAGCAGTAAAATATGACAAAATAAGACAATATGAATTCTGTGCCCCTTACACACCCCACCCTCTCACAACTTTTTGATGAGCGTTCTAGATTCGTTGAACGATTCCGTTTGTTAATCCCCCACCCCACCTCCTCTCCTTTCTTTTCTTTCTTTCTTTCTTTTTTTTTTTATTTGTTTTTTTTTTTTTACTTTTCCTTTTCTTTCGTTTTTTTTTTTTTTTTTTTTTTGAGTGTGTGCTTCATTCAAAGATAAGGTTTTGCTGCTATCCCCTTCTCCCCCCCCCCCCACCCCATTCACACACACAGACGCACAAACATATACCTCTCTACCTGGACGAAGAAATCCGCGTTGGATTCACACTCCTTTTGCCCAGCTCAGTGTGAAGACGTCAGCAGGAAGCTGGTACGGAGGGCGGATAATTCAGTTCACCTGTTTGCTACTAATGCAGAAGAAGACCGCGGTGGGGGGCGAGGGGTGGGGGTGGGGGGTGGGGGGCTCGAGGGGGGGGGGGGGGGGGGGCTAGTCGAACCCCTCCCCGGGGTAAGTCGGAGCAGTGGCTGACATTCGAGTCTTCTGCGGTTTTCAGACAGTTTGGTCACATGGGTTGAATCACATGATCGACTGCCTTCTTGGACCGGAAATCTGGGGCACATGGCTCACGAACAGCCCATGAGGTGAGTGCTTGGGGGAAGAAAAAAAAGAAGAAAGAAAAAGAAGAGGAAGAAAGAAAAAAGAAAAGAGAAAAGAACAAAAGACCGTTAACACTAAGCTTGTTAAAAAATTTTTTTAAAAAGTCTGGTTCAGCTATATAAAACTATGAGCTCGTGGCGGTATCAGTCAGGCATGCGGGGGCCGTAGTACGAAGGAATAGCTAACAGGGGTGGGGAGGGAAGGGGGGGGGGGGGGGAGACGCTTCACTGGGCCTTTTGTGAACTTGCGGACAGAGCTGTTTCGATAGGCGTAGGGAAACTTACTTCCGGTCACGAGAGTATGCAGTATGGAATATTTGTCGATCGTTATATTCTGAGGCGGGTCGACTATTTGGAACTTTGAAAAGAAAGAAAGAAGCAACCCCCCCCCCCCCCCCCCCCCCGCAAACAACTATACATAGATAGTGCCCTTCCTATAATACATCGTTTTCTTTCTTTCTTTCTTTTTTCTTTCCTTTTCTTTTGTTGTTGTTGTGTATGTTATGGCCTGTAAAGGCGGGTAGAATTATGACAAGAAGATTGAAGCAGGCCGCAGGATTCCTGAAAGCGAGCCAACATGCAAATAAACACATAAAACGCAGTGCAATAAACTTTAAAAAATTGTTGTTGTTTTTTATAAGACATAACAGACATAGGCATGTTCGACAACTGTGTTATGTTCAGACGTCATCAATGATAACACGTGAAAAGTCCACAAGGTAATATTGCCCGGGATTGTTGTCAGTAAGCGAATGAAATATGCCAGTGTTTGAATTATTTGCCCTTTTGCCGTGAATGTGTAATGGACAACGGTCTCTAAGATACATTAAGAAACCAACAAGGTAGTCAAGTGTTGAGTTAAACTACTCTGAGGATGAAAGTATTGAAAACAAATAAGCACGCACACGCGCGCGCGCGTGCGCGCGCGCGCGTGCGCGCGCACACACACACACACACACACACACACACGCACACACACAAGCAAGCACCCTTGCGCACACATGGAGAGATTATTGCTTCCAGACAGATTTTGATTTTGAAAACATGCTGAATCATGACGTTACGCACTCTCTGGTAATGATGTGTATAATACATTTCAAACATGAACCATTTTTAATGGCTTCTGCAGCAAAGTGAGTCTGATATCACAGGATCTCTCTCTCTCTCTCTCCTCTCTCTCTCTCTCTGTCTCTCTCTCTGTCTCTCTCTCTGTCTATCTCTTTCTGTCTCTGTCTCTCTCTGTGTCCTGGTCAAACTTAACGAACTCATTTCCTCACCAAGCAGGTCGGCGATCGAATAATCTTGCGTTTAAGTGCGTAAGTAAATTTTTTTCCTTCCGACCCTTCGAATGAATCTGTATAACAACCACAACTCTGTTCCATTCATGTGTAGCTCATCATATTCACGTGTAGCGTGCACACCAGTCACCGATGATGGGCCAGACGGGCAAAATCATCCCAGGAGAGCGGCTGGAAAGGATCTCTCCTATACTGCATCAACACCAGTAAGCAGAACGACAACATGTGGGCTTTCTGACCTCCTCAATCCGGATTTTACAAAAAGAAAGGCGCAAAGTGTTGTCATAAAATAGACTTTATCATGTCCCATTCGACTCAAAAGAAAAGGTTTATTTACTTATCTGTCAATCTATACATTTATTTGTTTAAATATTTGTTTATCTATTTATTTATCTATTTACGTTATCATTTATTTATCTATCTATTCTATTTCATGTTGCCATTACTGCTTTGTACGACAATACAAATCAATTCAGATGATGTGTGGTGTGTGTGTGTGGGGGGGGGGGGGGGGGGGGGGGGGGGGGGGGGGGGGGGGGGGGGGGATTTCGCTGATATAGGCCCATGCAAACATAAAACATACATCACTTGGGAAACATAAGAACACATCTTACGACATATCAGACATACATCGCTATGAAACATAGATATATATGATCATGAAATAGACTCAACATAATGTTCCAAGAGCCATATATAAAGGAAGTACAGAAATAGACTCAACATAATGTTCCCAAAACCATAAAGGAAGTACAGAAATAGACTCAACATAATGTTCCCAGAGCCATACAGGAAGTACAGAAATAGACTGAACATCATGTTCCCAGAGCCATAAAGGAAGTACAGAAATAGACTCAACATCATGTTCCCAGAGCCATACAGGAAGTACAGAAATAGACTCAACAACATGTTCCCAGAGCCATACAGGAAGTACAGAAATAGACTCAACATCATGTTCCCAGACCCATAAAGGAAGTACAGAAATAGACTCAACATCATGTTCCCAGAGCCATAAAGGAAGTACAGAAATAGACTCAACATCATGTTCCCAGAGCCATAAAGGAAGTACAGAAATAGACTCAACGTAATGTTCCCAGGGCCATAAAGAAAGCATGGAGTAACAACGATACAGAAAGCACTGAATGAATGGACGCACGCTCATTTCTGCGCATGATTCAAACCATTAGACACACACTTCTAGTCGAGGCTGAGAATTTTAAAGGTCATTTTGTGGGCTAAAAAATTAATTTTGGTGAAATCGTCAGCTCTGGCATCACCTAAATCACTTTGTACAAAGTTTACCAAAATAAACTGGGGGGATTTTGCACAAAGAATTTTTTATATATTTAACTTTTGCGTCGACTTTGTTTCCCGTTCAGCGCTCCATACCGCCCGGGATGCTGCTTTGTTAACCGAAACAAATATGGCAGCTTCTGAGAATTTTCCTTCTACGTCGGCTGCGGAGTTCAATGAGCAAGTAAGTGCATATATTCTTAGTTGAACATTAAGCTAGCAATACATTAGTCACTACTTTTGTGTTATACGAAGCGGGAAGAAGCCTGAAGTGATTTTCAGCATGATGTTTGCGGGTTTGCTCACGTGTCGAGTACGCTGTCGGAGTAGGCCTACGTGACAGAACTAGAAACTAATTAGAACGTTGATTTTATCACTTGCCCGCTAAACCTATGTTCTGTGCACGCGTAACGTATAGTCTACTTTGCATTTTTTGCCAGTCAGTCATTGTTATCAACGACAGCGTATTCTGCGGCGCCACTGCATCAAGTCGCCTCTTCGTTTTTGTTCGTTTCGACTTATATATGGGGGGCGATTGTGAATATTTTCGGAGTTGTCGTTTTAAAGAAATATTTCTCGTTAACAACATTTCTCGTTTACCTAAGGTTAAAATGAAGCTACTATAACATGCTTAACTGATGTTTTGCCATTTAACAGAAATTTGCTGGAGATATTTCTTTTTACATTTATTGTTTCCTGAAGAGGATTTTGAAAAGCTTATAATAACTCAGTGTTTTCTGTTTTCCATTTTGGCCTTCTTAAGGAAAGAACGTGTTTGAAATAGATGATATTGCTGACAGATTTCAGTCTTCAGTATTCAGAGTTACCATATCTTTGTGGAGGAAAAGGCTTTAAAATGTGTTGTCTAAACGGCCCAATCTTCTACTATGTTGGCAGGTTCAAGGTGAGCAGAAATGCATCCTGTGTGAGCAGGCCTTCACTGATACGAAGGAAAAGGTGAAACTGACTCAGAAAGGATGTAGCAGAATCAATCAAGTGAGTGAGCAGCTTGATAGTGACATTACTGCACGTGAAGGACATTTTGTTCATCGAACATGCCGCAGTTCCTACACGAATCCCAAGGTGATCAGTGCAAAACTAAAGCTAAAAGACAACCCGCATGTTTCGCCAAGGAAAAGACGAAGTGTTCAGATGGAGTCAGACCACACAACTACCTGTCTGTTTTGTGGTAAGGGGGAAAAGACTCAGAAAAAGGGACTGGAAAAATAAACCCAGGACAGCTGGTGCCTGTGCGCACCTTGCAGTTTCAGGAGACAGTGGAGCAGCATTGCACCAATCGATCGGATTCATGGGGGAGGCAGGTTAGAGCCCGACTTGAGTATCTACAGGATTGCGTAGCTCAAGATGTTTTCTACCATGTTGTGTGCTACTCAAATTTCCGGTCCAAACTGTCAATTCCAAGGATGTTTTCTGACAATGATCCACCAAAAAAGAAACCATGCTCTGAAAGAATTGCAGATACAGCAAGATCTGAAGCATTTGACAGTGTTGCTAGGTATCTTGAAGAGGCAGACACAGAGAAAATTACAGTGCCAGATCTTGTTCAGATTATGAGCAACAGTCTTGAAGGCACAGGTTTTGAGGCATACACAGCACAGACCATGAAGAAGAAGCTGATTGAACGCTTTGCTGATGAAATTCTTTTTGTTCAGGCACAGGGTTACCCAGACGTAGTGTCACTGAAGAAAACAGCAACAAGTATTCTGCGTGATTTTTACAACCATGAACATTGCAGTGTCTTACTACTGGAGGACAGCAGAACAATCTGTCAATGTTGATAGCCAAGGAAGTGGGAACACGTATTCTAGACAACATGACAGGCAAAGTGCGCTTGATGTCTCGTTCAAGAGGAAGGAACAAGTTGTTTCAATGGCGTCGAAAACTTCCACCTCAATGGCTCAGAACATGAACACTGTGCACGTTGATTCAGCACTTCTTTTCCAGAGATTGGTGAGAGTAGCTGAGCTCACACCTGATGTTCTAGCAGAAGCCTTCTCATTTGAACTGAGCAATATTCCAACAGCCCTGGTCGATTCATCAGGACTTACGAGACAGGCCAACAAGGCAGCTGTAGCCCAGTACCTCTGGTCAAGCACTGCACAAGTGAATGCTGAACTCCCTGACCAGGTCTGCTTCGTCATAGACGGTGGTTCTCTACTTCATAGATTGCCATGGCCTCGTGGTTCATCGTACAGTGAACTGATACAAATGTACGTTGACTTTGTTATCAGAGTGTACAAGAAAGGAACTGTCGTCTTTGATGGGTACAGTCATGGTCCTTCAACCAAGGACGTAGCACACTTGAGGAGGAGCCATGGAGGGAATGCAATCACATGTGTTTCTTTTGATGGAAATATGCTGTTGTGTGACTCAAAAGAAAGATTTCTGAGAAATCCATCCAACAAGCAACGGTTCATTACCATGCTTGACAGCGCCCTGCAATCACATGGTTTCAACACTCGACAAGCTCGACAAGCTCCTGCTGATGCTGACTGCATGATTGTAGAGACAGTATTGCAAGAGGCCCAAGAGGGGATGTTGCTTTGGTTGGCGAAGACACAGACCTCCTAGTGCTTCTCCTTGCTCATGTCAAACCAGAGCACCATCAAGTGTACTTCAAGCCAAGTAGCACAAAGAACGAAGCTCGAATTTGGGACATTCATGCTGTAAAAAGATCCCTTGGACCTGTCATTTGTGACAGCATTCTATTCTTGCACGCTATCGGAGGCTGTGATACGACCAGCAGTCTGTTTGGCATCGGAAAGAGTCTTCCCTTCAAAAAGGTGAAAGACTCCACAGCATTCCAAAAACAGGTACAACGTCTTCGGTTCCTCATCTGACAGAAACGAAATCATCTCAGCAGGGGAAAAGGTTCTGGTGATGTTGTATGGTGGCAAAGACAACGACAGTCTGAACACACTTCGTCATGTGAAATACGTTCAGAAACTTTCAAGCTCCACATCTTCTCTACAGCCAAACAAGCTTCCTCCTACGTCTGCTGCTGCCAAGTTCCACAGCCTTAGGACATATTTTCAGGTGCAGGAGTGGCTACACCTGGGGAGCACAGAAACCTTAACGCTGGATCCTGCTGACTGGGGATGGGAAGGGAAGGATGGCATGCTGCTTCCAGTCTACACAGACATTGATGTTGCGCCTGAACACATGCTCCAAATCATCACATGCAGAGCTCTGCAAGACTGACTGCCATACATCAAGGTGTTCTTGTCGTCGACATGGACTGGTGTGCTCAGTAGCCTGTGGAGAATGTAGGGGAGATAGCTGCATGAACTCCGCGAGTAAAATGGGTTTCCTAGGACTGACAGACTCTGATGTTTCAGACAGTGAAATGTAGGCAGTGTTTGCCTCTGCGCATCATGTGAGGTGATTGTGACGTCACAATGATTAAAATGTTACACTATACTTTGCCAGAATCACTTCATAGTGTCACTTTTTGAAACTGGGAAAGGAAAACTCTTATAGATACTCATCACATCCTTCAAGATGGAGAATATTCAAGAAATCTTGCCCCAAATGGTGTTTGTGACTTACACTGGAGGGTAGGGTTATGTAATTCGTTACAGCAACAAACCTAATGATCCAAAGTTTATTTAGCTTCACATTTTGGATTACTAAGACCTCATTTAACACAGAAATATGCAACAAGTGTTTAAAAGTTTGAAAAAAGTTGTCATCAGACTTGTCACAGAAGTTGTGAATTTTTGACTGTTCCCAAAACGCAGAATCAGCAATTGAGGGTATGGTAAATAAACATGCTGAGAAAAAAATTGCCCCCAAGATAATCGGGTAAACTTTGTGAAATGTCATTGTATAGTTGTTGAAGATATCATAAAACACCAAATGAAAATTTTAGCTCACATTATGACCTTTATGTATAAGCCAGGCATTCTCAGCCTCGACTATTCCTCGACTGCTCACTTCCACTGCTTCTTCGGCCTCATTATGTCCCCCTAGTTCTGCTTCCCCCAGGTCAACACCCAGTGTGCGACATAACCCCCCACCCCCAACCCTCCATCTCCCTTCCTCACCCCTTCGTCCTCTCTCTCTCTCTCTCCCTTTTTCCCCTTCCGCCCTACAAACAAGCGCGCAGACGCTAATTAAGGCGCACGCACAAAAGCGGTGTGCGCGCGCTCGTTCTTCCTGCCGGGTCTCATACCGTTAATCCCCCATCCCAGCTCCTTCCGTTTCTTTTATAATCGCCTGATGTCAGTTTTAAGGAAGCGTCGTTAATCTCTGAAAGATCTCTATCTGTCTGTCTGTCTGCCTGACTCTCTCTCTCTCTCACACACACGCTCGCACGCATGCCCGCGCGCGCACACACACAGTCACACATTTACAGGCTTACACACACACACACACACAAACACATTTACGGGCTTACACACACACACACACACACATTTACGGGCTTACCCCCCCCCCCCCCCCCCCCCACCCACACCCCACACACACACACACACACACACCTCAGGAGCTCAACGGACACCAAACTCTGTTGGCTTTTGTTTTGTGTACTGGGATTAGCTGGCCTGGGCCAGCCACTTCGGTCACACATAATCCGACTCCTTGCCCGAACGAGTAGAACGCGTGTGGATTGGAAACACAGAGACGAGAGTTACGTAGCCTACGTCATTGACGCAAAATAGCGTCACTGAAGCAAAATATCGTCATTGAAGCACAACAATGCAGTGGTTTTTGACACTCAACACTTTCACTCTCCTCCTTAAACTGGTGCCGCACATAATTATTGTGGCACTAATTATACTAGGTCAAGCCAGCGTTAACACGAATTAGGCTCTAAATCAATGTTGAACTGGTGTCCAAGTGTCATAAAGGTTGTTGGCTCCTGGTTTAGTCCATGATGTTCGTTTGTATATTTATTTCGTATTCAGCATGAAGTGGTTAGCACATTCGACATGGTCTGATTCTACCTACCTCAAGGATGTCAGTAATGTAATTACCTCGTCATATATTAATGTACATTTTGTGGATAGTTTTTCTATGTTCCTTTATGAGAACAGGACTTGTTATTTTTGTATGTGGTGCCTGTTGTATTTTCTTTTCTTTCATTCATCTTTATATGGACATAAATCAATGTTGAGTTCGATAGTAGTTTTATTACAACCACAGTTAAGTTGCCATCCTAGTAGAGTCCCCGCAACCAATCATCATTCAGATAAATAATAATCAAGGGATATAATTCTAACATGCATATGTGACATCTCCCTTCTTCAGCTTAATGCTATATTATTATTATTACTTTTGTGTGTTCTTCTTTCTTTCATCTTACTATATTACTAATGTTTCACTGACATTTAAAATAATCTGGAACAAATAATTTTAACTTTATGAACAGAATTTAACATATACCATTTCAAACAAAATATTCATTCATTCTTTCAGGCATTCTCACAATTCTACCACTCCTTGTTGTAGTGTGTTCAGACACTTCTGTTTCTGAAGTGCCTTTTTGTTTACTTGTTTTGTTTGTTTGTTTGGCATCATGTGTTTGTTTCCTTGTTTTATTGTTTTCTTTAGTCGTCTGACTGTTTGTGTCAGTGTCATATTCACTCTCACTTTCTTCTTGGTAAATGTACTGTTTGTCAGGATTTGTTTGTTTTCTGTTTGGATTTGTACTTGTGCTTTGTTTAATTCTGTCAGTATTTGTACTTTTGTTTTCTTTCACTTTCATCAAATCTCTTCTGTTTCTCCTCAGTGTGCCTGTTTCCGTTTGAACATAATATGATTTTTGTGTATTTGCTGGTTTTATAACCTTTGCTGGTTTCCACACATCTTTGTCATTTACATAGACTTTGTCATCTGGTTTGAGTTTAGACAACGCTTTTGCTCCTTTGTCATAATAGTGTTTCTGCTTCTTTTGTTTTTCTTTTAGTTCCTTTCTGACTTGATGAGAATTCTTCTTTTTAAAATTCTTTGTTGGAACATTGAGTCTTGTTTTAAGTGTTCTGTTCATGAGTATTTCTGCTGGAGATGGAAGTTTGCTATTGATTGGTGTGGTCCTGTAGTTCAATACTGCTAAGTACAACGTCCTGATTGCTGTCCCTTGCTTTCTGTAATAACTTTTTGAGTGTTTGTACCATTCTTTCTGCAAATCCATTAGACTGTGGATATCTGGGACTGGATGTAGTGTGTTTGAATTCCCATTTTTGTGCAAACTTGGAAAATTCCTCACTGACATATTGTGGACCATTGTCAGAAATTACTTCTTCTGGTATGCCATGTCTACTGAAAATGGATTTCATGTATGTGATCAGTTTTACTTTTTGTGTCTGGTAGTAGTGCAAATTCTATGAATTTTGAATGATAGTCTGCAACAAGCAAATAATCATGTTTTTTCCCATGTGAACGAATCTGTTCCAACTTTCTGCCATGGCTTTTCAGGTATTTCATGACTCAGTAATGGTTCTTTTTGTTGCTTGTTTTTGTATTTTGTGCATGTTGCACATGATGTTACTGTGTCTTCAATTTGTCCATTCATGCCTGGCCAAAACATGAGTCTCCTTGCCCTGTTTTTTACATTTTTCAATTCCTAGATGACCTTCATGAATCCTTTCAAGCATTTCTGATTGCATTGATTTGGGGATTATAATTCTGTCTGCCTTGAAAATAAGATCATTAATAATACTGAGTTCTTCATTGTACTGAAAGTATTGTCTGATCTCATTGGGTACATTGTTCTTGTTTGCAGGCCATCCTTTTTGTATTTGTTCTTTGAGTAGAACTAGTTCACTATCTTTGTCTGTTTCTCTTTTCATTTCTTCTAGTTTATAATCTTTAACTTTAAGATTTTCTAGAAGTGTGTTTACGTGAATTCTGAGAATTTCTTCTTCTTCTGACTTCATTGTGTGAGACTGCGACTCTGTTGCCGTTGCTCTTGATAATGTGTCTGCAACATACATTTCTTTTCCAGGTTTGTATGTGATGTCCAAATCATATCTTTGCAGTCCTCAGCATAAATCTTTGTATTCTCGGTGGGCATTTGTTTAGTGTTTTTCTCCAGATGTTTTGAATTGGTTTGTGATCTGTTTCCACCTTGCATTGTTTGCCATATATGTAATGATGGAATTTTTCACATGCAAAAACAATTGCCAGTGTTTCCTTTTCAATTTGGGCATATTTTTGTTCTGTTTCTGTGAGTGCTCTGGAAGCATATGCAACTGGTTTTTCATTTTGTAGTAATGCACACCCAAGCCCAATTAAAGAAGCATCTGTAGTGATTTTTACTGGTTTGTTTGGATTGTAATGAGCTAGAATGGGAGCTTTTGTTAACATGTCCTTTGTTTTCTGAAATGCTTCCTCCTGCTCTTGATTCAATTGCCAGTCTACTTTTTTCTGCAAAAGTGTTCGCATTGGTGCAGTGTAATCAGCCATCTGTGGAAAAAAATTTTCAAGATAGTTGATCATTCCCAAGTATCTTTGCAGATCTTTTTTGCTTTTGGGTGAAGGTATGTTTTTTATTGCTTCAATCTTTTGTGGATCTGGTTTGATGCCTTCTTTGCTTATGATGTGACCAATGTATTTGATCTCTTTTTGTGAAAATTCACATTTCTTTTTCTTTAGAGTGAGGTTGCTCTATTGTGCTCTGTTTAGAGTTGCTGTCAGTGCATCATCATGTTCTTTTTGTGTGCATCCTGATACAAGAATGTCATCAACCCAGTTATCAACTCTTGGAATGTCACTGAACAACTGTTTGATTGTTTTGTGGAATACTTCACTCGAACTAGCCAGACCCATTGGAAATCTTTTAAAATATATCTGCCAAATGGTGTCTGCATGCAGCATAATTTTGAGCTTTCCTCATCTAGCGGTATTTGCCAGAATCCACTTTGAGCATCCAGTTTTGTGAAAAATTCAGCTCCATCTAATTGTGCTGTAACTTCTTCAACTGTTGGCATGGCAAAATGCTCTCTTTTTATAGCTTTGTTAAGATCTTTGGGATCCATGCAAATCCTCAAAGTCTTGTCTGGTTTTTCTACAACCACCATGCTACTGACCCAATCTGTTGGTCCTTCTTGTTTTTCAATAACACCTAGTTTTTTCCATTCTGTCAAGTTCTTCCTTGATTCTACCTCTCAGTGCAAAGGGGATTTTTCTTGGTGGCTGTATGACAGGTTTTACTGTTGGGTCCAACTCAATGTGATGTGGCTGACTGAGACACCCTAATTCTTGAAATAATTCAGGAAAATCTGTGTAGACTGTTTCAGCATCTACACTCAAGATTTGAATTATGTTTAATTCTTCAATTGATTCAAGACCTATGAGTGCTGATTGATTTGTATTACAACAAAAAATTTCAGCTCTTTGTCCATCACAGAAAGTTTACAAGTGCCTACAGTTTTCAATGTCTCACCTGTGTAGCTAGTTAGTTTTGTTTTGGTCTTTTTCATTGCAGGTTTTGTGTCAAACTTTTTGTATGTCTGCAATGGCAAGATGTTTGCTTGAGCACCAGTGTCAATTTTAAATTTGATACTTTGGTTTTGAACATCTGCAGTGACAAACAATTCTTTCTTTTCTATTTTTGCTTTGGGTTTATTTACCACACCTACACTGACTTCACTCTCTGAATCTGTGTCAAAATCAGATTCTGTATCAGTGTTTAACCTGTCATCATGCATGCTGTGTACTTTTTTTCTTTTTACTTTTCCAGCATTGCTTGAAATGATTGTATTTTGAACACAATGTACATTTTTTACCAAATGCAGGACATTTTCCTTTAGAATGTGTATATCCACATCTTGTGCATTGACTTTCTTTCTCATCTTTTTCATCAGTTTTTTCATGATGCTTTTTTCCTTTTGCATTTTATGACTAACTTTGTGTTTATGTGATTTTTTTTGTGAATTTTTTCATCTGATGTTGTCATTTTTTGCACTTGTGATTTGGAACTTTCATGTGCTCTGCAAATTTCAATGCATTTTTTCCAGTTTTAGATCTTTTACCTCAAGTAATTTTTGTCTAACAACATCATCATTCACACCCACAACTATTTTGTCTCTAATCATTCTGTTTTCTAAGTTACCAAAGTTGCAAGTTTTGGCAAGTTTTCTCAGTTCAGCGATGTACACTTCAATGCTTTCTGAACTGTCCTGTATTCTTTTGTTGAACAGGTAGGCTTCGTAGACTTCGTTGGTTTCACCTATGAAAAAGTCTTCAAATTTTTTCATGACAATGTTAATGTCGTCCGTCATTTTCCTCAGCAGTGAACGAAAATCCATCGACGAGTTCCGCTGCTTCTTCTCCGATGCAGGACAGGAACACGGCACATCTGTATTGCGGCGTTTCTTGCTGCAGTCTTGAAGCAATTTCAAAGTTCTTCCACGATCTTTTGAAGCGTTTCCATTCAGTGATTGCTGATCCACTGTGGTTGTTCAAAGTCAATTTTGATGGTGGAGGAACGTTGCATGAGGTCTTTCGCCTTCTAGACTCGCTTGTAGAAGGTCTTGCTCGATGGTCTTCTTCGCTCGACATCGTTGACGATCGTTTGTTTTTAAGTTTACCTTGGCAACCAACAGCATCCGTAACTTCGATCAGTGTTTACCTCAAATTTGATTTGAAGCGTTGTTTTGCTGTTTTAAAGCTGTTCGATCTCGTTACTGGATCCCGTCTCTGACACCATGTTGTTTTTTCTTTTCTTTCATTCATCTTTATATGGACATAAATCAATGTTGAGTTCGATAGTAGTTTTATTACAACCACAGTTAAGTTGCCATCCTAGTAGAGTCCCCGCAACCAATCATCATTCAGATAAATAATAATCAAGGGATATAATTCTAACATGCATATGTGACAGTGCCAACCCCGAAAGGGCCACGTATGCTCGGCTGTCCTATTGCTGAACTGAAAGTGGTCAAAAGCTTTTCTTTTTGTACTCCCAGCTCTTATAGAACAGGGAGTACTTTACAATGGGAACGAAGAAATGCTCTGTGTGTCTACGTCTGTCTGTCTGTCCGTCCGAGGTCAAAATGTGTTCCACTCGCTCCAGACAAAACTTCTGGCCGATCTTTCTGGAAATTTGTGGGTATGTTCATTATGGGTCACGGATAATGTCCGATGTTTGATTTTACCAGGATAGCCTTTACTAACGGCTATAACGGCCCAAAACGGGTTTTCTTCTTTAATTTAAGGATATCTAGAAAATGATAACGCAAACGAAAATGATGTCAAATCTTCTTTGCGTCATAAGCCGAAGTGACGAAATACATTTTGACATATGTTTGATTTTGACGTTGTATTCAAGATAAACTGGGAGTACGTTAATATGCTTTGTATCTTGTTCAATTTTAACTTACATGAATTATTTTCTAATTTGCAGTCATAAAGTCAAAAGCGTTTGAGGACATGTTCCCAGCACAATGCCCGAATACAGTCGGGTTAATTTCGGTAGGTTGTTGTTTACTTCCAGGCAGTCGAGGATTTGTTGTAGCCTTGAACGAAGACGCACAAGAGAGGATCGCTACCTTGTTTCCCCGCTATTTGCCTGTATCGGAGTCCCAATCGTTCGCATAGGTTACTAATAAATTCTGGACGAGACTATAGTTCAGTGGTGTGGGCCGCCCTGTTAGGTAAAACACGTGTTCCAGGGTTCTTTCGCACGCTATTCAGCGAATTCGGCCCACTGTCTGCATGTAGTTTTTGCACCAGGCGCGAATGTGTGTGTGAAATGCCGATTCTTTTTTTTTCGACTGTTCATTCATTATCCATTGGTGAATCAGTTATGATGTCTCATTTAGTACAGTTTGGTTACAGGCGAATCCGAAAAAGGCGAACCTGGAATAGGCATGGGAACTGTCATTGGGTGGATTCTGTGTCTATTCGTGAATAGACGAATCAGGGACAGACTAAGACATGACAAACACTGCACAAGACATAAGCAGAAATTGTTGGCGAGCAGGGTGGGGGTAAGGAGGACGTGTAGGATAGGGGTGGGCTTGAGGGGAGGGGCGTGAGGATGGGTGGGTGAAGAATAGAGTGGTGGTGATGAAGTGGCTATACAAAGGGGAACGGAGACAGGAAAATCGGAACTATGAAAAGAAAAGCAAACATCAAGACTACAAGCAAGGGAAAATCGGAACTATTCACAAAAAAGGAAAAAAGAAACAAAAAAAGAAGAAAAAAAAAAAGAAAAGAGCAAACATCAAGAATCGAAACAATGAAATAAAAGCAAGAATCGGAACAATGAAAAAAAAAAAAAAGCAAACAAACACTACGAAGATTAACATTCTTAAAAAAGATCCCTTTTAAAGCTAAATGACACACATAGGAAGGGGGGGGGGGGGGGGGGGGGAACCGATGGGGGAACTCTTAGTGATCAAAACAAAAAAGCGAAGCGACACTGAAAAGGAGATCCAAGTCACACCTTCCAGACTAACTGCAGCATTTAAAACCAAGGGGAACCAGAATGAATTAATCATACCTTGTGGGGCCCAAGACATGTCTGAAAGAACGCAGCCAGAACGATTGAATATTGAGCAAGCTTCAAAAAATAAACTTCAACTATGACTGCAGCAAGGCATGTGGAAAGGAATGCAGCTAAGAAGTCAACAGAAACTGGAAAAAAGGAAGACAGCTCCGCCATGTTTGAAGCAAAAAATAATGAAAAAAAATTGGACGTTTTCCACATTTAACCGGCATCACCATTACGATTGAATCGTTAATGTAGGCAGTGAATAAAATACCGCCGTTGTCATCACATAAACCATTTCATAGACAGCGAACTTGCTAAATCTAATACCCGCAGCCGACGTTTTGGATGGACGCTTCAACCGCCCGCGAGAACTTAATGTCCCTCTCAAACGGCAGTTTAAAGGCAAGGGACGTCACTCACAGCGAACAGTTAGAGCTTATGCTCACTTCCGCACTGAAGATTGATTACTGACAAGGGAACAGCCAGCTTTGTGTTCTACAATTAGACTGCGCGGATGACACAAAAATAGACTGCGGGGCAGACGAAGAGGTTTATAAACACAATAGAACTAGATTTTACCAGGCGATAAAATAGGCGCAGGCTTTGTTCCACTTTGAGTTATTCGAATCACGTTGTGACG
>CM031628.1:36703062-36710562 GCA_018398815.1 Conus ventricosus
TGAAAATCTGTTTTTTTTTAAATTATCTTATAACTTATATGTATAGATCCTAGATTTTCCCCTGTGAGTGCGTGTGTGTTAGTGTGTGTGTTAGTGTGTGTGTGTGTGTGTGTGTTTAATCCAGAATGAATACTTCACCCGCACAAACCCCGTCATGTACACAGGACCTCGGTCAACAGTCTGATCCTGCGTCTGCAGTCATTCTACTTCGAAGCTTACAGTCTAATCGCAGTCACTGTAACGATAACGTACCCAACATCACTAAGACGTCCAAACACACGACTTCATACCAGACAACAACAATGACCATAAACCACCCGAATGTTTGGAAAAAAAAAGAAACAAAAGTGAAGAAAACCCAACCTTGTTATCAGCTTTTGCAAAATTGTGTAATAAATAAACAAATAAATCAATAAAGAAAAATACTGAGATAAAATGGAGAACATTCAAAGATAAATAAACCACCACCACACTACAACCTTCCCTCCCCCCCCCCCCCCCCCCCCCCCCCCCCCCCCCCCCCCCGAAAAAAAAGAAATAAGTTTACAATGATTTGACATTGCATTTTGCATACGCACATACACAGATACAAAATATATTGTACATTTACATATAAGAAGAAAGAGAAGAACAGAGAGAGAGAGAAAGACACATAACACATACGCATGATTATGTAAGGGGCAGACAAATAGATAGGGTGGGTTGGATGTGAAAAAGCCGGGACATTTATCATTTGTGCACATCGTATATTCATTGTCATAGATGCTACTAGTTTTTTTTTTAGTTTTTTTTAAAGGTGGCATGGGGTGGGGGAATGGGGAAGGCGGGGGAGAAAAAGCTCAGAAGCATAACAGTTTAAAACATTACAAACCAAAAAAAAAAAAAAAAAAAAAAAAAGTTGGAGAATAGAGACAATCATTCATGTTTTGAATCTAATAAAACACCATACATCACGTCGTGACGACATTTACGTCCGCAGCGTGACATGATACAACGAGTTACATGTCACAGGCAGTCAAGAGAAACTAAAAGATCGTATCTCAACCGTTTAGTATAGAAATCAGCTTGACTGCAGGTTAAAGACGAGTTAATTTTAACCCGATTCCGTGCAGTAATGAAAACGAATCAAACTAGGAAACATTCGGAACAGGAAAGGATAAGGACATGACGTAAAACATGAAGACTTCTTTATATCAAACTTCGTCTTTGACATAAAAAGAAAGGAAAAGGGGGAAAAAAAAATGAAGCGGGTTTAGGACGTCCACGGTGGAATGGAAGGGGTAGGAGGGGATTAGCACTGACGGGAAGAAGGGGAGGGCGGGAGGGGGCAGAAGGGACGGGAGGGGGGGGGGGGTCTACAGGGGCACCACAATGACCCCCCCCCCCCCCCCCCCCACCCCCCCCCCCCCCCCCCCCCCTCAGTCTGGGTCTGTGTGCGTGCTCTCGACTTCATCAACAGGCCGGCCAGTGTCTGCCGGATTCGTGACACTCGTGACGCGACGTGCGACCCGGAAATGACGTCATCTGACGTGGTCCCCTGAAATAGCGCGCGCTCCGCGAGGGTTACGCCAGTCTGCCCAGCGCCAGCACGTGCCCTCTGACGGCCAGGTAAGGAGACATTTGTACAGCTAACTCTGAGAAAAAAAAAGGGGACACGTTAAGAAAGACAGCTACAAAGAAAAAAAGTTAGCAAAAAACGACAACAAATTCATAAACTGACTGCAGGAAGCATCTGGCTTGCTTAATTTCTTTTTTCATTTCTTTTCTTTTTTTCTTTTTTTTTTTTTTAAGAGTCAAAGCCGAACACATGTGTCTCCTATTTTTGTTTCTTTGTTTGTTGTTTAGAGATCTACAATCGATTTACTGATTCAAAACGTAGGTCTGTAGAACAAAAGTCCACAGGAAAGTGGGCCTAATCTTGTGGATAATGACAGTTACGATTATTTTGTGATTTTGTGATTTTGTGTTATTTCCGATTTTGCTTTGATTAAATTAAGGTTATTTGTATTTGTTTCTGTACGTCTGTATGTTTGTCTTTTGATCTCCCTTGCATCTTTGGGTGGATCCTCAGGCGTAGGCTCAAAGACTGTCCCCTACATTTTATATTATTTGCATAATGTCTTTAGTTTTACAGCAACTTTTTTTCCTCCCCACACTTTCGTTTGGTTGCATTTACTACTCTTCGCTGACTGCTCTGGGGGTGCTATTGGATTCTTTTTTGCACCCATGGTGGTGAGAACACCACAGTATTATGGACTGTGGTGTGTCTCTATTTGACGCCGGGAGCGCAGACACAACCAGCCGTGTCTCCCTGATGAGTCCCGATCCAGCGGGCGAAAGGTGCTTGTTTTTTCCCCCACTATTAGATTGTTCGTCTATGTATTTGTCTGACTTTATTCAAGTTTAAAAGGCTGTGCCAGTCTTGAATAAAAGTTACTCTGTGTTAGGTTTCCTTATGGGAGCAAAACATTCCCCACTTGTTTACTGTTTATCGTTTACTGTTTCCTACCTCATTTCATTTCCGATTGTGGTAAAAAGAACTTAGCGTTCAAACTGATAAGGTACAGGCCTTGCAGAAACATCCTCAGAGTCACATTGGCTGTCGCAATCATAGTCACTGCTTTTACATGATAAATTAAATACCGAGCGAGATGCGCAAGAACCATCAGAATCGCTTTCTGTCGCCGTCGCTGTCCATCATGTGACGTCACATCCAAGAGCAGTTAAGCCATGCCAAGATTTAGTTGATTACCTCCGTTTTCTTGATTACAGGTGAAAATGCCCACTTTCGCGGATCGATTTCGTGTGATCGGGAGCGAATCGGATGTTTATTTTACCAATTTATCAAACATTTCATATTTCTGCATAAGCTGACCAATTATCGAAAACCTCTAAAGTAGACCTTTAAAGAGCCCGTTTGGAACACTACTTTTCTAAACTTTACTTTTCATCTCCGTCGAAGTTACACTGAGAATGAAAATCAAATAAGTTTTGAAATGGCTGTACATTTTGCGATCTGATTAAAAAAAAAAAAACTCCAAAATTCAAAACAAACAAACAAACAATTTAAACAAACAAACAAAAAAGGGAAAAAAAAAGAACACGTTCTTCTTCAACACGTGGCCAGAACACAGCTGACGGGAGAGGAACGGAGCGGGGGATGCTTCACAGATAAGATAAGATAATGTTGCTTATAGCCCAGCCGACCGCAAAGGGCCACATCAGGGCTGTCACCACGTTAAAATCAACTCACAAGCTATTTAAAAAAGAAAAAGAAAAAAAAAACTTTCACACATCTCTTTCTGGATGCGTCACAGAAAGAAAATGTTCCTCTTCAACAACAGGCAGATGGAAGACAGTTAACGGGACAGGAAACAGAGTTCCGATGCTTTTCGGAAATTAAAAATGTCCCTCTTCAACAGGCAGACAGAAGACAGTTGAGGGGACAGGAACAGGCAGACAGAAGACAGTTGATGGGACAGAGACAGGCAGACAGAAGACAGTTGATGGGACAGGAACGTTGCGCGAGGTGCAAGTAATGTTCCTCTTGAACAGACAGACAGAAGACAGTTGATGGGACAGGAACGTTGCGCGAGGTGCAAGTAATGTTCCTCTTGAACAGACAGACAGAAGACAGTTGATGGGACAGGAACGTTGCGCGAGGTGCAAGTAATGTTCCTCTTGAACAGACAGACAGAAGACAGTTGATGGGACAGGAACGTTGCGCGAGGTGCAAGTAATGTTCCTCTTGAACAGACAGACAGAAGACAGTTGATGGTGACAGGAACGTAGCACGAGGAGCAAGTAACGTTCCTCTTGAACAAACAGAAGACAGTTGAGGGGACAGGAACGTTGCGCGAGGTACTTTCCAGAAAGTAATGTTCCTCTTGAACAGGCAGACAGAAGACAGTTGATGGTGACAGGAACGTAGCACGAGGAGCAAGTAACGTTCCTCTTGAACAAACAGAAGACAGTTGATGGGACAGGAGTAGACAAACAGAAGACAGTTGATGGGACAGAGACAGGTAGACAGAGAAGACCGTTGAGGGGACAGGAACAGACAAACAGAAGACAGTTGATGGGACAGAGACAGGCAGACAGAAGACCGTTGATGGGTCAGGAACGAAGCGCGAGGTGCAAGTGATGCTCCTCTTAAACAGGCAGGCAGAAGACAGTTCACGGGATAGGGGAAAAGAAGAGTCGGACGCTTTTCCGAAAGGAAATGTTCCTCTACAACAGGCTGGTAGCAGAAGATAGTTGAGATGATAGGAATGAAGCGTCAGACGTTTTTCCGAAAGGAAATAATAATAATAATAATAATGTATAATACTTATATAGCGCATTTCTTGTTGTACAACTCAATGCGCTTACATCCACCATTTGCACTTATTCATACAATATTCATGCACACAGCAAAAAGAAAATACACAATGGCAGACGCACCTACATGCATAAACTGCCTCACCGAACTAGTTGTGGAGAAATTTAGGAGAGATCTAGTCATCTACAGAAGAGAATAGGCCTTTTTGAAGAGGTACGTTTTGAGCTGAGATTTAAAAGAAGAAAGAGTAGGCTGATTACGAAGGTCTTCAGGGAGGGAGTTCCAAATAGAAGGTGCTCTAAAACTGAAGGCTCTTTCGCCAACAGATTTCAGAGAACGCTTAGGGATTTTCAAAAATTTTTGTCAAGAAGAGCGAGGGGTACGAGAGCTTTGGTAGGTGCAGAGAGAAGAAGAGAGATAGTGAGGAAGAGATTCATTGAAGTGGCGGAAAGCAAGAACTGCCAGTTTAAATTGCCACCGATACTGTATGGGAAGCCAGTGCAGTTCGATCAGCATGGGAGTGATGTGCTCACACCTCCTCCACTTCAAAACAAGTCGTGCAGCGCTATTTTGGACTCTCTGCAGCCGAGCAATCTGTTCTGCGGGAAGCCCAGCATAAACAGAGTTGCAGTAGTCCAATCTTGACATCACCATGGCACAGACTAGCCTGACAGCTACTTCCCTGGATATAAAGCGTCGGATGGAAGCAATACGTCTCAGCTCTAAAAAGGATGAGCGACAGACTACAGATATTTGATTCTGCATGGTCAGACACTGATCAATGGTAACACCAAGGTATTTGACAGACTTATTGAAAGGTAATTCAGTACCATCAACAACCATTGACTCTGACTCAACGAGTTTGAGGCAGGAGGAGGTTCCAACGGCCATGACTTCAGTCTTTTCACAATTTAATGTTCCTCTTGAACAGGCAAATGAAAGACATTTGGTGGGACAGAAGAAAAAAAAGGATCAGACGCTTTCGGGAAAGTAAATGTTCCTTTTGAACAGGCAGACAGAAGATAATTGACGGGATAGGAATGTCAGGTGCTTTCGAACAGGAGACAGTTAAGGCAAAAGGAATAAAGTTTTATTGATAAAACTGTTTTCGGGAAAAAAGAAAAAATCTTGGCAGGAATGCATGCTGCATGACAAGGCAAAATTTAAAACAATTTTACTTCTGATAGATGCGGTTGTTCTCTCTCTCTGTGTGTGTGTGTGTGTGTGTGTGTGTGTGTGTGTGTGTGTGTGTGTGTGTGTGTGTGTGTGACATTTACAAAGTAAACCAAACAATATTTGCAACATCGAAAACGGACATTTAAGTTCTGCGGCTAGGTTCACCAACACACGAACAGTAAGTCGGGGAATCGAACCCCGTAAGAGCCATTTCACCGAGGAACGTTTCAGCTTGGGCCGACTTCCACTCAGTGATGAGTCTGCTATGGTCTTGAACGGGAAAACTAGGACCACATTCAGTACCGTGGTCTGAAATGGGAAAACTAGGGCCACAATTGTGCTCTGGTATTAAATAGAAAACGAAGACTACACACGTTGTTCTACGGCCTCGAATGAGAAGACTTCCACACATTGTGTGCTATGGACATTAATAAGAAAGCTAGGAAAACTTATTGTACCATGGTATCAAAATGGAAAAAAAAAACAAAAAAAACTATGACCTCACACGATGCTACGGTATGGAATTAAAAACTAGGATCAAATATTGTGCAGTAGTCTACAATAGAGAAACTATAGCCATACACTGTGCCATGGTTCTAAACTTAAATAAGAAAGCTAGGAAAATTCATTCTACCATGGTATCAAAATGGGAAAAAAAACCCAAAAAAACCTATGACCTCACACGATGGTACGGTATGAAATTAAAAACTGGGATCAAATACTGTGCAGTAGTCTACAACAGAGAAACTATGGCCACACTCTGTGCCATGGCTCTAAACGGGAAAGTTAAGATTACACACTGAGCTTCGAGCTTAAATGGGAAAACGAGGACCATATAATGGTATGCTATGGTCTTCAATCAGAAAACCAGGACTACACGTTGTGCTATGGTCTCAAATGGAAAAACAAGGACCATGAGGCATGGCATGGTCTTAAATAAACACACACACACACACGCACGCACACACACACACACACACACACACACACACACACACACACACACACACACACACACACACACACACGCACACACACACACACACACGGACACACACTGTGTTATAGTCTCAAATAAAAGAAAATGGCTATAGGAAGCTAAGACCAGGCACAACGTTGCAGTCTGAATTTTTTGTTTAAATGGAAAATAGGACTGCCAGTGTGCTGAAAAGTAATCTGGAAAAAACAACAACAATACCTTTGACCAGCATTTGCGTGTGCAATGGTCTTAAACAGGAAAACTATAATCGGACATTGTGCCTTAATGTTAAACAGGAAATCTAAGGAGCACCGGAGCAGTGTACAATGGCCTAAAATGGGCAAGCTAGGCCCAGATAGCATGCCTGAGTCTATAGGTCCACAATCGCAGAGTGGTATGATCTCAAATGGGAAAACTAGGTCCATAATCGCAGAGTGTTGTGATCTCAAATGGGAAAACGAGGAGCACACTGTGTGAGATGGTGCTGGCTCGGAGACCAAGGACCACATGTGCGCAGTAGTCTTAAACGGAAAAAGCTAGGACCATACGTTATGCTATGGTCCGAGATGGGTAAGCTAGAACAACATAGTGTACCGTCGTCTCAATCAGGAAGACCCGGACAATGTATATGCCGTGGGCTCCAATGGGAAAACGGAGATCATAGAGTGTGTGCTACGGGCCAAATGAGAGGACTGGGACTAGGCCACGTGCTTTTAGCTCAAATGGGAAGACGAGGACCATTCAGCGTTTTATGCGCTCAAACGGAAAAAACAACAACAACGACCACACAGTGCACTACGGGGTAAACGGAGAACACTGAGACCGTACAGTTTGCTGTGGGTTCCCATGGGGAGGCTAGGGCTACCCAGTGCGCTTTCGATTAAAATGCCAAGATTGGGATCACACAGTATGCCATGGGTTCATATGGGAAGGCTATGCTACGGCTTCAAAGGGAAAGCTAAGACTGTTCAGTGTTCTACGGGTTCATATGACCATACAACGTGCTATGGATTCAGATGGATAG
>CM031628.1:36715562-36720562 GCA_018398815.1 Conus ventricosus
TTTCCCGCTCCATATGTGTGTGTGTTGGGCCTGAGACAGGTGACAGATGGGGCGGGCATCAAAGAGCTGAAAACTGTGCCGGCAGATTGTCCGGACACGGAGTTTCCGGCAAGTCGTGTCTCGGTGTCGGGCAAGTTGAGGAGTTATGTCCCTTCCCTCTTCTGACTGTCATTGCGGGACACTTGGGTAGATCACGGTTTTGTTATTAACCACAGACTGGTTGATACAAGTTGGCGAGTGGTTGTTCGCGCGCGCGCGCGCGCACACACACACACACACACAGAACAAGAAAGTTATATAGAAAGTTAGACTCCCAGCCTGTAAAACAATGGCGGTACAATGCATGTACAAAGTACGCATGCACACACACACGTGGTCTGAATGTCACGAAAATATGCACAAGGAAATTTGGAAGCCAGCATGTTTATCATACTTGTTTAATTGGACCTGTGATGATAAATCACCAAACTTTGCCACCAGTCTTTTGTGATAAACTGCGTAATAGATAAACACGGCAACATCTGTGGGTATGGTCATGTCCTCGTTTGCGAACAAATTTTTCAGTGCAATGGGCCGATTGCATTTGTGTGGTATGTGGTTTATCTAACCGAGACAGATATATTATATATATATATATATATATATATATATATATATATATATATATATATATATATATTCAATTATAAATAAAGCTTGCTCTTATGTCTTAGATTGAAGAAATAGGGAGAGATAAGCATTCATATCTGCAGTGGTAGATAATTCTGCCTAACTAACAGTATGTGCTCAGGCTGATGTTGACCTTGAGCCAACCACAAAGTACAGTCGTAAGGCCCACAAGAGGACTGTAAAGACCTCCACAAAGCAGCAAGAAAGACAGGAAGGACAGACCTATGGCCCAGGAATGATGTGAAGATTGTAGGTTACTTGGTAATTTAGTCAGAATATGGTTCTTATGATGAAACAGTACTGTAACATGTCTTTCTTTATCTTTTCTTTGTTTTTCTCAAAACGGTGTTTTTCGCTGAGACTGTGTTGTTGCAAACCAAATATCTCAAGATGGGGGAAGCTAGAGACTTCAAATTTTGCACATATACTTAGCTTGTTATGCCAGATATGATGATGTTTTGGTTTACTGGTAGAGTGAAAAATATTTTTGTAAAATCATGTTTTATTCTATAAAATGCCGATTTTTTTTCTTGCGAAGTGTACACATTTCATACCCCCCCCCTTTTTTTTTTCATTTGAGGCATAAATCCAAAGTATATACATCATCAAAACAGCAGGGTTTTTGCAGCCTAAAAAAGCAAACAGAATATGTCTATCACTTCTGGTATGGCTGTAATTTAATTTTAAATTTTTTATACGTTTCGGCTAAAAAAATGGTCATCAAAGTCAATATATGCATAAAAAAACATTTTTGGACTGGTTGGCTGTTGTTTCTGGGTGGATTTCACTTACTTAGTACATTTTTGCCAATGTTACAGTCAGAAACAATTTTTCCTTTTTTCTGTGTAGCAATGTGACCTTAAGTGGGTGAATGGGGGAAAAAAATGAAATAAATGCTTCTCAAAATGAGCCTTCAGCAAGCTTATAGTCTCCAATAGGGAGACAATCTCCAATGGGAGGAAGCTCACTAACATATAACTCCTGGTCAGATACCGATATTTCGAAACCTGATTGTTTCTCCTCAGTGACCGCGGAAAGTGGTACTTTGACTCCTCTGCCTTTCCGGTTTTAAAAAGAATGCTATCCCAGAAAAAGCTGGTGCTCGGTATTTATCCTTGGAATTTATAAGTCTGTTGTAATTTAGTCCCTTGAGGATTCATTCCAAGAACTGGCCCTCAGCACTTGTGTCTGAAGAGGTTATTTTTTAGATTTTCTACTTTTCACAAGAAAATGTAGCTTGTTTTGCTCTTTCTTTTTGCTCTTTTGCTTCTTAGGTGGCACCTTTGGTTGGTTTTTTGAAAACTCAACAAACATACTACGGTATTGCACACCAGCTTTTTCTGGGATTGCATTCTTTTTAAAACCGGAAAGGCAGAGGAGTCGAAGTACCATTTTTCGCGGTCACTGAGAAGAAACAATCAGGTTTCAAAATATCGGTATCTGACCATGAGTTATATGTTAGTGAGCTTCCTCCCCATCGGAGATTGTCTCTCTATTGGAGACTATAAGCTTGCTGAAGGCTCATTTTGAGAAGCATTTTTTTCCCTATTCACCCACTTAAGCACCGCTTAGGCAGAATTATCTACCACTGCAGATATGAATGCTTATCTCTCCCTATATCTTCAATCTAAGACATAAGAGCAAGCTTTGTTTATAATTTAATATTTCTTGCAGTCAATGCAACATCAAGCTGCTCTGTAAGTTGCTGGAATGGTGCTCGGTACTTATTCTTGGAATTTATAAGTCTATTGTATATATATATATATATATATATATATGTGTGTGTGTTAGCCATCTTATATCTTTTTCAAATCATGAGCCACAAACCAAAACCAAGTTATCAAAGTTAGCCCCTTTTTGGGTTCTGAAAATGACAACTGGAGTTTAATTCGCTAATCCAATCCTGCTGGTAAAAGTTCAGCTATTATTCGTCTGGACACGACGATGAAACTTTTTTCTTCATTTATCTTTCATCATTTTTGTTGTTGTATTTTCTACTCCATCCGCTGGCCAAACTTCCGAAAAACCGCACCTATCCATTCAGGACTCAATATATGTGCCCCATATTAAGCCCTTGTTTTTGTGACCAGCAATATCGTAATTTTCTTTAGATATGCAACATTATACTAGTCAGTGAATTCTATTCCGATCTGTCTATTTATTGTAGGAAAACCAATAACGCAAGGCTCTTGGAGTACTATTTACTGTCAGATTAACATATTGTACTGACATTAAAAAAAACAACAAAACCTTAATAAATTAATGAGAAAGGAAAATAATGCAAATAACATAAAAGTCATAAAGGAAAACTTAACAGGGAAACAGTTTGGCATTTGTAAGGAAAAACAATAAAATCAGAAATTGTAATAATAAAACAAAATACATGTATAAACTGAGCCAGCCTATTTAGTATTGAGGGTTTGGGAGACTACATCAAATGACAAGTCACGTGCGATTCTGAGTGTTGATTTGTGCTGCGTCACAGCTACATCTGGGATGAATAGGTTTTATCTGGGAATCAAATAACTCGAAAAATACAAACGAGACCATAGTTCCTGAACTCCATGGAGTTTTTATCAATCGGAAAAAAAAAAAAGACACATGGCTGTTTTCGCAGCTCATGTAATGCTCTAAGACGCACAACAATTCTAATGTTGCAGTGAAATCTAGGTATTTATGACTGTTTTAATTCTGTTTCCTGTTCTTGGTCAAACCAGTGTTCTCGATTCGCAAGAACACCTCCTTTTCTAAAATAAAACTGAGATTATCAATTTTTTTTCCCATTGAAGTTCACTATTTGAACTCATCAGTGGCAATGATCCATCCTTTTCTTTCAAAACAAAAAAAAAAAAAAAACTTGACATTATGATTTACGTTAACTGTTTGAGATTTTCAGAGGTTTTTTTTTTTTTTTTTGTGACTACAGATAATTTATTTAATTCCGTGGAGCGGATCAAGTGGCAAAATATCCAACCAATATTGTCTGCAAACAGCAACAGAGATATTTCCCTGTGTTCAAGTGACGTCCACACACCCGTCCTCCCATGTGAAATACTTAAGTTACTGAAGTCATGGCTGCCCTTGACAGCAAATGCATCAACATGTCGAGTAGTGGTAAACTTGTTGATATGTAAAACAAACTGCTCCATTTCTCTGACCTGTGTGTGTGTGTGTGTGTGTGTGTGTGTGTGCGTGCGTGCGTGCGTGCGTGCGTGCGTGCGCGCGTGTGCGTGTGTGCGTGCGCGCGTGTGCGTGCGTGGTGTGTGGTGTGTGTGTGTGTGTGTGTGTGTGTGTGCGTGTGTGTGTGCGTGCGCGCGCGCGCCAGAATCTGTCTCATTAGCTCATCATGGCTGCCAAGACGCTGCTGCTAACCTTGACCTTGTTGGCGGTGATGTTGACCCTGAGGAGGTCGGCGCGTGCCGGTTCAACAGCCGTAGATTGTGTCTTCCATATCAGGCCTACTCTCGATGTAGATGTGTGGTCAGCTCTGGGGGCTGCACGTGCTTGAGCTCGTCACATCGACCCGTGTAAGTATGAAGGACTGGATTGTTATGAACATCTTTGTTTTTAATCTCATCGACCCATGTAAATATGAAGGGACTGGATTGTTACGTACATCTTCTTTGCTTTTAATCTCATCGACCCGTGTAAATATGAAGGGACTGGATTGTTATGAACATCTTCTTTGTTTTAAATCTCATCGACCCATGTAAATATGAAGGGACTGGATTGTTATGAACATCTTCTTTGCTTTTAATCTCATCGACCCATGTAAGTATGAAGGGACTGGATTGTTATGAACGTCGTCTTTGTTTTTAATCTCATCGACCCGTGTAAGTATGAAGGGACTGGATTGTTATGAACGTCGTCTTTGTTTTTAATTTCATCGAACCGTGTAAGTATGAAGGGACTGGATTGTTATGAACGTCGTCTTTGTTTTTAATCTCATCGACCCGTGTAAGTATGAAGGGACTGGATTGTTATGAACGTCGTCTTTGCTTTTAATCTCATCGAACCATGTAAATATGTAGGGACTAGATTGTTACGAACATCTTCTTTGCTTTTAATCTCACCGACCCATGTAAATATGTAGGGACTAGATTGTTACGAACATCTTCTTTGCTTTTAATCTCACCGACCCATGTAAATATGTAGGGACTAGATTGTTACGAACATCTTCTTTGCTTTTAATCTCACCGACCCATGTTAGTATGCAGGGACTAGACTCCATATGAACACCTTTGTTTGTTTGTTTTAATCTCAGAATCTTTTACTTCTTTGTGTGCAAATGAAAAAAATAGACAGATATAAGCTTGACAACAAGTGAACAG
>CM031628.1:36723062-36732509 GCA_018398815.1 Conus ventricosus
AGGAGATAAACCATTCAAAGATTTAAATCAGAGAGAGAGAGAGAGAGAGAGAGAGAGAGAGAGAGATAGATTATATTCAGGGTATTGATGTCTTTCATTTTTAAAAGAAAGTTAAAAAAAACAAAAAACTTCAAAAACCAACCCTGGTGTTGACGATGTGAACCTTAGCTGGTGTAAACCTTAGACGGTAAGCACGTGCCGAAATGCAATAGGACAAGGAAAGAACCCTTGTACTTTCACTGAGAGCCCTTTTCGTCAGCTCTACCTCGAAAGGGGAGGCCAGCGTGAACAGCCTGGCAAGCGACAGGCATTTCGCCCTGTAAGGGGGTCCTTAGGTTTTCTCCTAAATCCTAGCTGTCAGCTGAAAAGAAATCGTTCTGTATAATTATATGAAAAGCACATCTCCGCCGGGCCGTTTCGGTACAGGGGGAATTTTCCCTCGGAGTTAACATTGGTTCCGACTCCATTTCCCATACAGTCCCTCGAATGAGACTATAAACTGAGGTTCCGTGTGTGAACGCACGCATAACATCTTGCACACACGTCAAATCCCATCACCAACTTTCGGAAGAGAAGGCCGGTTTGGCCGTTGGTATGGATGACACGTTACACATAGCATGCACCCTGCGTAAGAAATGGAAAGAATGAAGGAAGTGAGGAAACTGAGTGAACGATATTGAACGATATTGACTGGATGACACGGAAAACGACTGAATGAAGCGCCAGCTGGCAGCTCTTCAGTCGGCACTACCCAGGTAGGTAGCCCGTTGTGTAAACGAGTGTGGATTGTAAAGCGCTTAGAGCTTGGTCTTTAGCCGAGAATAAGCGCTATAATTATAAGTATTTATTATTATTATTATTATATACTGACAATTCACCTATCTCACCTAAGGAATGTGCATCCAAAACACACGTTTGTTGGAACACCCAAGACAAGAGACCAGAATTCCAAGTGCAATGATGGACCATTCATCGTAAAACAATAATCATAATGATTATTTATGGCGCTTAATCTTCTTACATCATAAGCCCTAAGCGCTTACAAATACATAAAAGGTTTAAAGAAAACATAAATGAAACCAATAAGAAGATGAATATTGCAATAAGTACCATGCATCTCGCACACACACACACACACACATACACACACACACACACACACACACACACACACACACACACACACACACTGACTGACTGAAACCAATTTATTGTCAGATTAACTCAAGGTTGTACTGACATTTAAGAAAACATTATGAACAGAATATGAACGTTTTTCATTCAAAGCAAAGAAGCATAATTAACACACAAAAATACGTGCGCACACACACACACACACACACACACACACACACGTACACACACACACACACACACACACACACACACGTGCACACCACACACACACACACACACACACACACACACACACACACGCACGCACGCACGCACGCACGCACGCACAAACACACGCACTTACATAAATACACAAACACACACATCTCAAAACAAACACACCCATACCCTCACATATACTCAAACTTACACACTCGCACACACAGACATACACACGCCCCACACACACGCGCACACACACCCGCGCGCCCACACTCACACACACACACACACACACACACACACACACACACACACACACACACACACACACACACACACACGCACACACACACACATTCATACTCGAGCACTCGTACACACATGCATTCACTCTCACAAACACACTCTTTCACGCACACGTACACGCGCGCACGCACATACACACCCACGTTCACACACACACACACACACACACACACACACACAGAGAAAAAAAAAAAAAAAAAAAAAAAAGAATTCTGCCCATTATGTACAATCTTGTACCCCTTTGCAACCCCCCTCCCCCTCCCCCAGCCAGGAGCGACGGGATCAAGAGAGATCGAAGCAGCAGAACGGACGACATGAACAGGTTGGAGCTGGTCTCGGTACCACTTGTGTCGCGATTAAACTGGTCGTACCTAACACCGAATTGGATGAACATAGTACACAACACAGGAGGAACACATCAAGTCGATTCGAGATGATGATGACACGTCGCATATTCAGGATACGCTTCGGTGTTTGCACACACACACACACACACACACACACACACACCACACACATACACACACACACACACATACACACACACACACACACACACACACACACACACACACACACACACACACACACATACACACACACACACACATACACACACACAAACCGGTGTGAAAACGTTTGATACGGCCCATGGGGCTCAGTATTAGGTGAGATCAAATCAACATGGATTAAAGATACTCTTAAACATCATCAACTGGGATTAAAATTACACTTAGAAACGATCAACAGGGATTAACAACGCATTTTCAAAAACAATCACGAGGATCAAAACAGTCCTAAAAGATTTAACAAGGGCTGAGAATACAAATTCAAAACGCTTAAAGAAATAATCAACAGGGATTCTGAATACTAACAAACGTAGTCTACACAGATGATCAATTCTTTTTAATGTGATTAAAATTGAATGTGGATATCTTTGAATAAGCATTTAGGTCAGGGTGACTTTAAAAAATAGTAACAAAGGATTAAAAAGGCACTTCAAAATTTTAAAAAAAGGGATTGAGATTGCTTTAAAACACAACCAACGTGAATAAAGAATTACTTTTGTTTGTAGTTATATCACTGGCAGTAAGGATGAAGGTCGTTAGGTCGGTCAGTCAATGATCTCTATTGCCATCTGTCATCAGTCATGACCACAGGGTCCAGTCCTATGCGTTGTCCAGCTTGTAGTTCTCAAGTTTGCCGCTGGGATGTCCATCCTCCATTGTACCCTGTAGAATGATCTTGGACAGTGAGTCATAGTGAGATACATGTCCATTCTCCGCTATACCCCGTAAAATGGTCAAGGACAGTGAGTCATGGTGAGATACATGTCCACCCTCCGCTATACCCCGTAAAATGGTCAAGGACAGGGAGTCATGGTGAGATACATGTCCACCCTCCGCTATACCCGTAAAATGGTCAAGGACAGGGAGTCATGGTGAGATTGATGTCCACCCTCAGCTATACCCCGTAAAATGGTCAAGGACAGGGAGTCATGGTGAGATACATGTCCACCCTCCGCTATACCCCGTAAAATGGTCAAGGACAGGGAGTCATGGTGAGATACATGTCCACCCTCCACTATACCCTGTAAAATTGTGAAAAGACTGAAGTCATGCCCGTTGGAACCTCCTCCTGCCTCAAACTCGTTGAGTCAGAGTCAATGGTTGTTGATGGTACTGAATTACCTTTCAATAAGTCTGTCAAATACCTTGGTGTTACCATTGATCAGTGTCTGACCATGCAGAATCAAATATCTGTAGTCTGTCGCTCATCCTTTTTAGAGCTGAGACGTATTGCTTCCATCCGACGCTTTATATCCAGGGAAGTAGCTGTCAGGCTAGTCTGTGCCATGGTGATGTCAAGATTGGACTACTGCAACTCTGTTTATGCTGGGCTTCCCGCAGAACAGATTGCTCGGCTGCAGAGAGTCCAAAATAGCGCTGCACGACTTGTTTTGAAGAGGAGGAGGTGTGAGCACATCACTCCCATGCTGATCGAACTGCACTGGCTTCCCATACAGTATCGGTGGCAATTTAAACTGGCAGTTCTTGCTTTCCGCCACTTCAATGAATCTCTTCCTCACTATCTCTCTTCTTCTCTCTGCACCTACCAAAGCTCTCGTACCCTTCGCTCTTCTTGACAAAAATTTTTGAAAATCCCTAAGCGTTCTCTGAAATCTGTTGGCGAAAGAGCCTTCAGTTTTAGAGCACCTTCTATTTGGAACTCTCTCCCTGAAGACCTTCGTAATCAGCCTACTCTTTCTTCTTTTAAATCTCAGCTCAAAACTTACCTCTTCAAAAAGGCCTATTCTCTTCTGTAGATGACTAGATCTCTCCTAAATTTCTCCACAACTGGTTCGGTGAGGCAGTTTATGCATGTAGGTGCGTCTGCCATTGTGTATTTTCTTTTTGCTGTGTGCATGAATATCGTATGAATAAGTGCAAATGGTGGATGTAAGCGCATTGAGTTGTACAACAAGAAATGCGCTATATAAGTATTATACATTATTATTATTATTAAAATGGTCAAGGACAGGGAGTCATAGTGAGATACATGTCCACCCTCCACTATACCCTGTAAATGGTCATGAACAGGGAGTCATAGTGAGATTCATGGTAGGCCTACTTCTACTATTACTACTGTAACTGCTACTGCTGCTCCTCCTTCTACTCCGTCGCCTTCACTTCCTACAATTGTTGTTCTTCGATACTTGTATAAGCTCTACACCTACCCACGTTGCTTTACAAAACTACATTATAACTTAACTTATACAATCATTCATTGGTTCACATTGCATGCACAATGGCATACACGTAACACGAAAACAGCACTCATCCTACCCATACATGTACTTACATAACCATGCAGGTGTTATACATAACTACTTATCACAAAATAAAGTGTTTCCACCTGTCTTGAATGCAGAGAGAGAATTCCGAGCGTCTCCGAGACGGGGGGGGGGGGGGGGGGGGGGGGGGGGGGGGGGGGGGAGGGGGGGGGTGGTAGGTCATTTGATGCAGCTGGTGCTTGCAAGTCCGGTCCAGTTTGTTAAAAACTACACTTACTTAACGCGGCCACCACCACCACCAACAGAACGCACCACCACTATAGTCAATACCAACAGACGTAGGCGTTCCTCATACACAATTTTTTCCCCACAAAACATGACCGGTAAGATCAGGCAAAAACCACACATCTACATTGTGGTGACAAATTGTTCAGTAGCAGACATAAAAGTCTCGACCTGCTAGCACAAAACGTCATTTTGTACCGGGAGTGACACTTTGTACCGCAACATCGGTATAAATGCCACAGAGTGACATTTTGCTCTGCAACATCATCCATGCCTTCTGACGATGCACGCGAGCGTTATTAGTCTGTTCACGGGATGTGGGATCACACTGTGTCAATATTCCTCTGAATAAACAACTGATCGATGTCTGTCGTCTCTGACCTGGTTCTCAGCTTTCTCCGTGTCTCAACCGCCCTGTCTCCGTCTCTGCCCCTCCTCCGCCTCCTTCCCGCCAATTATTCTCATCTTCCCCCCTCCGCCCTCTCTCTTCTCCTCTGAGCGCGTTTGTGCGTGTGCGCGCACGTTCATACGTACGTGTGTGCGCGCGCGTGCATGTCTGTGTGTGTGTGTGAGTGTGTGTGTGTGTGTGTGTGTGTGTGTGTGTGTGTGTGTGCGTGCGTGCGCGCGACATATTCAGGTTTGTGACAGCGACCGACTCTCTTTCCGTTCTATGCTTCCTTCAGTCGGTTCTTTTTATTTTGCGTGACCTCCATGGTCGCTTAGCTGTTAAAATTTGTCATGTCTTTGTGCGAGAGCTATGCAAGGTCACTTGCAAAACTGTGAAATAGGCGTACGCTTTCTAAAAATTGAAAATAGAGGAAGGTTCTGTCAACATTCAATATTTTCGTCTGTCGCTTCGAGGAGACGACAAATTAAAGTAGACTGGATCGGTACACTATTTCCAAAATAATACCCCTGTATAACACTACGGTAGTGGCGTGAACGTACCGTAGAACGTCTACAATTATGTCGTAAACGTAAATTCAAAATACTATGGTTAACACAATGAAAATAATACACTCGATTTCAAAACACTACTTTAAGAACACTGACCTTGTCATGACTTCAAGATTGTTTGTGCTTAAAGCCGAGCGTTTGTGTTATTGGATACCCAACTAATTCCTCTCTCTCTCGTTCTGTGGGTGACGTCAGACGGGGTTTAAAAGAGGTTATTCCACCGTCGATTATAGATTTCCTCTGCTTGCCACTGTTAATGTTCAGAAACAATTTGTAAATAATCAGAAGTTACCTGTTACTTTTGTTGACTTAAGAAAGGCTTTTGACTCCAGTTCTTGAAAATTGTTATGGCCTGTTTTTAAAAAAAAAAAAAAAAAAGAGAAAGGAACAAAAGGTAAGTATATTGTTTTATAAGAAGTATGTATTGTGAGGCAAAAGCAACAAATAAGGTAAGGAATGATCGAAGTTTGTCATTTGCGAAAGTGGGTTTAAGCAGAGATATCTGCAACCCGGTTTTGCGTTTTTTTTTGTTTTAAAAATTTTTTTTTTTTTGATGACTTAGCCTTGGAAATAATTGAAAATGACTGATATGGAGTAATGTTGTTTTTACCTTAGAATTGTTTGTGCTGCTTTTTGCTGATGACCTTATTTTACTCTCTGTATCAGTGGTTGCGTCCCCAGATGCAGCTAAATAATTTGTACTCCGCAGCAAGCAGACTAGAATTAAAAAAGTTAATACGAATAAGGCAAATCTTGTCGAGTTTCGTAAGATGGGTATCTGGTACGTACCGAAAAATGGACGCATGGAGGTGAGAAAATAGTTGTGGTTAATGCTTACAAATATCTTGGCATTTACTTCACAATTAAACTTGGTTTTGATTTTGCTTTTCAAGATATAGTAAAGAGAGCAAACAAAGCAGTCATGTTTATACTTCATATTTTGTACAAGTTGGACTGCAGTTCGTTCCATGGTTTAAAAAAACTCCTTCGATATACAGGTGCAGCCACTTTTACAATAGGGAGCAGAAACATAGGCTTTTGAGAAAGGTACCTTCATTTAACAAATTCACCTGTATGCGTTGAAGTGCTTTTTGAATGTAGACAGTAGAACACCCATTGGTCCAGTATATGGTAAACTTGGAAGACATCCAATTTAATGAAATTGTGATCTGAAATAAATCAAATACTGACTCAAATAATCAAGAATGGATGACTGCAAGACACCTTTAAAAGGTCAAAGGACGCTGGGAAGTGGAGACAATAATGGTAGCAGGCCGAAGGTTACCAATGTGCTGCAATGTTTAAATTCATATGGATTTGGATTTGTTTGTGATAACAAGGAGTTATAAATATATCAGGATCTCCGAACTGTTTTAAACAGAGGATTACTGATTGCAGGATGAAGGACTAGCACGACCATTTGTATAAGTGATAGATTTGCCCAATATAAAATCTTTCAATCAATACGTACATTAGAACCAAGTATTGAGATAAAATGGATAGATATATTAAATGTGCACTGACAAACTTTAGATTTGGTGCGTCTGACATTGCATGCCATTGCATCAGGTATAGCAATGTCGAAAGTTGTTTCTAGGGAAAAAAAAAATCATCCAATCCAAATATCATTCCGAACCATGTAATTTCAGGCTAATTCTCTTATTGTCGACAAGAAATGAGAGCACACACTTTTGAACTTAGGGATGTATATTCATAAAGCAAAGAAGATTATTTGAACTGTAATGTCTTGAACAGATATATGTTTTTTTTCTTTCTTTTTTCATTTTTTGTTTTTGTTTTGGGTAACATGTGTAGATTGTTTCATCTTCAGTATGGGGCTTTGGTCTTAAATCTGAATAACGATTCGCAGTCGTATTCGCATTCTCTCTCTGTGCGCGCGCGCGTGCGTGGGTGGGTGTGAGTATGTGTGCGTGTGTGTGTATGTGTCAGAGAGAGAGAGAGAGAGAGAGAGAGGAGAGAGAGAGAGAGAGAGAGAGAGGAGGAGAGAGGAGAGAGAGAGAGAGAGAATCACAATTATTAGTAATTTAGTAATCTCAGTGAGCAGAGGAAAGAAGTCACACACACTGAGGAGACCCTTGACGTTATCTTTCGTAGGTTTTTGTCGTGTGGTCGGTCAAAACCTCTCATGCTCCGAGTCAAAACTGACTCCTACCGCACACCTACACGCAGCAGTCGCTGCCCGTTTTCAAAGAAGCAGAGGGAACAGGATCAGCATCGTCTTTCACTAATCGGAGTCCCATTGCACATGCTGCAGGCATTCACTGATTCCTGTTGGTCTGACCGACTCTGCGTCTGCCTGCTGCTCACTGGTTGGCTGTCCGTTCATCACCCATCACGGCTGACAGTCTGAACATGTCAAAGTTCGAAGCACCCGTGCGGTGGTTCGTTCGCGGACAAAGCCCTCGCGCAGGTAGTAGAGCAACCTCACTTATCAGCGAACAAGAAGTAAGCTGGCATTCATACTTACTGATCGATCCGAACAGGTGAAATTAACGTCCTGATCCTGAGGCCTGAAGTACACAGTGTCCCAGATCGAAGTCTTCAGGTTTATATATATATATATATATTTTTTTTTTTCTTTCTGGTGGCAGGAAGCCTGGCCATTGGCAGGAGTCCTGGGGTTGGTTCCGGGCGGGAGCTGTCCTATCCGCTTGTCTCTGATCGTTATCCCAGACTGGAGTCCGGTGTCTTCTTGTGTCTTTCTGCTGAACTGGTGTCCAGCACATGCTTCTGGTTTGGGGTCAATTGGTGTCCACTCTGCGGTGTTGGTTAGCCGACTGTGGGCGTTGGTAATCTTCGTCTTTTCCTCCGCCCCCTCACCCAAGGGTCAGTCTTCAGGGCTACGGGACGGCCTTCTTCATGCTCGGGTGGCGATGGTCCTGTGCTGCTGCATGAGGCCGCCTCAAAGAGGGAGCAGGACGGACGTCGCTGGAGTGCTTGCACGATTCCCTTCTATGGTCCCCACTGACTACGGCCGAGAGGGCAATGCTTCAGCCCAACCCTGCGAGGATTGGCCACCTGCGAGGAGTGGCCACCACGCCGACCCAAACACTGGTTTGCCAGGCCACGATTATCGTACTCAGGTGGCGCTCAATCGCTGACCGCCCAACTCTAGAAACCTCCACCCCCCCCCCCCCCCCCCCCCCCAACCTGCGACGCAGGCTAGATCCGCCGTCACCGTAGTGGCTGGAAGGCTGACTGCACCGCACGACGTTGAGCTGTCACATCAAGAGAAAGAGAAATCTGCCACCTCTGTCTCGGCACTCCCTGCTACGCCACCTCGGGGCGAGTGATGTGACCATCCCCTTGGAACAGAATTTCTAACAAATTTACATTTCCATCACCATCCTTGACGTGCATACACACATCTGCACATGCGCAATATCACGAACACGTGCGCATGCTCTCTCTCTCTCTCTCTCCAAATCGGTTCATCGAATTTTCAGAAACGTTTTTCATAATTCAAGGGAAGGGGGACTGGAACTCGCCTAGTTTACGTCGTCATTCTGACATGAAAAAAAAAAAGAAGAAACCTTTCTTTTAAGCGAAATTATCTGTTCTTCAACGACTCTTCTCAATTTTTGTGGACATTTTTACCCCGGAAATCTAGCAGGGTAATATCGACCCCTGACCATTTCATAAACCCCATTTTATGGGTTAGACAATCACACACACACACACACACACACACACACAGTGAGAGAGAGAGAGAGAGAGAGAGAGAGAGAGACGAGAGGAGAGAGAGA
>CM031628.1:36733509-36793509 GCA_018398815.1 Conus ventricosus
CCCTCCAAGATTTAGCATAAGGGGGCCGACAACGCTAGGGGGGGAACAAGGCAGGCAGTTCATCGGGGATTTCAGCCCCCGATTGGTTTTCTTTGGTCGTCCTGGCCACATTAGAAAGATTGTCCTAAAGCCGCGGTAGTCGTGGGCTGGTCCTTTCCAACGCCTCGGGCCTCGCTAACGTGGGTTCCACCCCAGTTTTCGGTGATTCAGAGTGCCAGTGTTTCTTTCTGTTGTTGGTTCCCCCTTTGGTCGACACCATCAGGATTCGGGAGCATCAACATCTTTGTGGATAAGAATTTGGTTTCCCCTAAGGCCCGGGGGGGCGCTAGTTATGATGTGTGGGGGTTGGAGGCTGGTTTTACCTCCACCCTCCTTCTGTCTTTTTCCCTATCTCCACCCCCTACTTCTGTGGCGAAGTATGGGCCATTGCGGGGGAGCGACCTTGTATTCCCTTTCATAGGGAATACTCACCTTGCGACGGACGCAGTCAGTCCGTGTCTACGGATTGCCCGTACAGGCGTGTGTGGGAGTCACCAACGCGCCAAAGCTAAGAAGCAGGAACAGGAATTGGCGTCCCGTCATCAGCCGATCTCTACGAGGTTCTGGCCAGGGCCGATCCTGCTACCATGGTCCGTTTCAGGCCAGGGACTGGATGTCCAACGCCTCGACACTGGTGATCGCCCCGTCAGTCGGCCCGACACGCCAAGGTGAGTTTCAAGCCCAAAAGGGGGATCCTTTTTGGGGTTTTTACCCAGGCAGATCGTGGGGGCCAAGCAGCTTGTGGTTCCCCAAACCCTTGAGAGAGTCTGTCTCCGGCAGGCCCACGATTCCCCCATGGCGGGTCATATGGGCCCAAGCGGGCTCTCGAGCGAGTTAGGCAGATTTTTTCTGGCCAGGGATGAACTCACAGGTTAGGCAGTACTGCCGCAGTTGCGATGTCTGCCAAAGGACAACGCCTAAGGGTCGCTTGAACGTGTTCCCCTTTGGGTCAGTGCCACGGGTTTGGGGGGCATTCAGCAAGGTTGGGGTTGACCTTTGGGGGGACCCATTAATCCTCCTCCGATCGCGGTCAACCGCTACACTTCGGGAGTGGTAGAATCTGCGATCGATACCCAGAGCTGTCCCCCTTAGGACTAAATCGATCCCCTACTGTTGCTGAAACTCTCAGGCAGATTGGACGCGCACTGGCGTGCCCAAGAAGAAGGCCGGAAGTTTGTACTGGAGAGCGATCATCATCCTCCCCCAGTGCCTGGACCGGATCCGGCCATTCAGTCTCGACTCCCTGGTTAGGCAGTGGAGCTGCAGAGTCATGCGTTTTACTTTCCGTCATATCAAGGGTTCCTGTATACGGATGCTGACTAACTTAGCCGAGCTCCGTAGTTAGCAATTGGGAAAATCATCAGAGGGACACCTCCCCTCAACCAGGTTTATATCTCCTTTGGTCTCTGTATCAGGTGTAGGACCTTGTCACTTCAGTAGGATTAACGTAGTGGAATCACCAAGGTTCGGATTGTTTTACCTTCATGTTGAAGGTTTTGCTTAGATGTTTGATAAATGTAGTATTAAGTATTTCCCCTGTGATTCTAATCGTGGAATGTTTTATTGGATTCATCGTACTTCTGTCGATCACAGAGAGTGGTCGTCCCATTTTGTGAATTGCACTTGCGACAATGTTCAAAGGAGCACTGTATCACAGAAAACAGATGCCTTTAGAAGGGGGTTTTGTCACGAGTTTGTTCACGGGCATACGACGTCGATCGAACCCCACCTAGGTGGCGGAATTACTTATTTGTTATTGTCGTTGCTGTTAGTCGTGTATTCCGTCCCCTAGGTGGCTTGTGGTGCAGTTGCACCTTGGTGTGGTTCAGCATCAACGTCGTTTGCTGTCTCTCTCTCTCTCTCTAATTCGCCAACCCACCGAGCTGATTCATCCGCAAGTTTCACGGTGCCGGTACCTTTCTCACGAACTTTCTGTCAATCGCCTCTCGCTGTCTTTTTTAACCTGTCCAACGTGCTTCGTTCCTTTTAGTTTGAATATGCTCACATCTGTGACCAGCACGGCATGTTGCCGCCATTGCTGAGGGAGTAGCTCTTGATCGAGCGGAAGATGTCCTCTGGGGCGCCAGCTCCAGTCCTGGTTTCTTTACCTTATCTCGAGAGTACAGTCAGTACTTTCAAATTCCTGCAGTCGGCCCTCTAAGAAGGACATCATATTTCTTCTGTTTCCGCATCTTCGCCTCTGTCCTCTCGACTGGACAGCGGTAAGAGAGCCTTTGACCCGCCTCTTCGGTCACCCACGGGTAGCTGTACCCTCTTCTTCCTCCTTCCTTCTTTCTTTGCCCGCCTCTCCGCTCTCACTCCCAGCGACGTCCTCCCCCCTCCCTGGGCTTCACCTTGGACACACGAACTGGAATGTGCCACGTGCTGGTCGCGGCTACGTTCTGGCTGAGACCACGACGAGATGGTGCCCACGCTCTGTGCCGAGTCCACGCCTTGGTCGGACCGTGGACTGCTATGGAGCCCGCCGTATCGACTGGCCGCCTGGACCCCCGACCAGACCTCCAGTAACAGCTACTTCCCCCCCCCCCCCCCCCCCCCCCCCCGACAGAACGCTCTTCACTGCGCCGCTTGGGAGTCGAGGTGTCGGCTTGGGCTACCTCCCTGCGAAACCAACCCCCTCGGAGCACCTAGTCTCATGCGACAGGTGCTCCCCTGCGGACTTGACAGGGCAGGATGTGACCACTTCCGTGGTGGAGACGGGTCAAGTACTGGAAATATTTCTTTATAATTGTGTACATGTCATAAGTGCTGGAATGCTGTAATTGTGATTGTTACGTCGTATGGTAAATAATTTTTATAAACGTGCATGTGTGGGTGTGGAGTGCTTGCTGCGATTGTGCATGTGTGTGCGTTGGGAGAGTGCTTGATCGTGATTGTGCCATGTTTGTGTGCTTGAGTGCTTGATCGTGATTGTGCTGTTGTGTGCGTTGAGTGCTTATTGTGAGCGTGGCATGGTGCTGTGTTGGAATGTTTATTTTGCTGGTGTGAATAAATGGGAGTGTTGTATCGTAATCTTTATGTGTGTCTATTGCGACGTGTGAGTCAGTCACTCCCTTCAACTCCCTACTAGACCGATCCTGTCAGGGCAACCTCCAGGTCGGTCCGTACACTTTTAATTTTTGAAAAGGATGGGGGTTTCTATATGAATTTTTTTCAAAACCAAATAATTAACTTACCCACTTCTCTAATAGCTCCGTAATGGAACATGATAGTCCTTAACGAATATGTTTGGTAGAGCAACTTGCATATGTTATCTCGACAATGGCGAGTCTGAGAATCTAACTGATGAACTCTCCTCTCCTCTCTCACACACACACAGAGCACACACAACAGAGGCACACAAAACATACAGACATGGCACACACATGAAGGCCGTGCACTGGCAAAAAAAGGGTTTTTACAATCATCCTCATTAATGGGATCCACACAAATGTGGCATATTAATCTGTAGACGTGCACTGATCAAACCAACTTAAATTAGCGTTCTTAATCAAAATCTTGCACACCCAAGTCAGTGCGATTTATTGTAACATTAAGATTTTTTTCAGTAATAGAACACTTTTAAAGGTCAGGAACCTATTGTGTTTTCTTTTCCTTTCCATATAGATATACGAACTACAATAAAAACGCACCGTTTTGATTTGCCGAGTTCCCATTTGGAAAAAAAGTGTATTTGGATTTGGTATATTATCACCAATTTTTAAGGGACACAGATTCAACACTGCCTCGGGTTTCTCCGCCCTTGCCAACGTTCGTGTGACGTCCCACGTGCAACTCCGCCCAAAACACTTTTTTTTGCCACTGGGCCGAGACTGAACGTAGCTCAACTGTTTGCTTTTGTCTCGAAATGGGTGAGTTGAAGTCATGCCGACTGGAAAACGGTATCAGTTTAGTTAGTTAGTTATGGTTTATAGGTCCAGCGGACTACTAGGAGCCAAATCAGGACCTCAGCTATCAAATCTGAGTCTCTTGATACAAATACTCACACTAGTATTAACACATCACTTAAAATTTATGAGGACAACGGTATCAGTTGTCATTCGACCAGGCGAAGTGGTCCGAAAACAATGCCGCGACTGTCTATGCAAGAACGCTAGCGAGCCACTGGAATGTTGATGGTCGGTATGTCATTGAGAGAGACAGCCAGACAACTGAATTGCAGTCACTCTACAATTGTAAGACTATCACAACGTTTGGCAGCAACTGGTTCCACCACTGATCGGCGCCGAACGGGCCAACCTCGTGTTACCACACCAGCGCAGGATCGATACATTCGACAGCTTCATCTTCGTAATCGATTCCTTACAGCAGCAGAAACATGTCGCCAGGTGGTTGGTCGACGGGTCCAGTGTCTGGACAAACCGTTCGACGTCGATTGCAAGAATCAGGGCTCAATGCAAGACGCCCTCATGTTGGCCCAGTCCTCACCCGTAGACACCGTCAGCAACGCCTGCAGTGGGCCAACCAGCATCTGCCATGGACACGACGTCAGTGGAGAGCTGTGCTGTTCTCTGACGAAAGTCGCTTCGCGTTATCGCGTGCCGACGGGAGAATGAGAGTTTGGAGGCATGTCGGGGAACGCTACGCCAACTGCTGCGTGTTTGAAGCCGATAGATGGGGAGGGGGCAGTCTGATGGTTTGGGGGGCATTCAGTCATGACTACCGGACACCTCTGTACTTTTTTCACAACCATGTGAATGCCAACACGTACCAGCAGGTGCTTCAGAACCACGTCGTCCCACTGTTTGGCCAGCACCCGGAGCTGCAGTTCTTCCAGCATGATAATGCACGACCCCACACCGCAAGAGCCACCGCTGCGTTTCTCCAGGCGAACAACATTGCCGTGTTGCCCTGGCCATCTCTGTCCCCTGACATGGCTCCCATTGAACACGTCTGGGATGAGCTGGAGCGTCTTGTGGCCCGTGGAAGACGTCCACAGACTCTCGATCATTTGAGGCGCGCACTGACCGAGGAGTGGAATGGACTGCCACAGGCGTTCTTGCACAACCTTGTCTACTCCATGAGGAGGCGCTGCCAAGCGTGCATCGGGGCAAATGGCGGACACACTCGGTATTAGAGCTCGCGGACGGACATGCTCGTCGTGGTGTACTTTTTGACAGGGACCCTAGTGAAGTCAACAGCTAATTTCAGATGAATTCAGCCATTCTTGTCAAGAAGAGACATTTTGTTTAATTGAAAAATGGATGCGTAATCAAATATGCTTACTTTCATTAAATAATTCTGTACTACCAACGTTGTCTGGGTCTTTTGGCAAGCGGTGCGTTTTTAATGTTGTTCAGTATATATATATATTTGAACACCAGTTTTGTTGTAAGGAAGTGATGAGTCTATCTATAAATTGTGTTATGAACTGTGGGTCATTTCTCACTCCCTGACACATCCTAAAACCAAGTTCCGTTAGTACTTAATCTTCTAAGACCAGGTCCCTTTGTCAAATTCCAATTGTATGACCATCATGTCATAAGCTTGTTTGCACAAATGAGGCAGTGGAAGCTTAAAGATTTTCAGTCAATATATTTTTTTTGACATTTCACATAATTATGATCTTTGTAAACAGAAGTTATCCTGTTTCCCCATACGTAATAGATAAGGCCATTAGTACCAGTAGAACACTATTTATTGGCATACATATTATTGTTTTTCCTGGGCTAATTTACATGTAATCCCCTAATTTCTGTTCCATAAGTAAGGTTCACTTCGATTTGCGCATCAAACATTTTCCAGGATACAAGTCACACATGTTAAGACTTCTTAACGATTTCAACATTTCAATTACTCCTTTTCTTCTCCTTTTCTACTTAATTCCTCCCATGCATAATAAAGACTTAGTTTTGTTGAAAATGTTGACCATAGGTACCTAAATGAAATCTATTTCAATTTCTAATTTTTCATAGAATCATTATTAATGCACCAAGAGATGTCCGTCCATTCCAAAAATCATTACTCTTGCTTCATTTAGGTTGACAGTGAAACTGAAGCAATCTGCTTCTTCTTTTAAAACATTGAATTGGTTCTGCAGACCTAAAACTATTCCAGTCAGAAGTTCACATCATCAGCAAACAGAAACAAAACATACCACAAAAGCTCAAGGAGTCATCTAAATTCTATGTCTTCAATTTCTGGATAACTCTGCAGCCAATTTGTTAATAAAGAAATCAACCTAAGGCTGAAGAGACATCCCTGTTTTACTGCTATTGGACATTCGAAGTAGTCTTTATACTCGCTCTTCACACACACACACATGTATACATGTAAGCACCAACCTGTGAATACCTCTAAGGGCCATGTACAATTTACCATTCAAACTACCTTTATGCAGAAAATTCTACAAAGACTTACAATTCTCAGTATCAAAGGCTTTCTTGAAATCCATGAACACTACATGAAGTTTTGTATTACTAAAAAAGCACTATAGATTGTATTCATGAGTGAGTGGATTATAAAAAGTGTCTAAGCACAGTAGTTAGCTGTAAAACCTGCTTGTTCTTAAATCATCCTTTCTTCAATCCACTGGCATGTGAATAATCTGTCACTCAGAATAAGAGTATTGTGAACTTGACTTGAAATGCTGGAAAGTGCTAGAAACACAATGATAGTTACCTTAGTTTTTCTATCTCCTTTTCATGGATTGGAATAATGATAAATTTTGCCATTCTCAAGGGAAAATGTCGTTTAAAACAATCAATTCTAGTGAGATTTGCATGCTTCTGCATAATTTTGCGGGCTTTCCTGATTTTAAATGACACTCTAGCTATCAGTATCACCTCTTCACTGCACAAAGCAATATTAAATAATGGAACGAACTCATAGTCATCCTCTGATAAACAGTTTATTCATGTGTTATAGCATTATCTGAATCATAGAACCCCCCCCCCCCCCCCCGCCCCCTAAGAGTATGCCATTGCTGCACAGGGATTTCATTATGAACTAAATTCAACAATCCCCATGAACTTGACAGTACTTATGGTGCCAACAGAACCAAACCAAGAGCAACTTTAGGTGTGAGAGGTAATGGAACCTGAAATCACCATTATAGCTGGGCATGAAAGGCCATAGAATTCGAGACTTTTTTGTATTTTTTTAATACTGATCGATGAGGATAAAGTTGAAAATAAAATAAGGCAGGGAACAGTAAACAATAAACAGGTAGGGTAAGTCTTGCTCCCATAAGAAAACCTAGCATAGAGTAACGTTTATTCAAGACTGGCAAGGCCTTTTAAACTTGAATAAAGTCAGATGAATACAAAGACAGACAATCTAATAGTGGGGGGGGGGGGGGGGAGGGGGAGACAAGCGCAGGCCAACAACCCCTCCGTCATCACAGTAATGACTTAGCAAAGATTTGTACTTAAGGTTGGGTGGGGGTGACTGGGGGTGGGGGGTTGAAGATGAAGAAAATGGAAACATAAAATTAAGAAAATATGTTATTATATATATATACAAAAACTCTTCACTAGCTGCATGAGGGAACCATCGTAATCCTCTTGAAGGCAGGTCTATTTGTATTGCCTGCTCCTAGGCCTTTCGTCCGCTGGATCGGACTCATCAGGGAGACACGGCTGATTGTGTCTGTACTCCTGGCATCAAATAGAGACACACCACAGTCCATAATACTATGGTGTTCTCACCACCAAGGGTTCAAAAAAAGAATCCATCAGCACCCCCAAAGCAGCCAGCGTAGGGTAGTAAATGAAACCAAAACAAAAGTGTGGGGAGGAAAAAAGTTGCTGAAAAACTAAAGACGTGAGAGATAAAGTTATAAAGATAATGCCACAGATTTCCATTCTTGTTTGCGACTACATGATACGGCTGTACTCTGCACTAACTTTCATAATATATCCTGACATTGTCCAGGCCTGAGAGATAAACAAGGTCTGCAGTTTGGGTCACAAAATCTGAGCAACACTCGCCGACACACATCCATTAAGTGGATGAAATGCGACCGTGGTGGTCCCAGTCCTCCCAATGGTGTCTATAACAACCTAAAACGCTGGGTGGGAGCTGGTTGGGGCAGAAAAATCCCACAAATTAATGGCTCTGATAGAATCGAATCCCCAAACCTCCCAGCCAGGATTCCATGACACTAACCATTTTGCCACAGTGGTGGTTAAATTCTGTTAAAAGACTGGTTCTATAATTTTGCGCAATCTGGACAGATCCTGGATCTGCTCTTTGACCTGGATCTGCACTTACTTTGATGGTTTCGTCCTTCGGCCACGTTCCATCTTTCCATCGATTTTTGTTGAAATATGTTCACTAGATTTTGTGTCATCTTAATGGTTCATACCCTAGTTACATTCCGCCTTTTCACAGAATTTCTTTGAAACTGGTTCTGAAGATTTAGTGTAATTTCAATGGGTTCACACTCCACCTACATTCCATATTTTCACATCAGTTTCAAGAAATCAGTTCAGTAGTTGTTACATAACTTCATCAACAGACAGACAAACAAACCAGCTAACAGACGTCAGTGAAAATACCTCCTCCTCCTTTGCACAGGTAATGATTAAGCTTTAACATCCCCCCTGGGTTGCCCATGATCCAGAGACCCAGGAAAATTATTCTATCTCTTACCTCTTTAAAATTTTCTAAAGAAATCTTGAGTATGATTTGTCAAAACCCACTTAACTATCTGTCAGCGGATTTTGTGTATGTGCATCTACGGAGAAGAAATAACCAATCAGTTGCAATTTGAACTATACCCTTCCTTCTTCTTCTTTTGTCAAGTGTCCACCTTCAACAAGCTGAAGATTCTGACACTACAAAAGCTTTCTCATCCTCCCGGGATCCGATTGTACAGGTAATGGAAGACCCATGTTTAGGATAAGATAAGATAAGATAATGTTGCTTATAGCCCAGCCGACCGCAAAGGGCCACATCAGGGCTGTCAGACCCATGTTTAATGAGTGGCTATTGAACACAGCATCATAATTCATATCCAATAAAATTGGTCATGGGCAATTGACATCGTGGGTTGAGGTAAAAATATGTTAAATCGTAAGGACTCTGAAGAGCATGTGCTTGTATGACCTGCATCATCTGAAGATAGATAACTGGCAATGGTAATGTTGCTTATACTAGCTGACCCCAAAGGGTCAGATCAGGCTATAGATAGATAACTACAGTTACAGTTAAAAATACACAGAGCCTAAGTTATCTGTATGAGTTGTGGTCATCTGCTGCACCCAGAGCATGTAGTCAAAAAAACGAATGTCTGGTAGAGGTTGAGAGAGGGAATGTGAGCAACAAGTTTTTATTTTTTCTTTCCATGCCACATGATCAATGTTGTTGGTTAGCAATGTTTTTATTTTTTATTTCCATGCCACATGATCAATGTTGTTGGTTAGCATGTGATCTGTACTGTCCACTTTCAGTAGGTCTCCTTTTCTCAACAGGCACGGCCACTGCTTCACGCTTCTTAACGACTGGATGCAAGATCATGCAAATGTCGTCATGCCAAGGTTTAAGGCGGACTGTACTTTTTTTTTTCCCTGTTTTTGTTTTATGCCATCAGGTAACCTTGACCACCAATGATGAGAAATAAGGCCTCTTAAAATATTATTATGATTTGTCCAGCACTTCCAGAAGCTGAAAAAAAAAGCGTAAATTCAACATACACACACAACTCAGACAGGGTGATTACATGCTCATTTTGTTATAAGCACACTTGAAAAAAAGTCATTTAACACTAATAAGTAATATACACACTCTTACAGAGAAAAGAAGTGATGAATGCTATGTATGGTATTCATCACCATTAAAAAGAAACCGATTCTCCAACCATAAACTGGTGAAATTACCACTTAAAAGTTGAAATTAACGGTACAACAATTCTGTCTATCTTTAGAACAATATCCCTTGACAAAAACTGTTCTTAAAATAGATATTTGAACTGAAAAGCTCAACATCTGTTCAGTTCAACTGAAAATACCATTGACTGATGTTGTTGAGCTGAACTGAACAGGTTAAAAAATTTTTAAAAAAAATAGAAAAGAAAAGAAACAAACAAAAAAAAACCCTATTAAATTGTAACAGATCAGGATAGAAATTTCTGACTTATTGAGAAATCAAAGATTGTCTGCCATGTTTTGACACATTTTACAGAGAGAGATATACGCAGGATATTCTTTTTCCTTCCCCTCCTACTCTGACCATCTTCGTCATCCCAAGCTTTTCCTCAAGAAGGAAAAGGAAATTCATACGCACAGTATCAGAAAGAAACAAGATTAAAGTCGGAGATGCTGTTCATTCCAATAATTCTCAACACATATATTTCTGGACAGCTCAGAGGCAAGAAACCTTACATCCAACTTGACAAAAACAGCTTTTTTTCTCCTCGCTCTCTCTTTCATTCAGAAGCAGTTCAAGAGTCCGGTTGGTCAGCTTAGAGAGTGAAGAAGAAGACCATTCAGTACCATTACCTCATGAACATACAGCAAGATAAATGACTCACATCATGACACAGGAACACCAGAATATATACAACGTCTTTAATATCAAAATAAAAAGCATAGTCTTTCCAAATCTTGTTTCATGTAAAAAAAAAAAAAAAAATCAAATTCGGTTTAAAATCACCCCCTTCTTTCTTTGTTACATAAAACTGATGGATTTAAAAATGATATCATGTTAAAAAGGTTAACTGTTTTAAAACACTAAAACCAACTCATTATGGGAATTCTAGCTCCTATTTCATCCTTTTCTTTGCTCAACAGCACAATTTGAGGCTAGAGTACTTGAAATGACTGCTATGTAGGTTTTGATGCTTACTAGTTAATAACTACATTCTGTGCTAGCACTGAAAAAAATCAAACACTTTATCAAGGCATTTATAAACATTCTTGTGAAATTTTTATAAATTAAAGAGAAAAAAAATATAAAGCCAACAAACTGAAAATTTGTACCGCGAAGCAGGGATTGAAGGATGCTGCTCCTGTATGTCAGATATCTGTTCCATTTGTTTGGCAGTTTACTAACAGCACTTGTATTCTCTTACTTCAACTCCCGCTTTCAGTCGCTCCGCTTTCTGATTAGAAAACATCGTTTTGACCTACATCATTTCATCCCTCAGATTGACATCTAGCCAAGGAACACCATTCAGGCCACTGTTCAAGGCCTGGTCATCAGACTCATTTATGAGAGGAAAGCTGGACACAGACGAAACAGTGTTCTTCAACATGGTTTATGGTGGTGTATCTGAAGTGTGAAAACGAGAGGGCACTGTACTTGCGTATGGACTTGATTTGTATGCTGCATGCACCGCTCCAGTATTTTCTTTCTTCTGTTAATTGACAAGGCAAGGACACAACAACTAACGGAGTCACACCCTGGCAGCACGTTAAGAAAATGTGGTTTCTATTTGCTTGTTTCTTTTCCCATGAATCTGCGGCGTTTGGAACACTTGCCCATTTTCTCTCAAAAGCAGCTTTTCAGAGTCGTTTTAAAGGTAGGGTTTTGTGTGTGTGTGTGTGTGTGTGTGTGTGTGTGTGTGAAAATCTACTCATAAGCACATTCTCTTAGCTGCTGTCAAACATTCTTTTTTTTTCTTTTCTTTTTTAACGTTTCAATCACTTGACCCAACTCTTCTATGGAGAGAATACCGCACGTGGAAAGCAGAGGAAAGATAACATTTCTAATAAAAGTTGGGTTATCAAATGCAGTCTGTCTGTTCTTTATTCCTTCTTTCTTTTATCATCCTTCTTTCCTGGTACTTTGTTACATGATATCTTTTTGATGAATGTTTTGCAGCATTCCTCTGCTGGTCTGTGCTCCTAGAATCCAACACCTTTTACCAATACAACTGTCACTAACATTAGTGCCAGCTACAGTTTGTAATGAATAAACAGGAAATATGATGATATTCCTGAACTTACCTCATGATTCAAACACTACTACAGAAGGGGTGGATATCAACTGCTGTGTTGATACTGAAAGCAACGAGAATAATTAAGTTTTGCTTTGTAGGTTGTACATCTACCTGCCACACTGCACAAGGGAGAGCATCCATACCATGGAAAGCAGCAATGATAACGTCCACATCTTCCCTGCTCCACTTTATCGCTTCTTTTTGTTTGTTTGTTTTTTCTGTCTCATAATTTACTTCCCACAAGGCGAACAATGTCGAGCAAGATGCCCCCGACTCATAGAATTCCAGGAACAGGAAGCTGTCACAGCATCAAGTTTGCATGATGGACACTTTAAGTCACACACAATGTCTACACGCAACACACGTGCACAAATACGCAAACGCGCACACACACACACATACACACACACACTTGGCCAGAGCAGACCAAAGGGCACAAATGTTTACTGGCTGGTTTTTCACAAGACTTGAGGATGATCATATCCCAACAGGCCGGTTTTTCCACAAGAAACTGAGGATGAAATCACGTCCTGGCAGGTTGGTTGTTCACAAGGCTGAGTAGTCCCAACAGCCCGATTTTTTTTTTTTTACCTTCCTTTTTTAATGGGAAATGAGAACGAGGTTCAGGTCCCAGCAACACAGTTGTTTTTTTTCTCTCACAGAAACTGAAGACAGCCGGAGTAGGGGTCCATAGTTTTTCACAGACCCCGACGTGTTTTCCAGGCAGAATGTTAAGAGGCGTTTCCAGCCAGAAGTGCACATCCCTTCCCCATGATGGACTATGAATTGCAGTTCACAGATAAGGCTCAGTGTTACACAGCAGGAACCCATGAGACCATCTCCACAGGGCTTTCCAAAAAAAAAAAAAAGAAAAGAAAAAAAAAGGAAGGAAGGAAAAGTCAAGTTCAGGTCTGTGCCTCTGTCCTGGCACTTATTCCTCAGGCTAAAAATACGGTAGTTGTTGGTGTTTGCTTTTCGTTTGTTTGTTGTTTTTTTGGCACTATCACCATCTCGAACCCCACCCCAGCCCTCACTCCTAACCGGCGCTTGTCTCAGTACTGGCACATCCACACACCACTCCAGCCTGTCTCTAAGGGAAAGGTCAAACCCCCTCCAAAAATACGCCTCCAACCACACATCTTATCTCATCCTCCTCTTTCCTCCAGTCATGCAGGTTAGCAGGGTCACCCTCGCCAGTACCTTGGCTATCATCCTCGGTGTGACTTGTTCTGAGGCCTGAATTACTCCTCATTGCAAGGCTCAGTGACAGCCCAAATGTTGTATGCATGCTCATGCACAAGTGCAGGCACACACATCACATACATCAACCCTCATCTCCCCCCCTCCCCCCATCCTCCCAACCCCACCCCGAACGTTTAAGGCTCCAAATCTCTCTACACAATTCTTGCACACATATGCTGCACACACGACTCTTCTGTCCCTCCTCCGAACACTCACAGGATAGAGAAGCACCACCAACTCTCGCTCCATCCCCACGAAAAGGCTCCAAGCTCTCCACACAGCACTCCTGTTGTTCACACACACCCATCACTCTCCACTTTTCACCCCCCCACCACCCCCTGCCCCATCCTCCTCCCCGACCCCTACCCTCCCCACCTCCCCAGTGTCAGTGGCTAGCCACAGGACTCTGTTGTACACACACGCCCATCATGGGCGACTCCTCCCCGCGAGGCTCGCCCGGGCCAGTCCGACTGTGACCTGCGGCGGAGGGAGGAGGGGGGCCACCCTCGTGGGGGATGGCCCCCAATGTCTGGGGAGGGCGGAGGAGTGGGGGTGGCTAAGGCCATACGCATAGTTGGGGTGGGGGGCCAGCCCTGCTGGGGAAAGGATTATACTGGGTTGCTGCGGTTGAGGAAGAGGAGGGAGGGTAGCCTCCTAACTGCATGCTGAGGGAGCCCAGCTGGGGTTCGATCCCCTGCAGGGAGCCCTGGGTGCCTGAAGAACCGGTGTGGTGCAAGGTGCTGAGGTCCACCGGGACGCTGGCCGCCGCCGTCAGAGGGCCTCCCCCCATCTGCGCTGGGCGGTGAGGTGAGGGTGGGAGGTGTCCGCCGCAGGGCGTAGGTGTGTCCTGGCATACCCAGGTTCTGAGGCCCGGGGAGAGCCGAGGAGGAGGAGGAGGAGGTGGAAGAAAGGGAGGTGGTGGAGGACTGGATGGCGGCCAGCGGCCCCGACACGTGACCTCCGTGGTGGTGGTGGTGGTGTCCTCGATGCGTGGTGAACTGCTGCCCGGAAAGAACGCCTCCGTTCCCACCGCCCTCCCCCCATCCTCCGTGGGAGTGCGAGCCCTGGTGGGCGGGCGGAGGTGGGGCGGTGACGCGGTGAGAGTGCGCGCTGGAAGGGCTCTCACAGTCCATGGTGGCTGGGAGTCCGGGGTGAGGGTGGGAGGTGGAGTGGGAGTGGGCGTTGTGTTGGCCATGGTGGTGATGGTGATGGATAGGGTCTGACCTTGCCCGTCCACTGGAAGTGCTGCCCACTGCAACAACAGCCGCTTCGTCTTTTACCAGACATCGTGCTACGATGCCACACCAGACAATCCGCACAGACACAACATCACATCAACCAACATGCACCTCACAGTCCACGACGTCACCCCTGACGGGGTCAAAGTGCCATGACTTCACTCCAGACAAGGAACAAGACCATGACGTTACTTTTGACTCTTCACTGATATCCTTCTTATTTCAAACGACTCAAGGTCGTCTTCTGATTCCATAAGTTTTTGATAGGGATTCTTTCTACCGATTTCCATTTTCAAGGAGGTTTTCTTCAAATTTCAAGGTTTCTTCAAACGTTAAGGGTTTTCAAGGTTTTCTTCTTGTTGCACGAATTTCCAAGGTTCCTTCTTTTTTGTTGGTGTTGGTTTCAATCTACATTCAAGGGTTTTTGATATTTTGTTCTAAGTTCAAGGGTTTCCTCCTCATCAAAAGTCTTTAAAGATAGTTTGTCTCCTAATTTCGAGGGATTCAACGCCATTTCTCTCTAATTTCAAGATTTCCTTCTAAATTCTAAGATTTCAAGATTTCCTTATAATTCCTAAATTGTGAGTTTCCCTATAATTTCAAAAGTCTTTAAAGTTTCCTGTATTTTCAAGGAGGTTTTACTGTAATTCCGAGGGATTCAAGGCCTTGGAAAAACATGTTTCAAACGTCAAGGAGCAGACCCATCCAGACAGAACTCTTGACAGAACCAATGGTTCAAAGACCAGTGACATCACAATTGATTTTCCCTTGGGTAAATGGCAATTTTCAGTTCATGACAAAGACCGAAACACACGGACACACTGAAAGTGAAAGGGAGAAGCAGACAGCAAGTGAGCGAATGAAACCCAAAAATGTGAGAGAAAATGGAACGCAAGATTCCTGAAACTCTTTTGGCCCCTTCCTACCCACCTGTTTGTTGCAACGGGCACTGTTGATTCATCTCTCTACCTCTGAAATACTACTGTGTTGGTATGTTCATACTGTCATCCCTCACACACACACACACACACACACACACACACACACACACACACACACACACACACACACACACTCAAGCTATTATACAATCAAAACGACAACAAAAAATTAAAAAAATGACAAACAACTTGGAAGGAAGCTGCTCACTATACTGACAATGGAAGGGAAAAGAAAAGAGATGAACAGCCAATCATATCTACTGTATTGATATCCTGTTACACAAAAGTGCACACACACACACACACACACACACACACACACACACACACACACACACACACACACACTCACACCACACACGCACACACACACACATACACACACACACTCCTCTCTGCTGACCTGATGGGCTAGAGGCAGTGCGTTGCTCCATGGCGGGGGAGGTGGACGTGCTATTGGAGGTGTTGGTGCTCTCGTCCGAGGTCTTCTTGAAGAAGTTGTGCTGCAGGGCATAGTACGGGGAGATCCTGGTCTTGGGGTCAAAGTCCAACATACGCAGGATCAAGTCTTTGAACTTGAGGTAGTCAGCCACCGTGTGACCTGGCTCCCCTGTCCGCCGGCTCCCTGGGCCCCCTGTCTCTGCGCCTATCACTTCATGCAGCTTCCTCGACGAGGGGATTTGTACTGGACACACACAACAGGCCATCGCTGCTTTGAAGGACATTGTATGTTTTCCATCTCTATCGGTAAATAACAATTTTCATTTTAGACATTCTCTGCAGACTGCTCACTGAACGAAGAAATAATGCACCTGGGGAGTTAAACCTCATCATCTAATCCTTGAAACTGCACAACCATTTTGTTTTTTTAATACAAAGCCCACATGCCTACTGGAGCTCTCACTAGGGTTGTAGCTTTTTGTCCACATACACTTGGGGACAATAAAAGTCACAAGACTTGTGGAAATAAAAAACACTCATCCATTTGAAAACATACAAGTTACATTTCTTAAAACTTCACTGCTGTTATCCTTAAGGCTAATGAAACTAGGCCGCACCAAGGGCATTTCCATTCGGCTGGATTTACCTCTCCTAAATCATTAAGTATATATAACAACAACAACAAAATCAACACATATTAGCGTAACAACAGTTCATCAAAGGACCCCACGGGCAAATAACAGACAGGACAATCAATGTTCACTGCAGTGCTGACAATGTATCAAACTGCCAGATTACAACAATGTCACAATGTGTCATACACTGTATCCACACTCTATCAGAGATGGGATTCTCATAATGTGAAAAAGGAGGAAAAAAAAGTGCGGGGGTCCGGGGGCCGCTGAAGGCCCCCGGTGGGGTCCAGTGGGGGTCAGGGGGCGAAGCCCCCTGAAGCTGAAGATTTTTTAGAATTTAACCTGCAAAAATCAGCATCTGAGACACCAAAGTATTCAAAAGTATTAATAACCTTGATCCTACAAAAAAAAGACTTTCTCACCTTCGCCATTGATGTCTGTCAGGAAATCATGAAGACTATTGACACAGGATTGGTGATTTTATAGTCACACAATTTTCCAGCAGTTGCAAGTCAGTTTCTCATTGCTGTCCTTCACATCACATTTCAGCGAGCAGTTTAGTTTCTAATAGTAATAGCCATCCTTCAAAATACTTATTAAAAAAGTTTACCTGAACACCAATCAAATAATTTCTTATAGTTGTCCTTCAAAATACCATAAGTCTGAAGTACTATCACCAACAGTCAATGAACAGAATGGGAGACCATGATTCAGATGAATGATGAACATGAATTTTAACCTTTCAAAGAACAGTTTGGATCGAGTTGAAGAATGTCAAAAGAGCTGATGAGCAAATCTGTACTGCAGCCTAAAGCAAAAAAAAAAAAAAAAAAAAAGTAAGGTGAAAGTCACCAACCGTAAACTAATCTATTTTACACTCTTGACTCCTTCGCTGGTCTTGTGCAACTGTCAGAGAATTTATTTAATGCGTGCTGTATAGTATACTCTTCAAAAAGTTTATCTTATCTGACTGCCATTTCCTTGAATATTCTGTTGTGTTTTGCTTTCAGAGAAAAGAGAGAGAGAGAGAGAGAGAGAGAGAGAGAGAAGAGAGAGAGAGAGAGAGAGAGCAAATCATGTGGCTTATAGCCCCGCCAACAACAAGAGCCAGACGATCTTTCACTCTTGCTAGGTGCTTTTCAGCAAGAACGTGGTTGATCAATGCTGACTTGCCCCGTGAGCCATACTTGATCGCGTCATTACACCATGTGCAGACTGCTTGTCCTGGATAGGTGATTTTCCTCATGCAGTCTTTCAGTCTGAGAATCACACTGTGGCTGACGGCGCCTTTGGAACTGGTCAGCATCACTTTTGCGCTCACTTCCTCCTCCAACCACTTCCAAGTCCATTTGTTTTTAACTGAAGCATCGACTTGCTTTGCAAGAACTTTCTCGCTTTCTGCTATCTGACGAAACATTCTGGTTTTCGCTACTCTCGTCAAACCGAAAGAAAATGGCGTCAGGAAAAAAATTCGCAAACAGTTTGCCGCGTTCTCAAACATCAACTTCCGCTTTGATGGTTTCGGTCAACCGCAGAATGAAAACAAAGACAGCAGTCTCGACCGGCCCAAGCAGAAACCGGAAACATCCATTTGCGAACGGATCAATTGAGAACACAATATCGATCGACCTCTCGTCGTACATTAGCTTCATCACAAACCTACCTCTACCCCCCCCCCCCCCCCCCCCCCCCCCCCCCCCCAATTTTCTCAACGGATTTACACTGATCTCAAAAACGACCCCTGGGGCCATCAAAAAGACGGAAATCCGCCAATTGGCGGAAAAATCCCATCTCTGTCTATGAGTCAAGACTTCAACGACTCTGAAGCACAAAGACAGTGAACAGGCTACGATGAAGACAAAAGGCAACATGGTAAAGCAGATGACAGTACAGCATAACACACACATTACTGTAAGGCAAATGACATTAAATTAAATTTAGGTTACAACCCTCCCCCCAAAAAAAACACAAACAAACTGATAACACAAATTACAGTAAACTGATAAATCAAATTAATCCCCCCCCCCCCCCCCCTCTTCCAAATCAAGCAAATTACCATAAACTATGACCAAAAAAATACGAAGAAAAAAAACAATACAGCAAATGACATTATCAATGGTAGATAAAAAAAAAAAAGACAAAGTAGATAACAGTGTATTCAGACAAAACACACACACACAAAACAACAAAAGGCAAATGTCAGTATATTAACTCAAGCCCCCCCACCAAAAAAATACAAGAAAGAATGAAACAAAGCAGATGACAGTACGACAACAAAGGGCAAAAAGCAACAACATACAGTTACCAGATATTAAAAACAAACCAAAAAACAAAACAAAAAAAAAGACAAAAAGTTATAAACGAAAGCAGACAACAGCACAGTAACTCAAAAAGGCAAAAACCAATGACATAAAGCAGATGACAGAACATATTAAGATTTTTTAAAAATCATCAACATCAAGCAGTTGACAGTATAATAAAATGAGAAAAAAAAAGACAAAAACAAAAACCAGAAACCAGATGACTATACAAAAAGATAAAACAGACCTTAACCACACCCTTCCACCCCCTTCTTAAAAAAACCCAAACATACAGCAAGACAAAAAAACAACAAAAAATTCATGACAGTGTAGCAAATTAAAAAGACACAAATAGTATAAAGCAGATGACGGTATACTATGATGAAACAGACGCCCTGCTCTCCAACCCCCGAACCAGGTGATAGTACAGTAACATACAAACAAAAAATATAAACAAAGCATATGTCATTGACTTAAAAAAGGCAAAAAACAAAAAGCCAAGAGTACAGAACGATAAAAAGAGATAAAATAACAACAGTAACAACAACATACAGCAGATGAAAATGTAGGAAAATCTAAAGGTAAAGGTGACTGTGCAAGAAAGAAAAGGATAATTTTCTTGCGCAAAATTCCCAGCAAATTTATATTTCTGCCACCCTCTTAGACCGCTGTTACATCTGGGTGTTTTGATTAGCCAACCTTAGACAGACATTGCCATGAGTTCTTTCAGTACATACTGAAGACATAACATCATTTTGCTTGTTTGTTTATTTGTTTTAAAGTTTGAAGTGCAAACACGGAAACAGAAGTCAAAATACTTGTGAACAAAGCAAACAAACAAAAATCCCTACAGCAAATTTCAAGACCACAGCCAAAGCAATTTCCTAATTACTTCCCCTGACTTTCTTTGCTTTCCCATTGTGGGCTTAGCTATGAACATCATGGTTTAACCCCCCTGGGATTCTTCTTTTGACAAAAATGATTCAAGGCCACTTCAGCCAACTATGACTTGTGAGTCAGGATCGGCTAAATCTTTAATTCCTTAAGGGTTCCTCAGAGATACACATTTCATCTACCTGTCTTGGCGATTCCAGGCCCTGAAAATTGATGTTTATATATTCATATATGTCCTCTGCAATTTTCATCATAGAATTTACACTATGTGAGACAATTCCGTCAATACAGAAACATCTTATTATTAGACCATATTCAAGTCGCCTTGCAATGATCATTGGGAGCCCAGTGGCAAACAAGAGGCGTGTGATGTATATTCGTGGAAAATTTTTCATGAAACTATGTAGGCTAGCCACTCTTGCACTGTGCGCCACACATTCCTACATCCATAATGGAGCCATTTTGATAATCCGAACCTTCGCGTTGCATAGATCGCCTGACATTTGTCCCATTCGCTGGATGATCACCCAGAAGCCAGAGATGAACGGTCCATTTTGTCTCTGAAAAGCTGAACTACATACGGTTTTCCATGTTGTTCGCATTTGGCCGAATCGCGTGATCTTGCGGTCCAATCATAGACTTGGGTTGTCTAATTTGATGACTCATGTTGGTTTTCAGCAGAGCAGAATTCTAAAGTGGCAGCTGTTCATCGATTCAGAACATTCTAAAACATCCCAGAAAATTACATTTTTTTTAATTGACTTCGATCGAGGCGAAATTTTATGCGTCAGATACGGACATTTATGCATAAGAATTATCACTGAATATGGACTGACGCTGCGATGGTGTTTTGCAACATACTCATTTCATTTTTAAAACAGATTTTTCATTGATAACTTCAAGATCAGCCTTTGCTTCGAAACTCTCTGGTTGCCTCTTTTGGATATTGGTATAAATTTACTCACTTTCATAATGAAACATAAGAATATAAATGTTTTGTACACACACACACACACACTAAAATAAACACTAAAATAAGTAAATAAACATACACACCTTTTGTGAGCCAATGGGCATGCATGAGCAGGCTTTCAAACAAAAACTCGGTAAAATAAGGTGAAAACACACAAAATAAATAAATAAAAAGGAAAAAGTTCTCCTACCTTCTTGTTGTCTCGGGGCTTCTTGGGAGCATAGTTCCCATCAGGCAAGAGGTCAAAGTACTTGCGTGTTTTCTGTGCCTGATCCAGAATATGTCTGGGTGGTACCCCCAGCACCTCCACGATCTTCATCATCTGGTCAAACTGACAAACACACAGCACGATTCAACTTTGCGACTCCACAAATGTCATCGTATAATCAGATTGGTATCACAGTCTAATGTATTTGAAAGGAACACATTCAACTCTGCAAAACAAGTGACAAATTCTGTCTGCTTTAGTACCCTGACCCCCTTAACTCACCTCTCATTTTGCCTATTCTACTCCTCAACTCTCCTCTCATGTTGTCTACTTTACTCCTCAACTCTCCTCTCATGTCTACTTTACCCCTCAACTCTCCTCTCATGTTGTCTACTCTACCCCTCAACTCTCCTCTCATGCTGTCTACTTTACCCCCCCAACTCTCCTCTCATGTTGTCAACTTTACCCCTCAACTCTCCTCTCATGTTGTCTACTCTACTCCTCAACTCTCCTCTCATGTCTACTTTACCCCTCAACTCTCCTCTCATGTTGTCAACTTTACCCCTCAACTCTCCTCTCATGTTGTCTACTCTACTCCTCAACTCTCCTCTCATGTCTACTTTACCCCTCAACTCTCCTCTCATGTTGTCTACTCTACCCCTCAACTCTCCTCTCATTTTGTCTACTTTACCCCCCCAACTCTCCTCTCATGTTGTCTACTCTACTCCTCAACTCTCCTCTCATGTTGTCTACTCTACCCCTCAACTCTCCTCTCATGTTGCCTACTCTACCCCTCAACTCTCCTCTCATGTTGCCTACTCTACCCCTCAACTCTCCTCTCATGTTGCCTACTCTACCCCTCAACTCTCCTCTCATGTTGCCTACTCTACCCCTCAACTCTCCTCTCATGTTGTCTACTTTACCCCTCAACTCTCCTCTCATGTGGTCTACTCTACCCCTCAACTCTCCTCTCATGTTGCCTACTCTACCCCCCAACTCTCCTCTCATGTTGCCTACTCTACCCCTCAACTCTCCTCTCATGTTGTCAACTTTAGCCCTCAACTCTCCTCTCATGTTGTCTACTTTACCCCTCAACTCTCCTCACCTGCTGACCCCTTTAACCTTCACCTCCCCACTTTCGCTGACCCTTTCAATCCCTGACCCAAACTCTCCTAGATATTGCTGTTTGCTTGAACCCCCCCCCCCCCCCCCCCTCCCCCAACACTCTTCTGCTGTTGTCAGCTTTTAACCCCCAAATCTCCTCTGCTGTTGACCTTTTTACCCCTAAACTCTCCTCTTTTGTCCCCTTTAACCCCCCGCTCTCTTCTACTGTCCCCTTTAGCCCCCCCCCCCCCTCCCCCCCAATCCTCTACAAGTTGCCCTTTTAACCACCTCTCCTCTACAGTTGTCCCCCTTTAACCCCCAATTCTCCTCTACAGTTGTACCTTTTACCCGTCAACTCTCCTCTACCGTCCCCTTTATCCCTCAGCTCCTCTCAACTTCTGTCGACTTTCACCCCTCAACTTCTGTCAACTTTCACCCCTCAACTTCTGTCGACTTTCACCCCTCAACTTCTGTCAACTTTCACCCCTCAACTCTGCTCTTCTGGTACCTGCTTCACCCATCAACCCTTCTCTACTGGTGTCTGCTTTAAATCTACACCTCAACTCTACTCTGTTGTGATCACATTGACCCCTGAACTCTTCCCTAGTGTTCACCCCTTAACCTCTCATCTCTCCTCAGCCGTACTCATGACTGTAGTCCCCTTTAGCCCGCAGTCCACTCAAGTCTTTGCTTTGGGCTTGTTCAGTTCTCCTTTATAGGTATGAAAAGCGCGTCCACTACACCCCATCCTACCTCGTTGGATCCGGCGAAGAGGGGCTCCCCTGTATGCATCTCCACCAGGATGCATCCCAGGCTCCACATGTCGATGGCCAGGTCGTACGGCACGCCCAGCAGCACCTCCGGCGACCGGTAAAATCGGCTCTGGATGTACTGGTAGATCTGTGGGAGGAAATGAGTTGTGAGAACAGGGCTGTTTGGGAGTTGTGGGTGCGAGTCTTGTACTTATGTGATACACGCATCACAAATTCTATGGAAATACATCACTGAACGTTTTTAATTAAAGTGTGTACACATACACTCATGTTGGTAGGTATACATATTTCTACGTAAAAATATATATACAAAGAGGCATCTCTAGCTACAAACTTCATCCATGGTCCAGTATGCTAAAATAAGAGATGACGGAGAAGTAGCAAAACACTCAGGTTTAAAAGACATATACCTTAATCCTCACAGACAAATACACTTGAACTGATCATGGTCAGTTGAAAAGATATCCTCGCCTAGAGGTTGAACATAAATTAAAGAAAAAAATGATCAGGTCTACAAACGCCAAACTTGGTCAACTGAAGCAGCAAATGCTCTCCAGTTAATTATAATTACCCTTAGTGACACAGATTACATGACACTGACAGTGATCGTGCCACAGATTTTGCCAGGCAGTTCTGGCCACAGGCAGTATGGCATTGAGAAGACAATGGACACCAGCTGAACAAAAATTGGAGCGGCTGCGTCCCCCTCCCCCCTTTCCCGTGCCCCCAAACACCTCCCCTTTACCTGCCATTTACTTTTTACAGTTTGATCAGCAGGCTTAGTTCTGCTATGAAAATCGTGACACTAAAATGTGAAGAGAAAATTGCTAGAACTGTCTGTGTCAGCACATACACACGTCACTATCTGGACACCTGTGACGGCTATCAAAGCCTGTACATGCTGAGCCTGATTCTTTGTAACTGTTGCCTGTAAAGAAAGGACTCATGGCTAACAAAGCCTGTAAACAGACAGCCTGATTCTTTACAACTGTTGCCAAAGAAAGGACTCATGGCTAACAAAGCCTGTAAACAGACAGCCTGATTCTTTATAACTGTTGCCAGTGAAGAAAGACTCGTGGCTAACAAAACAAACCTGTAAATGCAGAACCTAACTGTTCATGTTCATCTCCAGTGAACTAAAAATGACCTGTTAACTAAGCACTAACTATAACTCGTAGAAATCATCACTTTTTGTTAGCTTAAACTAACACTTAAACTTTATGCCCCAAGATTCAAACACATGTGACAATAAATATTATGTGTATAGAACAGGATGCCCCAAGATTTAAACACATGTGGCAATAAATATTATATGTATAGAACAGGATGTTTATGTGCAACATTATGTTCATATGTTCTGTCACAACATTTATTTGATGCACTGTTAGATCATGTGTATCCTGAACATCATTTTAAACTCATTACTGCCAACAACTTCAGACTGTCGGTGGAACTGTGCCACCAGCACAAATTTTTTCAAATAGCTCATACTTTGACCATATGCGCCTACTGACCACACACCGATCAGTTTCATATCAGATTATTATGACAAGACATTGTCAGCATTTCAAGTAGTTGGATGTTACAGACACAAATTAGCATTTTAAGTGAAAGATCATTGTGTCGTCTGTTGTCAGTTCTCACAGCCAATCAGCACTGACTTTATTCGTTGATGAAGCGTCACAATTTGTTTCCACAAATGTGTGGAAAAGAGCAGAATCTGAATCTTGGCCCATCATTTTCAAAACTGACCTCTCAGTTTGAGCCAACAATGGGTCAGTGGTCAATCACATCTCAGTCTGCAGCTCTGTTGCTTATCACCGACTTCTTTCCTTGATACCAAAATAGTTCAAATGAACAGTCTCGTAGCTGCTAATCTTTTTTATAGTCAAAATGAAGGGGTGGGACGGACTGAAGATTTGGATTTCAGCTTTACACTGAAAGCATTTTCAACTCCTTATATCTTCAACTGACAAGTGCGTGATTAAAAAAAAAAGAAAACATGTTTTCCACAACATATAAATGCCAAAATTCATAGGACATTTGAGTTTTATTCTGCAAAACATTACCAGCACATTTTTAAACAAAAGTTGGAAGTTCTGGATTTGTTTTTCACTAACTTCAACATTTGGGGAATGATTTCTAAAACAGTGACATTCTGGAACAATTTGGGACTGTTGGTAGGTATGCACTATTGCAATCACTGTTTGCAATAGTTTGTTTTATAAAGAAAAGCTTACAAATTAAATAAGAATTTTTTTTCCAAATCACTTATTTGGTTTTAAATATAATTCACTCATTTATAAACTGAAACTGGTAAATGGTTAAGAGATCCATCAAACACAACACACAGAGAAAAAAAGGACAGGAACACACACCTTACAATTTACATACCTAATCAACATACACCTTCAAATCTCACAGTTTAAAAACACAGAAACACACAGGCATGCACTCACCCTCTGCCCAAGCTGACAGGAACTGCCAAAGTCCACAATTTTGATTGCACTACGCTTGGGGTTACACAACAGAATGTTTTCTGGCTTCAGGTCACAGTGAATAATGTTCATTTCTGGCGTGGCCAAGAACAGCAAGGCTGTGCACAACTGCTGAGCAAATTTACGAGTCAAGTTGAGGGACACCCCTCGAAAGTTTGTGTTTCGTAACAAGTCATACAGGTTGTAGGAGAGCAGCTCGAACACCAGACATAGATGGTTCCGGAACATGAAGTGCCGTTTTAACCGTACTGTAACACACACACAAAAAAAACAGTCGTTAGGTATGCTGCAAAGGTGAACATAAGCATATGAAGAGACTCAAGATAAAGGAGGGTGAGTGTGGGGTGAAGAGTGAGACAGAGGAAGACAAAAAGAAGACAGGGATGGAAGGAGAGCAGGATGACAAGGGCTTGGGTCTGTGGCATGCTTTCTTTGTTTAGTAACCATGCCTATCATTAGTATCAACGAAAAGTAAAATAATAAAGAACAAAAATATCCTTCTCTCCCATGGTGAGACAATTACTCGACAATAAGTCCAAACAAATACCGCTTGTTACGACACCCATTCCCTAGAGCAAATGCAGACAGAGGCACACAGAAAGAGCAAGTAAACTTTCTCAATAAAGGATGCTCCCAGCTCATCGATACACCCTGCTCTGACAGATGTTCCCAGCTCATCCATATACCCTGCACTGACAGCAATAACTCAAGAAATGAACAAAAACAAATGAACAATTATTCACGACTGGCAAAGCCTTCTGACCTTGAACACTGTCAGACAACTGTTTCATAAAGAGACACAACTGTTTCAACTACAAACTGCCAAAGGCACACACGATTCAAGTACTTGCAAACTCGCATACATGTTTTCTATGATCCTGTCAAGAAAGAAGCCTATCTGTTGACAGGTCAGAGTTCCCTTTTGATACACATCAATTTCCAAAAACAAATCAGTGCAACAACTGGAGCACAATAATGCTTATTCTCCCTCACATTAGACGGAAAGGTAGAGGATTGCAGACACGGCAAGTTTGTGGGCCTGAAGGGTTCAGACATTCAGTTTCAAGCATTGTTCATATCTGTCTGCAGCCTTGAGAGCATCAAACTGGCAGATTAGAGCCATGTTCTATTTGGGTTATCTCTCCCTATCAATGTCGCCTACAATGTCCAATCAGCACCACTTTCTCAGATCTGGAGCAGATAACCCATGCGAGGCTTACTTCCCTTCCCACTGTTTTCACTGACACAGATTCAATCATAAATTCACTTATACAATGTATTCATTAGTTAAAAAAAAAACCACAGGAGCAATGAAAACAGTGAATTCTGCATATAAACGCATCTGACTACATAAAAACAGCTGAGTGGGGAAAACGTAATAAAAACTAATTTTACTGAATGTAAGCTTGTGTTTTACACACGGCGATGTTTGATAACAAAACATGTTGTGTCAGCAGGGTTCACTACCAAAAGTTTACACTGGTATCCATGAAGTATTAAAGCAGTCTTGCTTTACTGCTCACACCTTACTTGAGCAGAGGTTTTTTCTAAAATGACTTGAAACATGTCACCATCTCACACTCTAGTTTTCATACTGCGCAGTATTATCACCAAAACGATGGAACCATTTTCTCCCCACATTTGCTCATGGTTTTGAAAACCTATCTTTTTTCTTTTCTTTTAAGACTGTGAACATGTTCTAACATTATTATACTGTAGTGGCAAACTGAAAAATGTGGCGACAGCATAACAACTGATTTCAGAGATAACTGAGAGACAACCGGACAACTTCTGGTGGACGCTAGTGTGCATAGATTACATACATTCCACTACAACTGTCATTGTGGAACCAGACGGACAATTCTAACAGTATCAGCAAAGTGCACAACCAACGAGGAAGATGAGGTCGACATTCATTTGAAATCAAAATAAAGGCATTAACTATTCAGAAATTCAGTTAAATCATTGGTGCAGATACAAAAACATTTGCGAGTCACTTGACGGGACATTCAATTTTGAATTCCACTCACACACCTGCATTTCTACTCGCCTGTGGAGACTGGGCAACTGAAACTGTCCTGTCCTGTGTCTGTGTGTATTCACTTATCTTTCAAAGATTTCTATTAAAGTTTTTTTGTCAAATGCAAATTTGCTTCTTTTCATGTGTTCTAGGTTCCAGAAAATCACTATCCTAAAGAGTGACATTAATATCTAAACTGCTCTTCTGAAAACCAAGTTAGATTTCGAAATGGGTACTGTCGACTTATTCACAGTCAAGCTTTGCCTCCTCATTATCAAGGGAGGAAAGAGAAATTGCAAGTCCTTAGGAAAACACATTAGTATGAGCAAACGTTCTTAGCTGTACTGTATAGTCCAAAACCATGACACGGTATTAGGTGTAGAACCTTATGGAATGAAAGGATTAAAAAAAAAAAGCTTTTCTTGCATCTCCTTTGATGGTAACATGAAAAGAGCTGTTCATTTAGATGACAGCATCAAGATTCTACACTGCAGCCAGTGTAAGATAGGATTAGCTGGCTCAGATAACACATTACAATTCTAAACTGCAACCCGTGTAAGATAGGATTAGCTGGCTTAGATAACACATCAAGATTCTAAACTGCAGCCGGTGTAAGATAGGATTAACAGCCAGCAGTAAGTCTTGTCATATGGTTGTACTTCTGGGCATGACATGAGCCATTTTAATCACCATGTCTTTTCAAACCTGGTGATCGCCGGAGAGCTCTTGCACTTTGGTATTCCTATATATATGCCTGAGCAAAAGCTGAATTTCTAGTTGATGCCTCCACTCAGATTGCATGGAAAACAGGCCAATCGTCAAACAGGACAAGCAGACCCGAGACCAAAACATGGTAGTTCCACTGGTTTGCACTTTACACATCCCCTGATCAAAGAATAAAAACTCGTGCCATGTCTCCTGGGTGGGGAGGGGTGCATATGACAACCCCTCCTCTCTCACGACAGTTCAACGTAACTTTCACTGGACTGATCAGGAACCATCAGTACCCTTTTGGCCCAGCCCTAAAACCATGAGAACCCCCACTTGGAGCATGTGAGGTTTATGACAGCTGTAATCAGACAACCTTTGGTGCTTGACATGAGGAGTGAGGGTACTCAATGACCAACAGGATCCAATCATGCTGCAGCTGGGTGTTTTTGGTCTTGTATTTATAACTGAAGTAAATCTGTCAACTGAGATTGGAATGGTCTTGAATATGCTGCCACCTTTCATTCCTTGAACAATCTGTTACGTGTGTATGAGTAATGGATTAAGGCTTCTGACCATACCACAACTGCTAGCCAACGTACATGACACATACTGAGGCAGTCTTGGGGTAAAGAAGTGCATGACCATAAAAAGGTTAATTTTTTCAAAGTGACACTCATTCACCTCGACTGCTGTTTTGATTACTCTGAAGACTAACAACATGCATGCACATGACCCCAGCATACCTATATAATACTTGTTCTCGGCATCCTGGCGATTCATGAGCTCCAGAAGCTTGACTTCAATCTGGGCCTGGTTGAGGAAAGGCTTCTTGTTCTTGATGATCTTGATGGCAACATGCTCCTGGTCTGCATGGTCATAGGCTTTCACCACCTAGAACAAAACACCCGTCATTACCTGCACTGTGTACACTGCCAGTGTCGGTTCACACACCCATCACACTGTTCATATCCTGTAAGACAGGGCAGTATCGGGTGAAATAAAGGTGTTGGCAGGACAATGAACGTATCACACAGTATGAGAAAAAATCCAAAGGGCCAGTGAATGGCTGAAGCAGAACTATCCAAGCATATTGTGATCAAAGTCGACCGTATACTATTGTAGACTGCAGTTTAACACTACAATATACTGCTTCTTGCTGTAGGCAACAGTATTACGGTATATAACTGTTGTACTCTGAAGTGTACAATCTATATTGCTCGTTTATCTTGCGATGTGTAAAAATCTATGGTCTACAATATATTATTCAGGTAACCTACAACATACTGTTATGGTCTACTGCACACTGTTGTACTATGTAGTCTGCACAACATATCAGTCGCATTTTAGGTTGTGCTCTGTGATCATCTATGGTCTACAATAAACTACTCTGGTAGTATCTCACTATCTGTGGTCCACTATATCATTCAGATAATCGAACACTTACATTGTGGCCTGCTGAATACTGTCATAGTCTTTAGCATAATGTGATCTACAGTTAACAGAATGAACAGTACTGTTGTGGTCTATAGTATACAGTTGTGGTCTACATTTGTTTTACTGGTCTACAATCTTGTTATAGTTTCCAATTACATTGCGGTCTGAAGTTAACAAAGCAAATCATGAGGTTGTGGTCTACAAAATATTATTGTCATCTACAATACAATGTTGTTGTCATAAAGATCATTACCACAGTCTTCAAGTACATTGTGATCGTTAGTTTCCAGAACACATTACATACTTGCAGTGTATCAGGATCACTGAAGGAGTCTTCAAGAATATTTCGGTTGACAGAACTTTATGAGAATGAATTATACTATACTGTTGTGGTGTACAGTGTTTTGTTGTTGTCCTCAATTACACTGTGGTTAATAGTTGACTAAATATACAGTACTCTTGTGGTCTTCAGTATCCATGTGCTCTCTGGTTTACAGCGAGCGTATTCTGAAGGTCTGCAATACATCATCATTATATATCGCTCCCACACTAGCATTGAATGGCTCTGCTGCTTGATCACTCACCTGTCCAAAAGAACCTTTGCCGATGAGGGAGTCCACCTCGTAGCGATCTAACCACTTCTCCCCAGGGGTGATGATGTAGTCATGATTGGCATCATCATAGCCATCGTTGAAGACATGGGCATTGACCTTGTTCTTCTTGTTACCACTCTCATCGCCTCGGGTAGTCTCCTGGGCCCGCCGCTTCTTCTTGGCGTAGTACACCTGTCAACACAACTTCTTCTTTTGCTCTCTCTCCTTCTGTGTGTGTGTGTGTGTGTGTGTGTGTGTGTGTGTGTGTGTGTGTGTGTGTGTGTGTGTGTATGTGTGTGTGTGTATGTGTATGTGTGTGTGTGTGTGTGTGTGTGTGTGTATGTGTGTGTGTGTGTGTGTATGTGTGTGTGTGTGTGTGTGTGTGTGGTGTGTGTGAGTGTGTATGTGTGTGTGTGTGTGTGTGTGTGTGTGAATGAATGTGTGTTTGTGTATGAATATATATATGTGTATGTGTGTGTGTGTGTGTGTGTGTGTGTGTGTGTGTGCGCGCGTTTGTTTTCTGATACATGCATGCATGGGAGTGCGAGTGCGAGTACATGAGTGTGCATGAATGTGTGTGCGTGCGTGTATGTGATTTTATGTATATGTTAGTGCATGCATGTTTATACATGCATGTATGTTTGTGTGCGTGGCAAAATGAGATAAGAAGAAAATGGCACTGCACCACATATATAATTAGGAAAACACAGCTGCCCACCTTCTGGATTTAAATTCAGGAACCAAAGCAAAGGGTGCAAGGGGAAGTTAAACTTTGGACTGAAATCACAGGTCAACTGATGCAGCGATGGCTTAAACTGATCACAGCAGGGCTCACACAGAAAACTGTGTTCACTACATGGGTTGCTGGCATGCACTGAACAACAGATGGCTGGACTCGGCAACAGTATAGATTTTCATTATCATTACCCCCTCCCATCCCTCCTCTCCCTGTCTTCTTGAATGACTGCACACCCTATATTTTCTGATAGACGTTAACAAAACATGAAAACTCGGGATTTTTTTTAAATTGAGAACTTAAAAAAGCTTACTTTTAAGATATGGAAACTCGGTAAAACTTCAGGAGTTTTGGCAGCAATTATGAAAAATGTACTGGGTCCACACTACAACCTGTTAAGTTTGTACAGATGTATACCCCCACCCCTCCATCTTCCTACCACCTGTCCCCCTCCACCCCCTAATGCTTACAACAGAGTTCACAATAATTGATACAAAGAAAGATTAAAACATCTGCCCCTTGAAATGTTTCAAATGATGGGTGCGTTAAAAAAGAAGAAGCAAGTAACACAAACCGAGTGTTTTTTAAATCTTGATTTTAAACGTGTACTGAACAGTGAATGAGATAAACGATTGCTGGCAACACACAAAACTTAAATTCTATTCGTCATATCCTCGATGTGCAATTATGATTATGATCTGTCAATTTTATTGATTGTGTTCAGTCAACTACTTGACTCAATACAGCACCTATTCAAACATATCTCATGATAATGTTGTTCTTGTTAGTCATGTTTTCATAAGCGGATACTTGTAACAAGCTGGCATCAAAACAGCTGCATACACTGACACAGTGGCCTGTAATCTAAGGACACATGATCTTTAGTAAACATTTTGAGGTCACACCTGACATTTCTCAGTGTGAACACTTTCAAAATTAGACTAATCAATTATCAAATTAGACTTGATACGTTGGAGTCAACCATTAGACTACCACGGACAACAAAAGATATTCAGACTGGGCCATTCTCACACAATGTTTGGTTGGCTGGTTATTTTCAGGAAGACTCAACTGGTCCTACTTGCTAGACCGCTTTACGTTTGTCATCCAATCCAGGTGGAGGATGACAGTAGTGATGATGGCCTAAGATGTCAATCCCAGTTAAAGTCAAGTCAATTCATCTGTCGCCCCAGAGAAGAGGGAGGGGAAAAGGGTGGGAGGGGATACAATGGGGGGAATGTAGGTGGGAGCAGTGGTCATGAACTGGGTAAAGCTGGTTTAAACTGTCTCGGCCCCCTCCTCCTCTCCCAAATCTTTATTTTGGCGAAGATCAATGGATTCTACAGTACTGTTTATCTTCATGTGAAACCATTTGGGGCTGTTATAGCCATTAGTAACGGCTATTCTGGTAAAATAAAACATCGGGCATCATCCATGACCCATAATGAACATACCTACACATTCTCAGAAAGATCGGCCAAGCATTTTCTGAGATATTCCATATAGAAGAAAAACCGTTCGGGCCCATTATAGCCATTAGTTACGGAAGAAAAAACCGTTTTGGGCCGTTATAGCCGTTAATAACGGGCTATTCTGATAAAATAAAACATCGGGCATCATCCATGACCCATAATGAACATACCTACAAATTTTCAGAAAGATCGGCCCAGCAGTTTTGTCTGGAGCGAGTGGAACACATTTTGACCACAGACACTGGACAGACAGACAGACAGACAGCATTTCTTCATTCCCATTGTAAAGTACTCCCCGTTCTATAAGAACTGGGAGTACAAAAAGGGAGCGAGCTCCTGAATCTGCATCGCGTCACTGACCTCATTGATATGCTTGTAGGTCTTGATGAGGTCCACAGACAGCTTGCGGAGGGGAGCCGCGGTCGGGTCGCGGAAACTGTTGGGAATGCGGTTCTGCATAGCGGCGGCTGCGTCCTGTTGCTGCTTCTGCAGCACTCCCGCCATTCTCGTGAGCCCCCCACCGCGCCCACCTTCCACGGTACGAGGTCGCCAAATGGGAGTCCGCCCTGGCAGGCTGCTAGTACCTGACCACCTCCACTACCCACATGCATCCGCAGCTAGTGGCCACCGTTCTGTCATAGTGTCACAACCATGGTGTGCCTGAAACAGATCATATAATTCATGAATGAGATATATATATCAACAATTTATTAATGGATGAGAGAGAGAGAGGGGGGGGGGGGGGGGGGGAGAGAAGAGAGAGAGAGAGAGAGAAAGAGAGAGAGAGAGAGAGAGAGGGGGATACAGAAGAAGAGAGAAAGAGAGAGAGAGAGAGAGAGAGAGATCTTCATCTGTGTGTGTGTGTGTGTGTGTGTGTGTGTGTGTGTGTGTGTGAGAGAGAGAGAGAGAGAGAGAGAGAGAGAGAGAGAGAGAGAGAGAGAGAGAGAGAGAAACACATTTTCAGCAAATGATCATTTTAATTAACAGCATGGAGGACAACAAGAAAAGTCATAGTGCTGATCAGGGTTGGGCTAAAACAAAACCACCGCACCAAACACCAAAACCCACTAATGACCCGTGTGACACTTCTATGCTAACTGAGATTGCAGATCGTTACCGTGATTTTCAACCTTCAAAAGTTTAATTTTCACTTTTTCAAATGATTTGCACGGTTTCCAGCTAAAAAAAAGGGGCCCATGGGCTTGATCTTGAGTTCCTATCAGCTTGTTCGAAATGGTTGTAATTTTCAAGAATGACACCACCGCACGCTTTCTGATCACTTGGGTTCAGCTACGTTAGAACTCTTAGTGCCATTTCTGCGCATTTTGCCATTTTCAACACATATCACACTCATAATGAATGGGAACCACTATTTCAAGAAACTGACAATCACCAATCAAAACCTAACAAAACAAAGGGCAACCGAAGCCTGTGAAGACCAAGATCTACCAAAAACAAATGAAACATATTAAAACAGATTCCCCCCCCCCCTCCCCCTCCCGTTTCAGCTTTACAATACTTAGGAACAAAAACAATTCAAGCCTCGGCCTTGCTATTCTTTGTCACGAAACTGCAGAAAAAGGCTTTTCTGTTTTTAACCACCATTTTCATCATCTACGAACAGTTGTTTTTCTGAATATTAAAATAAATTACTAACTTTATGGCATTCGGGAAGTTGGTTTGGCTGTAATTATGGAGTAAAAGCTTACAAGTGACATGTAGCTCAACACAACACTACAAGCAATGGAATGTTCAACTTCTTTTTAAAACTTTGCATCTGTCTTGCCATCAAAAACAGCAGACAAGGCATTTTGTAATTAAAACAAGGACTTAGTACTCAACACACACAACTTCACAAGGTGTTGATATAACTGACTTGAAGTGTTAGTGGGGAAAAAAGGTAAAAAGTTATGAGCATCTTTTCACAGTCACAAAGTGTGTCATCAGAGTTCCTGTTTATTGGTAATACAAATATTTCACCATCCGAGACAATGAAATCCAATTAAAAAAAACAACAACAACAAAACAAACAAACCATCCACAAGTACTGTGTACTGATTTGGTTTTCATTTGTACTGATTTGGTTTTCATTCAATCAGACATTTGCAGTGGGAGAGTGGACCTTATGTTTGTTGCCACATCAATCTGATCAACTCAGTAATGACCAGTTATGACCAGGTTACCTACCAGTTCTGTTTGACCCATTTGCCTTCACCGACTTGTTCGCCATATCAGTGAACATTACAAACTATTAGCATGATCACTGTCAATGTAACCAGTGCATCAAAGAAGAATGAAGCTGTTACCATACAAACCACAAATGACATTGTTAACTGAGCAACTATCAACCCTCATCTTCTGCCAATTATGAGAAGACTGCTCATTCTTCGTTTTAATTGTTCTGGATGTTAATGTCTTGCCCGGGGAACACCCAAGAGGTCGAAACGCGTCATGTTTTGTCTTGCAATTTGTTTGTACTTTGTCCCTGTTGTTTGGCAGACTCGCTAACAATCCTTTTTAAATTCATAAATGTTTCTCACGACAGAATATTGTTTCAACAGGTGTCCTAATAGTACTATTATATGAAGACAAAAAGATAAACACAGAACTCCTGTAGTAGACTTCCATGAAAAAATTATTATTGTACCAATTTCTTCATGACTGTGAACTATTTATAAGCATGATGAAGGTAAGAAGTATTGTATGTATTCTTCATCTTAGATCACTATCTCAATTCCTAAGCTGTAATTTTTACTTTCCCACCTTTAGTGCTCATAACCAATTATTAATATCCATTTCAAGTGCTGAGTGATAAGTGAACGTACAAAAATTTACTGTGCATGCAGCATAATGTGTTTGTGACAAATGAAATGCAAAATCATGGGCACAATGACTTAATAAGTTAATTACTGCATTTTTGTTAAAGTTTGAAACCATTATAGTTATTCAAGAACTCAAGGCAAAAGTATAGTTCAAGATCTCAAGCAAATATTCTGTGCAAAACAATATGAATAACAAATTCTGAAATCCATGTTTAGAACACAAGCTTAATCCAGCTTTAAAAACTGGAAATTTAAGTCTCTATCTGGCAGATGGGAATTCTAATACAGCACAAGCGCTAGCTGGTTACAGGTGAAAGTATATTTGATATAAATTTCCTAAACTTGGTCACCTTTTTTCTGTATTACTATTAGTTTCTATTCGCAATGAAACTATTAACAGACGTATAAAAACATGATTAATGTCTATATACATGCAGGCTTTTCTACCTTATAAAAGGAAGCAGTGGCCATACATGTCAAGTATATAACACTAACAGTAGGCAAAGTAAATATTAACACTATCGATTTTTAATCAAAAATAAAATAAATCTTGATTTTTAACGTGAATGATGACACTTGTAAATCGTAATTTGGTTAGGCTTTATTCATAAACTGTGAATCAAGAAAATGACAGCATCCACGCAAGTCAACAAAGAAACAAAAGTATTCACATTCCGCAAATTTTGAATAAATCAAATGCTGTCTTTATGAAGTAAAAACAAAAGCATTGTCTGAATATTTTATGTTGATAGCTCTGAACAGCAGAATTATAATTGATCTTTTTTAAATCAGTTAAACTGAAAACCTAAAAATATGAAAAAGTCATCAATCAAAATCACTTCTAACAGATAATGTGTATAAGTTTTAAAATTTGAAAGGTTGCTCTTTTGCACATGAGGGGGTAGCCAGTAACGGACAAAACAATCTATACATAAAAATCAAATGGTTGCTAAGGACAATAATGAACAATTATGCTTCATAGGTCAATTCTTTTTTTCCCTTTTTGGTTTCACCAGTGAACTCTCAAAAACCCATTAGGCTATTTCAAACACAATAATATGGTAAATAAAAAGAAGCAACAAACTAACTACAAGAAAATGGGAAGTGCTATGGTTTACTAAACTAATGGCCATTGTGCAGTGGTTAGAGTTGTTCAATGAAAAGTTCTGCAATTTTGCACATAAGTATGAAATAAGTCAAAACCTTAATTAACATCAGCCAGTGTATGTTAAAGTTTCAACAGCTCGCACGAAAAGGACTGCAGGTATTTTTTTCCCCATCTTTTCACATCAAATGTATTTTGTTTCTATTCTATTTGCTTTTTAAACAAAACTTAAGTTTTAAAACTGTTGACTTTATGCCTTTGAATCAAATAAATTAGGAATAAGGTAAGTAAACTACAGTAATTAACAAGTGCTAGTGATATCAATGCTTACAAACTGTTTTAACTGAAAGCGTTTATGTGTATCTTCACACATTACTGCTTGTGTGTATTCGAATTTCGAGTGAATGTCTTTGTGGGTTTTTCTTTTTCAGCACAAAGAAATTCAATGTTGTCAACTTCATTGCACTTTCTCAAGTTTCTAATAATATTTATACTCTAATCTCTTTCTCTATATTGCTAATAATTTCACAAGCTGTGGTGACAGCAAAAACAAATACATCCCATAAATATAGATAGAATGTTATCTAAAGCTTTCTTAAGGTTCATACTTCCTACATGTACTGCATCATACACAGAGCTGCAGCTCACACAAAATACACTGACAATATTCATGTTTGTCACTTCTGTTGGCTGAATGACCATAGAAGTTTGCTTATCTTAACTACATTATTTTTTTAATTTGCCTCCGATGTTATAGATTTTTGTTTACACATTTTTGCAAGCTTTGGTCTCTTTGTCACGAACAACCAAATAGGCTCTATGTTACCGACTGGATGTTGACATAAGCCCAGTGATAATTCTGCATCCGGTGCTGTACCTGTCAATGTGAATGCCACCATGCAAAAGCATCACTACCACAACGGTATGTGTGTGCGCATCTGCACAACAGCATGCATTTCTCTCTATGCATCTGACCTACGAACCTTCTGCATGCCGTGCTGGGATTGTCAAAAATATGGATGTCACAAATGGCATGACTGACAATAACATGCAAGCCATATTCTAGGAATTTCTGCCCACTCCTTGTCCACAGTCTTGGCAATCAAACGTAAGAATTTACCAAAGTTGACATTTCAGAGAATCTGAAGGGCAGAGACTGGGAGGGAATAACACGGGAGAAGAGAATATGTGTGTGTGAATGTGTGTGTGTGACTATGTGTGTGTGCACATATGTGTGTGTGTGTGTGTGTGTGTGTGTGTGTGTGTGTGTGTGTATGTATGCGTGTGTGCATGAGAGAGAGAGAGATAGAGAGAGAGAGAGAGAGAGAGAGAGAGAGAGAGAGAGAGAGAGAGAGAGAAGACAGAAGAGAGAGAGAGAGAGAGAGAGAGAGAGAGAGAGAGAGAGAGAGAGAGAGAGAGAGAGAGATGCTGTCCTTGTTAGAGAGCTGTCTGATTGAAACAACAAAGCACTGATACGGAAAACAAAGGTGTAGGCCTCTGTGACATTACTACAGTGCTAGTATTAAATTACTCAATGGTAGTCTAGTTCTAACTCATCTTTTGATTTTTACGTACGAAACATCGGTAAGCAATTTCAGAATGTTCCGTCACAAATCTGTTTAAATGTGTAGTGGATTTTTAAAATTTATATTAGCATCTGTGCATGGAACTGACTTCAACGAAATGACGTCCCTAGTATGGCCCCTCACGATCAACTGAGCTACAAACAACACGAACTGAACTGAGTCGACTGCGTGGTACTACTACTTCAAACAAAAACACGCATGTACAAGACTCTAACTGTGCGATGCATTAAAAATACAAACGATCATATCAACAACTGCCTGCATTGCCAAACGCAGGCATCTCCCGATCGGGCTGAATTCCACCAACATCAACGCCGCCTTCATTCAAATGTACCTAAATGACGACTGTTTACAGAGCAGGGGGCAGTTTGCAGACGACAGTCGGAAACACGTCCAGCCTGAACGAACTTCGCGAGGCTCGTTCCTTGTTTCGATCATTTACACTAACTTACCTTCGCATCAGAAAAGAAACCATCGCGAACGCCATAATCATGTCGTGACACAGGTGTATGTTCATCCCATTTTCAATGGTGCAAACTTGTCAAAAGCAGTAATTTGGACCAAAACTATTAATGTGCGCCGAAGTCGCATCGAGCGATGATCTCCCCTGTGGCGAGACCAAAACAAAGTGAAGCATTGTGGGATGGCGTGGGTCCCCGAAGTTTTAAACCAAACGATGGGTGCCAAAGGAGTTACTCAATACTCTGATCAATCGATGCAAACCTTCAGAAGTTCAAGGATTCTAGGAACAAAGGTTTACTGACATTCATTACCTTCATGTCAGAAGACATACAAGTCGATTGGTTCATAAATTAATGACAAATTAACAAGGTTTCCTTGGGGGGAAAAATGAAGAAATGTGATAACCCGATGAACAGATAAATGTAACATTTTAAACATGTAAGCCCCTTCTCCTTCTGCCTTCATTTCTAAACGAAATACTTTCAGGTGTTCATGCATGAACAGATTCTTTCTCTCACACATATACACATGAGCGCGCGCGTGCAGGCGCGCGCGCGCGCGTGATGTGTGTGTGTGTGTGTGTGTGTGTGTGTGTGTGTGTGTGTGTGTGTGTGAAAAGCTAAAAGCTTCATTATTCAATTCATCAAAGAAATAACTGCGAATCCGAAATAATTGCTAATCCGAATTCATCAAAAGTACTGACGGATTTGTAAGCAGGAACAAATACCTTGAGTTCATCATTAAAAACCCAGCATAATAATAATGATAATAATAATGAAGAATGAGTGAAATGAATATGCAGGAAAACAGTTTCGGCAGTGTCCAGGTAAAGTCAACACTTGGCGATCATACCACAAACACAGGACAGGTAAAAGTGAAAAAAAAGTGTGTGTGTGTGTGTGTGTGGTGTGTGTGTGTGTGTGTGTGTGTGTGTGTGTGCGTGCGTGCGTGCGTGCGTGCGCGCGTGCGTGCGCACGCGCGCGTGAGTGTACAAGCGCATCTGTGTTTTGGGTGTGGCATGGGGAGGGGAACAAAGATACACGCATAACAGGCAGATCTATGAGAGAGAGAGAGAGAGAGAGAGAGAGAGAGAGAGAGAGAGAGAGAGAGAGAGAGTGTGTGTGTGTGCGTGTGTGTGTGATCACCCTCCTTGCTCCATAAACACTGACACCCATTCCTCTCCCCTTCACTCCATCGTTCTTCCACCCTTTTCTCCGAACCAAATTTATTTTTAGCCCGTTACAGAAAGAGCTGTTTGAGGCTCTCAGAGAACGTGGCCCTTGCTTTAGAAACAAAAGCCGCCATCTCAAGTTCGCTCCTCTTTGTTACGTGAGGGAGTGTGGGCGGCTGGCGACACGAAATTTGTTGGAAACGTAGGTACGCGAACCCTGTCTTCTTCCACACGAAACCCAGGTGGCTTTGTTTACGTCATGTGACTGGCCCATGCAGCTACGCAATGATTCACCTCGACCCGGCCTTGACATCGGCGCTCCACCAATCAGCGCCCGTTGTTCAGTAAGATGGCGACTGTTGCTGTGGGATAGGGCTAAGAATAGAGCGACAAGGTCGACATGGCGAGTGCGGCCAGTCTCACCTTGTGGCAAGTGGCCTCTTGCTGTCTTTCGCTTTACAGCGGTCTTTGCCCTGGGCAACAAGTCAGGAGATAGACAGGTAGATAACGACTGGTGACAGCGTAGACTTCAGCTCGTTTGGCTCACGCACGACACCTTACTCTGTCGACGGAAGGAAAGCTGAGCGAGCGAACAAGACAGCGACAATCTGACTCGACTTTCGCTTCTTCACCGGGCAGCGTGCGCGTTGGCAGGTGTAAAGAAAAACAACAAAGAAATCGATCGGAAGAAACAATCGATGCCAACAAATCGCAACTGCGCTATTAAAACTCATTGTTCTCTAGAACATGACGATATTCTCGCAGCCCGTCGCGATCGATGCCCCCACCCACCCCCACCCCCACCCATCTCCAGCTGACCTAAGCAAAACAGACGAAAAAAAACCCAACCCCCCCCACCCCCCCAAAAAAAAAAAAAAAAAAAAAAAACGCCTTCTTCTATCACTTCATGCCCGTTCCCCTCCTGCCCTTCCCCCGATTCGGATAACGGCTTGGATTGGGCGACACGCTGAGCGGCCGGTCATTCCTCCCCGAGCCAGGCAGGATAAATTTACATCGAATTATGATCATGCAAACTTCTGTTGGGGAGCACGCATCGAGCAAGTAGCGGCTTGCACCAAGTCAAAAAACAGCACGCCAGCGTGAATCGTCGCCTGACAACTGGGGAGTTTTTTTTACCCTCGTCCCTCACCCCTCTTGCATCTTGCCCTTCCCTTCACCCCCTCCCCCCTTCCTCCTCCCTCTTCCCACCCCCATCCCCTTCCATTCCACAACAGTGATTAATAATGCATCGCGCGGTGCAAACCCCAGCATCGCCACCTCGGTGCGTGTGTGAATGAACGGTTGGCAGCGATTGAACGGTTACACTTATATCGGACTGCAGTGAATGGCAACAACCGTCGACCGCCTTGCTGAATGAGCGAGCCCGGCTGCTTCGGTCGTCGGGGAACCGAAATTTTTGTGTCTCGAGCGACATGACAGTTGCCTTATTCGTTCGTTGGTAGACATTTTTGCTCCTGCTCTCCTTGTAGGTGTGGTCGATGGGCAATCTTTTTTTTACAGTGCGACGTTTTCTTTTACTTGATTCCTTTTTTCATCTGATCCTAAAAGTATGAATGACAACACAAACACACACACACACACACACACACACACACACACACACACTTGAATATAATAAGATATGCAGGCACATTTTCATTTGCACACACATACAAACATACATCATAATGAGTAGAACACAAACATGTACAAGCACACATATCCGCACACACATGCATATGTGTACCTCTCATCTTGAAACACACACACACACACACACACACACACACTGTGGCACAGACCATGAAACACACACACACACACACACACACACATGTATACACACACATTTTGCATTTTGTAGTGGCGCAGACCATGAAAGGTAACAGGTATCCAAGAACTGACCAGCACATTGGGGTAATGTTTAGGTCCGGCATCTGATAAGCTCTCTCTCTCTCTCTCTTTACAGGGATTCATCCATTCATTAATCAAGCTGTCATCCTTGCAGTCTGACCTAGCTGACGTGAAGCACACACCAACTGACTGGTCGGTCTGCCACACAGTGGCACCTAATTACACACAGAATCAAGTTTGTTTTCACACCCATCATACATCAAATACCAAAAATGTGTGTATGCGGTGACATGGTTTATGAGACTATCAAATTCACTGATTTTTTCAGCCCCAAATAACATTACTGGGGTTTTCAAGCTCTCAACTCACATTCTGTATTGCTTCCATGATGGTCATGTTCTTTAGGAGGAAAAAAAAATTCTGTATCAACAAAATGTGCAGGCACCCACAATGCACACATCTGTTCAAAGTAGGAGATAAATCCATAACTCATTAACTAATTTGCTGAATGAATGAATACCTCTTGACATGGTACTGCCTAACTGAGGTGAAGCCTTGTGCAGTTGACTAGCTCACCTTTGGTTGACAACATTTATGTAACCAAATGTATAAATTATTATTACTTGAGTTTTCATGGCCTTGGATTATTTTTCCATGTTTACATGCTTGAATATCTAATGTAAAAACCTTGCACAGTTGTTGCCATTAAAATAAACGAAAATGTACACTGTCCATTTGCAAGCTGTGTGTGTGTGTGTGTGTATACACAAGTGCATGCCACAATGCGTCTGTGCATGCAAGTGTGTGCGTGTTGGCTCATGCATGAGACCTGTTTGCATTAAAATTGCTACTGGTGTTCTTTTTCAACTAAAGTGAGCATACTTTCTTCTACAAAAATCATTGAAAATGTGTGTACGTATCTCCCAAATTTGGTAAAATTGGGGGCAAGGAAGGACATGAGTGTGGGGGAGGGGTCATAATATATGGGCATCACATGGAAGACGGAAGAGTGAAGACAGTAGAGGGATATCTGATCTTTCAGAATTTACTGTGCAAAAAGGTTTCTCCGATACCAACACAAATTACTTTCATATATCTGACTCAAAGGTATACTCTGGCACAAATCCTGGCTCTCTTACCATTTTTTCCCCCAATATTTCAGAGCCTATAGTCCCCGCTTTTGTTCCAATGTCACCCAGATGCAAGTTTGAGCACAAGTCGCTCTTTGGTCATAGTGCACAAAAACACAAAAGTAATGGTTAATCAAAGCAAGTGCAACTACCACTAAACAACTTCGTATCAAGATTTTTTTTTTCATTGTAGTTTTTTCAGTTCCTCATATTCATCGTATTTTCAAACATGTGTATAAATGTTCCACAAATAACATAAGATTTCTGTATCACCCTGACGAAAGGGTCACAGCTATATAAACAAAAACACAAATTATGTAGTACATGCAATTACTGGACATGTGTACACAATGGTTGTGTATTTTGTATTTGCTAACATGAGTGCACATGTACACATGCACATCACACACATGTACACAGTGACACCTTGCCGTAATCAATAACATTTCAGTAATATCAAGGCAAGTAGCAAAGTGTTCTGCTCACAATCAAGATGTATTGATGGAAAAGTTGGATAGTTTTTTCTTTTTATACATCGTTTGAAAGAAGACAGTGATCCGAAGTGTCTTGAATATGGCTGTGGGGCTGAACAAGTTTGCAGTTTAAGTGCAGTCATTGAAATGTGTAACAGCAGAGGATGCTGGATCTGTGTACATGAGATGGAACATAGAACTGACAGACAAACTGATGTCACTGTTTTCAGTTAGTGGACAGTTCACGTAAGTTTTGGTGATGTGATGCTTCATAGAGAGATCAGAGTCAAGACTGGCCCAAAGGTCTCTCACATTCTCAGAAAAAACAAATCTTGGCCTAGCCCAGCTGAATGGATGATGGAAGGTCACACTGAGAGGAAGAATAAGAAGATGAAAAGAGAACTGCCTCAGAGTTCTCTTCAGTCAGTTAAATTGTGTTCAAGCATCCAGTCCCTGCGAACAGTTCAGCAATTCTGCACACAGCTATTAGAGGAAAACAGATTTTGAAAATGTTTTCAGGTGAAGCAGAATCAAAGAGCTGAGTAGAAATATATCTACTGACACGTTTTGTGACAGAATGATGTGCACAAGGGAGACACTTTGAAAATCTGAAAAAACTGAAAATGAGGCAGGGGTCCAGGGGCCCCAGCACAATGGCGCGACAAAGATCGCTAACAAAGATCACTGGACATGTGTTGTCTTCAACGATAGAGAGCGTTTCCTCATTTCCGGTCATCTGCTACACTACAGTGCTGCTTCGGTCATAATACCACCAATTCAACTTTTTTCCCCAAAAAACATTTTTTGTGTGTGTGGGAATAACGAAACTTGAAAAACGGAATTTCTGTCTGGGGCCTTGCCGAGAAAACGGATTTCAGTCACCCAGACGGAAAGAGTGGCACCCATATGTGCATTCACAGGGAACAACTGAGATGATTACAAAACAAAAAGGTTGGATCCCAGAACTGACCCCTGTGGTATTCAAAACCTCGTCAGAAGCATTGTTCGGAGTGGACAAGGCACCTCACTACAAGATGGTGGTGATCTAAGCAGTAGAACTAATGGGACTAATCAAATCGTATCAAATGCTGCAGAAAGATCTAAAGAGAAAAGAGACTTTATGGTGGAAAAAAAAAATCATTCACAATAGACAAAAAAGATTTGATGAAGTTTCTATAGAAAGTAGAATGATTAGCAAGATAATCAAGTTCCAAGTGAGGACTAATAATGAGATTATCATTATAATCCACTTCCATGTGCTGACTTGACGTCCTTCTCCAAGATCTCTGGTATTCAGTAAGGCAGACTTGACACCGATGATGTGTTTCACATTGAACACAACCTTAGCTGATCTATCCTATATATACTGAACAACATTAAAAACGCACCGTTTTGATTTGCCGATTTCTCATTTGGAAAAAATGTGTATTTGGATTTGGTATATTAACACAATTTTTAAGGGACACAGATTCACACTGCCTCGGTTTCTCCGCGCTTGCCAACGTTCGTGTGACGCCCACGTGCAACTCGCCCAAAACACTGTTTTTGCCACTGGGCCGAGACTGAACGTAGCTCATCTGTTTCTTTGTCTCAAATGGTGAGTTTGAAGTCATGCCGACTGGAAAACGGTGTCAGTTGTCATTCGACCAGGCGAAGTGGTCCGAAAACAATGCCGCGACTGTCTATGCAAGAACGCGAGCGAGCCATTGGAATGTTAATGGTCGGCATGTCATCGAGAGAGACAGCCAGACAACTGAACTGCAGTCACTCTACAATTGTAAGGCTATCACAACGTTTGGCAGCGACTGGTTCCACCACTGATCGGCGCCGAACGGCCAACCTCGTGTTACCACACCAGTGCAGGATCGATCCATTCGACAGCTTCATCTTCGTAATCGATTCCTTACAGCAGCAGAAACATGTCGCCAGGTGGTTGGTCGACGGGGTCCAGTGTCTGGACAAACCGTTCGACGTCGATTGCAAGAATCAGGGCTCAATGCAAGACGCCCTCATGTTGGCCCAGTCCTCACCCGTAGACACCGTCAACAACGCCTGCAGTGGGCCAACCAGCATCTGCCATGGACACGACGTCAGTGGAGAGCTGTGCTGTTCTCTGACGAAAGTCGCTTCGCGTTATCTCATGCTGACGGGAGAATGAGAGTCTGGAGGCGTGTCGGGGAACGCTACGCCAACTGCTGCGTGTTTGAAGCCGATAGATGGGGAGGGGCAGTCTGATGGTTTGGGGGGCATTCAGTCATGACTACCGGACACCTCTGTACTTTTTTGACAACCATGTGAATGCCAACACGTACCAGCAGGTGCTGCAGAACCACGTCGTCCCCCTGTTTGGCCAGCACCCGGAGCTGCAGTTCTTCCAGCATGATAATGCACGACCCCACACCGCAAGAGCCACCGCTGCGTTTCTCCAGGCGAACAACATTGCCGTGTTGCCCTGGCCATCTCTGTCCCCTGACATGGCTCCCATTGAACACGTCTGGGATGAGCTGGGGCGTTTTGTGGCCCATGGAAGACGTCCACAGACTCTCGATCATTTGAGGCGCGCACTGACCGAGGAGTGGGATGGACTGCCACAGGCGTTCTTGCACAACCTTGTCTACTCCATGAGGAGGCGCTGCCAAGCGTGCATCGGGGCAAATGGCGGACACACTCGGTATTAGAGCTCGCGGACGGACATGCTCGTCGTGGTGTACTTTTTGACAGGGACCCTAGTGAAGTCAACAGCTAATTTCAGATGAATTCGGCCATTCTTGTCAAGAACAGACATTTTGTTTAATTGAAAAATGGATGCGTAATCAAATATGCTTACTTTCATTAAATAATTCTGTACTACCAACGTTGTCTGGGTCTTTTGGCAAGCGGTGCGTTTTTAATGTTGTTCAGTATATATATATCTGTATAGTATATGGACACCCACCCCTGGGGAACTGAAGACAACCTTGGAGCTTTAATCAATTTAATGAGAAAAGAGCCAGATGGACAAATACACTGATCTCTGCTGAATAATTACAATGCCTTATTTTAAAGTCCAATCTGAATGTGGTTGTGTGTGTGTGTGTGTGTGTGTGTGTGTGTGTGTGTGTGTGTGTGTGTGTGTGTGTGTGTGTGTGTGTGCGCGTGCGTGCGTGTGTGTGTGTGTGTGCGAGAGAGAGAGAGAGAGAGAGAGAGAGAGAGAGAGAGAGAGAGAGAGAGAGAGAGTGTGTGTGTGTGTGTGTATGTGTGTGTGCGTGTGCATATATACGCTTATGGTCATTACCATAATAAAACACCTGAGAGAGAAGCCATGTCAAGTGCTGCTAGTATAACTGTGCATAAACGTTAAAAAACAACAACAACAAAAACGAAACAAACACACAAAAAAAACAGTATTAATCTAATGCAATACATGTGCACTGCACTCTGCCTAGTGTTCCCTCTCTCTCTCTCACTCCTCCAAACAAACCCTCTACTCCCTCAGTCACACTTTACCAGCAAGCCATCCAGAGCACTCCCTCTCTTCGACCACTCCCCACCTCACGTCCCTCCCTCCCTCCCTCCTACATCGCCCCTCCCCCCCCCCCCTCCCACCCGCCCCGCCCTTTATTCTTTGCATTCCTCCTCCATCCTGCCTCCCCTTGGATCAATGAAGGGCAGACTGGGCCAGGCAGACGAAGACTGCACACAGCAACTAACTGCACAGGCAGCTGGGGAAAACCAAAACGGTGTTAGTCTGTCAAGGGGCGAACAAGAACACGGCCAATGCGCAAAAAAAAGAAAAAAAAAAAAAAAAAAAAAGTCTAGCTGAACACACGTGTAGACCTGCACATGAATATGCCCAACAGCTCTTAATCTCCACACACACACACTCATCTCCACACACACACATACAACACATGTAAATTGTAACACATACTCTGACTACAATTGAATGCACAATGATTGTAACAAGTATTTGATAGTGTCACACTTATGTACTCAAACCTGTCTCGCTGTTCGTTTAACCCACATCACCACCATGACAAAACACTTTATTTTGACGGTAACACACACACACACACACACACACACACTGTGACTGTCAGAAGAGAGAAGAGAGAGAGAGAGAGAGAGAGAGAGAGAGAGAGAGAGAGAGAGAGACACTCAAGACTCAAAAACTTTATTACTCAAGGATAGAGATTTTAGGCAGTGAGAGAGAGAGAGAGAGAGAGAGAGAGAGAGAGAGAGAGAGAGAGAGAGAGAGAGTCTAGACTAGAAAAAAAAAGTGTTCACAAGTTTATTCTCACATACTAGTTATATGTCATCCCTAGATAAATGGTATGTTTGTGACGGGAACAGTTTGACTGTCACTCTGTCAATCAACATGAATATTTGGTATAATTCCACTGTTCAGCAAATTCTGGAGTCATGAGGACAATGAGCATTTATATATATAATTAACAGATAGACTAGATTAATAGTTGACCACACTGCACCCATGTCACAGGGCATATTATGTGTGTCAACGACTCAACTTATCTGAAAACAGATAATAAAACAGTTTTGGGGGTGATTCAGTAATTGGGAAAAGAAAGTTGCTTTTTTGTGTGCTATGATTGACAGAATTATTGCCACAAAATATAATAATAATAATAGTAATAATGATTATTTGCAGCCCTAAACCAAAACACCTCTGTATTTTAGTGTATAATTTGGTTTTTTCTTCTTTTTTTTCTCCTGCAACAGGAAAATTTCACAATTGGCAGCAAAATGTTGGGTTGGTCAAGTGGCCAGAAACAATTTTCTTTTCTTCAATGGCTTAAAGCTGGAGATGATCCAATCAAAAAACGTCTTGAACTTGACAGGTGTGCATGATGAGAAGCAAGTGTCATGTAGGGCAGTCTGCTGTGGGACTGGTACACTGATAGCTTCAAACAAGTGTGTAAAGACCGACTTGAAAGGCAAGTGCCATTGTGTGCATCCAAATAAGATCTGGAACAAGCAACATGTTCAGCTTACAAAGTGAGTCGATCTGAAGAGGACAAGTGCCCCTACTTTACTTTAGTATGCATCCAAGTCCAAGTAAGATCTGGAACCAGCAAACTAGCTTGTAAAGTGAGTAGTTGAAGAGGATAAAAGCTTCAGTCTGTATAATAAGAGAAACTTATTATATAGTGTTTCATATATATGTTATTGTTTGAATTAAGCAGATCTTACAGAACCATCTCACGATGAGAAAAGTGTTCTGAAATGGATATATATGTACACACAAAAGAAAAAAGCAAAAGAACAAGCTGTCACGGTTATAGTTGAAATTTTCGGCTTTATTTGCCTTCATCAACAAATAATCTCCTCCCTGAGTGCCAGTTAGCAAGGTAGTAAGGAAAGAGATGTAAAGATTTCAATATGACATAACATAAAACAAACTACACACTAGAATGATGCATTACTCGACAGACCTGTCACAGATCTCAAGAGAAAAAAAAAGAAGAAGTTTTCGGCATTTAGAGCTTGAGGGCCTATATGTATATTTGACAAGATCACAAAATGATAAAACATGGATCATCTTCTAATACAGAAACACTAACACTAGTAACAGTAACACTAATAAAAATCTATGGATTCCAGAACAACTGATCAAATAACAATGAAATGCAAACTGCACTGCAAGTGATGTTTCAAACCTTTTCTCAATTTGCTTTGAACAACTCTGAATGCTTTGCAGAGGTAAATATTCAGCCTGGAGTTTGCTCTTAGTGAGCATTTATAACATAAAATATGGCATTGTATTAATTACTAGTATTTGGCCTAAAGCTGTGCAGTTTATTGCTGAGCACCTTCCACATCAAATGTGTAAATCAATAGAAAGTTCCTTCCACATGAAAAGGCTAGAACACCATACACTTATCTTCAAGAACAAGAGCAATCCATCCAAGTTCTCATTCACACACTTTACATCCTGACTTAGCCTCATGAAATTTCTGGTTCAGTGGGTTGTCTCCCCTCTGAGGTAAAACCTGTTGGCAAGAAGGTTCCACGAATCCAGGATTTCAGAAAAAAGTGGTGAAATCACAGCCAATTATTGAATTGACAACAGATGTCAAAGTGTTATCAACAAGGAAAACCCTGATTTGAATTGAACTGACAAACTTGTGCCATTGCATGCACCAAAGTCAGATCCGACTATCAAATTTGATTTTAGGCTAAAACTCTTTGTGGAGTGAGGAGGAAATGATTTTGAAAGGCCAAAATTTTCATGAAGGACTTTTGGACCAGCTCCCCTCCCACCCTCCCCCTCCCACACACACACTAAATTGACAATAATTAGCCAGCTGGGTTTTACTTCACACCCACATTCAAAACCAAAATATAACATGAAAGGAAGGAGCATGTTTTAGGTGAGTCCTTGTCACCCATTATCCACCTCTTTGCTCTCCAGCCCAGCATCCTCTCATCATCATATCACACACACACACACACACACACACACACACACACAGCTCCACACACAAACACATACATAACACACACACACTCACACACACACACACACACACACACACACACACACACACACAGAGCTCCACACACAAACACATACATAACACACACACACACACACACACACACAGTCACACACACACACACACACACACACACACACACACACACACACACACACACGCAAACACACAGTTTTTTTGTTTTTTTCAAGTCACAAAAAATGAAACAGACTGGCACTAAGAATAGAAGAAAAAAAAAGACTTCATAGGTGGCACAACAGATTTCGTCTTTTGGACACTGGGGAAGATGGGAGGAAGGTATGCTACAGGAGAGACCAAAGAGAGTAGGTGGGGACACTGGCGATGACGACACGTCTGGGAGAAATTCAATAGGGAGGAAAAGAGGGCAGAGGCAGATGGGGAAGGAGGTTTTGGGGGGAGCAAAGGATTTGGATAGTCAGGGCAGAGACAGTGCTGGTAGATTTCTGGGGAAGAGAGAGAGAGAGAGAGAGAGAGAGAGAGAGAGAGAGAGAGAGAGAGAGAGAGAGAGAGAGAGAGAGAAACAGAAAGGGAACTACTCCCACTAGTTACATACCACAAACATTACATCGGCAGCTTTAAGCTCTGTTCAGAACATGCCGCCTAGGACTGGGTGGCATAGTCTGACAGCAAAGCAATGCATAAGACACTTTTACTTTTTTCCCCCTAATATTCTTGATCTAATTTTACTATTTTTAGGGTAACAGAATTAAAACTATCTGCTTAAAATGCTGATAATCACAACTAGATTATAAATCTAACAGAAATTAAAACAACAACAAAACAGCAAATTCTAAACATGCTACACAACTCATGCAACTGTCAAACACATGACCCCAGCCAAACACCCAAACACACACACTTATAATGTATGCATACACACACTCACAAACACACATGCGCACCCACCCACCCCCCCACACACACACATACATGTATGCTTACTGATCAGGCATGGAGAGATACAGAGACGAAGAGACTGATGTTTGTGAGATTTTACACAACTGTTTATTTTCAATCATACCATCAAGAAATCCATATTCCATTTACGATGATTTAATGTCTTAAAAAAATATGGGTATGATAATTCACAAAGAGTATTTGTAACAAAGTATACTGTGTATAGATCTATCAATTGTGTGTGTGTGTGTGTGTATGTGTGTGTGTGTGTGTGTGTGTGTGTGTGTGTGTGTGTGTGTGTGTGTGTGTGAGAGAGAGAGAGAGAGAGTGTGTGTGTGTGTGTATGTGTGTGTGTGTGTGTGTGTGTGTGTGTGTGTGTGTGTGTGTGTGTGTGTGTGCACATGTTTGAGGAATGTATGTTATCTGTGTGTGCATATCCAAGCAGCACACTATGGCTGCTTATTTGAAACGGGGATAGAATGGGGTTTAATATGAAAGCAAGTTTATTGTTGATGTTGTTTGTTTTTTAATGCATGCATCACGCGAAGGGTTGCGGTTTAATGTCCGGCTTATAAAAAGTTGCATGGGTTTGAATCTGTGCAGATGTTGATCTCAAAGGCAAAATCTCTTTTATGTAATCTACTTGTCTTACCCTGGGATTAAAATCAGGAACCATGGATTAAGATCTCACTTTATATTATCCACCAGCCAACTAGTCCTCTGTGTGTGTGTGTGTGTGTGTGTGTGTGTGTGTGTGTGTGTGTGTGTGTGTGTGTGTGTGTATGTGTGTGTGTGTGTGTGTGTGTGTATGTGTGTGTGTGTGTGTGTGTGTGTGTGTGTGTGTGTGTGTATGTGTGTGTGTGTGTGTGTGTGTGTGTGTGTGTGTGTGTGTGTGTGTTGTGTGTGTGTGTGTGTGCACTGTGTGTGTGTGAGTGAGTGAGTGCATGTGTGTGTGTGAGTGAGTGAATGCGTTTGTGTGAGTGTGAGTGTGTATGGTGTGTGTGTGTGTGTGTGTGTGTGTGTGTGTGTGTGTGTGTGTGTGTGTGTGTGTGTGTGTGTGTGTGAGTGAGTGAGTGCATGCGTTTGTGTGAGTGTGTGTGTGTGTGTGTGTGTCTGTGTGTGTGTGAGTGAGTGAGTATATGTGTGTGTGTGAGTGGGTGCATGTGCTTGTGTGTGTGTGTGTGTGCGTGTCTGTGTGTCTCTCTGTGTGTGTGTCCATGTGTGTATGAGTTCTGTCAATTGATACAGACCTGTTTTCTTTCTTCCTGCTTTCTGTTTAAAGTTTGTTCTACTGGAAGGGAATCACTGTTTATGCAGTTAACGGAGATAGTTAATATCAGATCTATATACGACAGAACTATATGGTGACAGAACAGTAACTTGGTTAAGTAAATTTATCAACGCTTCTCTCTGAAGAATTTTCACAACATCAAACAATTCATAACCTCATCTTTTGATCAACAAGATACATGTGCTGTAACTCTGCAACAGATTTTGCCACCCAGCCTGTCAAAAAGTGTCAATAAGACTAGTACCAATAATAGCTGTCAGTCTAACAGATTGAGAGTGAGAAATAAAGAAACAAAGAGAAAGAGGGACAGAGAGAGAGAGACTGTCCAGGACGGGGGAAATCGTGATGGTATTGCTTAAGTGCACTAAGTTGATGTATTATTAGTCAGGCTTAACACACCAAGGGTATCGTTGCACTCATACACGCATATGCACACTCATGCGCACACCAAACATTCACCTCTCTCTGGGAATGGGATGTCACGCATTCGTTTCTCTCCTAACACGACTGAGAACAAGAAATACAATTTCTATGCTACTTATAATTAATCATGTACAATCAAATCACACACAATGAAATATCAAAACATAAAAGATCAATACATCCTAATCCCGGGTTATAATAAAATGACTTCTTACCTGGCCAGGTTTTCACACACACAACCACGCTTTCACACCACACCACAGTTCTTGAACAAGTTTCTTCAAGTCTTCTTCAGCACTGCTTGATGGTGACGCCCTTGGTTGACTGGCTCCAGGTTTCAGGACTGGGTCTTCGTGGTCATCTCTGGGATCTCGACGTAGAACTCTTCTTCTTCGTCTCTTTCACCCACCTCTGGGTTCAATTTCAGTTTGTCTGTCTTCACCCACCTCTGGGCTTTAAACTTAGTTTTCTTCTCTTCCAGCTTGTCTTCAACCCTAAGACTTAGCTGTCCCTTCTATCTCCCAGACCACGTTTCTCTCGACCCTTTCTCTGTCCTGCTCACTCCTTTCCTCTCTCTCTCTCTCTCTCCTCTGCCTTCTCTCTCTCTCTCTCTCTCTCGTGGTACTTGTACTCCTTCACGTTGTTCTCCCTCAGTTTATATAAGGATGGAAACAAAGGATCCCCCTTCGGGCCATGCCTTTTGTCCATGCTGCTTCTCAAACCCTAGTTCACAAGTACCCTGAATTCTCCATTCGCTACATTCTCCCACACATCAGCATTTACACACATCCCTACCTAATTGATTAGCAAACAAAACACTTAGCACCAGATGGACATCGAAATTTCCCGCCGACTTCGGTGGTCACTTAACACCGTAATTATCTTAAGGAGGGCTACTACAACCTCCACACGCATTCGACCAGCCTGACAATAGAACCAACACAGTGACCCACGGCAATACCATCCGAACGAATCCAAGACTCCTGCTCTTCACTGACTGTTTACAAAAGAACCTCAGCTGACTGAGCATTTAGCGCTCACTTGGAGCCCCGAGGTCGTAGTGGTTACATCCCTTCCCCCTTTCGCCACTGGGCAGGTCCGAACTCTCTCCTAGGTGTCATCTGTCATCTGACCACTTCGGCCTCCACACAGTTCAGCCGTGTGCGATGGGTAAGGTACCCTGGTTAATTGGTCTATTACCTATTTGTATACTACGTACAACGTCCCTTTGCCTCCAAGCATCTAATGCCTTTTGTGAGAGGTTTCACGCTCCTTGACAGAGACAGAGAGACACACACACACACACACACACAGAGAAAGAGAGAGAGAGAGAGAGAGAGAGAGAGAGAGAGAGAGAGAGAGAGAGAGAGAGAGAGAGAGAGACTCAGAAGAAGACAAGCAGACATGACAGAAAGAGACTGACTGAGAGTGAGAGAGACAGAGACAGTGAAAGACAAAGACACTGGCAGAGAGAGAGAGAAAGACAAAGAGAGACAAGACAGAGACAGGGAGAGACTTCAGATCGAAAGACAGCCTCAGAAACAAAGACAACAGTGCTTTCCACACTTAAGACTGTTTTGAGGAAAAACACCCCCCCCCCCCCCCCTCCCCCGAATGTGTTTCTAAACACTTTAAAAAAAAAATCTTAAAGTTAAACAGATAGATGAATATAAAGGTGACAAAAAAAACTTGCTGTTTCTGTATTTTGAAACTTTGATGTCCTCAATATATTTTTTTTTGACTTAGCAACTGACTTTGTATTGATCAGGTGTTGAAAGGTTTCAACAGATCGACATGCAAACTTTTTTTTTTCAAACTAAGCAAATTCCTTCAGCCAAAGATGTTTTGAAGGATTCATCATACACTGTACTTTTATCTGTTGGTTTTCTTTTTACTTAATTTTGGGTCACAACAGATCTGTTGATCTGGTTATGGCTTCAATGAGTGAACAAAAAGCCCATTGTTTTACAAAGAAATGAAATTCATACACTTATAAATTCATACTGTAATATATTCATGACTCTGTGTGCGCGTGTGTGTGTGTGTGTGTGTGTGTGTGTGTGTGTGTGTGTGTGTGTGTGTGTGTGTGTGTGTGTGTGAGAGAGAGAGAGAGAGAGAGAGAGAGAGAGGAGAGAGAGAGAGAGAGAGAGAGAATTCCCTTGAACCTGAAGTAACTTCATCTATTCTGATACTGATGATGCATGCAACAGAAAACTTTTGTCAAAACATAGTCTGCTGTATTCTACTGAGGAAGGCATGTTTCTAATGGTACATTGGTTGAGTTACATGCTCTTGAACTGAGTCAAAATGGAGACTTGATGCTGATCAATGTGATGCGGTCATACTTACCCATTTCTGGCATACTTTTGTTGCGCTTTAATAAATTCTACCTTCAGCCCGCATTTTGAAAAATATTAACTGATTTCATTCCAATTTCCATGCACAACACACAAATGAACTGAACAGGGAGTCCTGAAAGTGAAACTCACACACAGACTGAGGGAGGGAGGAAGAGGGAGAGAGAGAGAGAGAAGGGGCAGGGAGAGAGAGAAACACTTCAAACAGAGAGAGAGAGAGAGAGAGAGAGAGAGAGAGAGAGAGAGAGAGAGAGAGAGAGACGAGAGAGAGAGAGAGAGAGAGAGAGGAGAGAGAGAGAGAGAGAGAGGCAGGGGATGAGGATGGGGATGAAGGGCAAAAGAGACACAGAGGGACTCATGGATGTAGGGATGACCTTGTCATAGAGTGTTGGTTTGAATTTTGATTGAACTTTCTAGGTCAAAAGCAGGGGGTGGGGGGTGGGGGTCCTTCTGTAGCAGCTGGTCTTGTCTAAAATAAAACCAACCGAAGATGGAACCAGAAGCTCGATTTATTTGGTCCAAATTCTTTTTCAAACACTACCCGTAAAGCAAGTTACTGTGCTGACTGCATTATATACACGCACAAACAATGACATATTGAATCTCTCTCACACACACACACACACACACACACACACACACACACACACACAAACTCACAGAGTGAAACACAACAAGACTTGCCGAATAAGTCACAGATTAATAGCTTTTTATGAGTTTTTAAACAATTAGTAGCAAATATGTCTTTTCCTTTTTCTTCTTCTTTTTTTTTCTCATCACACACGCCTTTGCTCTCTATTCTTTTGCCTATAAAGTCACAAACTCCTGGCCATGTCAGACTGACATTTTTTCCAACAACTGACCATATTCTGCTGGAGGCTTTCATTCCATCCTGAAGTTTTCTTTTCCATCCTGTTTTTGCTTTGTGGACTGCTGTCTTTGAAAATTTTCCAAGCTTGTTATTTTTCCTTTGGTCCTGATGCAGTGAAGGTCAACTTGCCAAATGCACAACTGCATGTATACACAAAGGTAAAACAACTCTGGGTCACTGTGGCCATTCTACCGCTTTTGTAGGAGTCAAAATGTCAACCAGTGGTAGCATTCGCGTCCATAATACTGAGAGTTATGTGTATACATAATATTTGTTGGCAGTTTGTCGACCTGTCAAAACTTTGTCATGGTTGCCACTCCGACTAAAAAATCCCCTGTCACCAGCCTTGTTTATTCTGTGTGCCGCTAGTCTGCATCATTGATCATAAACGCAAGCATTCAACATGAACATGAATAGGTACAACACCACTGCAGGCAAATTAGTTTTGGAGTTATGTTCATGTACTTAACCTTCACCATGGTATCAAAAGTTACATCCCTCATTAACTTTGTAGCACTTGTTAAATGTGACCGTCCAGCAATCAAGATTTATAAGAATTTATTTGAGAAAAACAACAAGATGAAATTCTGCTTTCAATTCTACTTCTTTACACATATCACCCAAATTAGAACTCTTGAAAGTTTTTTTTGTGTTTTTTTTTAAAACATATTTTCGTTTGCCTGTACTCTTGTAACTGTATGCAGCTGCCATGCACAATCTGAAAATCAATACAATGGAATGATATTTCCACACAACTGATCAATGATGCTGCGAATTTGGTCTGTCTTCTGATCATGCAAAAGTTATGTAGAGTTTTTTTCTCTCCAAAAACTAGAAAGAAGAAACAGTTGTTGATTTCATGATGACAACTATGTACATAACTTCATTTCCAGCGTTAATACACATTTCATGTAATATCTTTATCATGTTTGTTCATTTCATGGAAGAACAGAAATAAAAGATAGATCATACAAAGATTTAAATGGGAAACTTGAATGGATGACATAATGTTTCATATTGCTCAAAAGTTTCTCACTTCCTGTTTCTTAGTCCTACTTCTAGTTCTAGCTAAAAATGTTTTTCGTTTAAAAAGATAGCATTTGATCAGTTGGCTCACAGAACTCACAGACCCAATGTCTGCAACAGTCAGCATCAAAGCTGTTATCAGTGAACAAAGTGATAATGGGAAAGGCGTAAATTATATGGCTGTGAAAACATTCTATCAGACTGTGAATGAAAGGTGTCGCTACAGACGGTTTAGTTAAATACTACTGTACACCACCTGTGTGAACTAATGTCAGGTCATAGTGCATACACATGCATCTCATCTCTTTTAATTCAATGACCTATGACTAGTATGACATGGTAAAGTGAAAAAAAAAGGAGGGTCTTAACATGATCAACAAACTGACCCAAACATTACAAGAATTGAAGATACTATGGTTCAACTAGATTGTCAAATCATGCGTTGTCATTACAGGGTTTTCTTCTCAGGTAATATTCAGTTGGCCTGTGGGACAAGTAAAGTTGTTAAAAGAAGTTTACTTGCCCCTCCCCTAATCTTTTTACTTGCCCTACCTGAAACTGAGTTTATGGGTTGATGAAAGTGTGGACCAAAGTCAATTAAAATGCACGAATCATGACGAGTCTACACGAGGGTGATGCTTGCCTGATGAGTAGAATCCCTTGCCTGATGAGCAGATTTACAGATTCTATCCTGAACAAGCAAATTTTTTTATGATTTCATGCTGCTGATGGTAGTATGAAAATCTATATGTCCCGTTTTAACAGATATGTTTTATTCACAGAATATGCCGTGTCTCAGTGAGTCGGGACTGATACTGGAGGGTGGGATGGATATGAGGGGGTGGGTATGGGGGTGAAAGGTTGAAAGTGAAAACAGGAGGGAAACTAGAAAAAATTATCTGCACTGCAGGTGACTATTCATCACCATTTCACGTATTTTCAACGATTCTGTCAAAAAAGTGGCTGCCCAGCGAACAAGTAAAAAGTACATTTCCACTTATCCACCGGAAGATTTAGTTGTGCCTGTCAACTGGAGGGGTGGATCTATTAATCCCTGCAACCATAAACGTAATAGTATTATTTATTATCACTTCTTGTACAGTAGGCCTATACCATGAACTGGTTTTATCTAAGTATTCTAACTATAGTCCCCTTTTTTGGTATTTGGTTTCAAGTCCAAGAAACCTCATGTGTGCTTTTGCAAGTCTGTTATTCTTACATATTGTTAGAACTTATTATTCTTTCTTTGTAATCATAATTTCTTGATCACTGACTTAGCCTCTAGTTATTTAGTTCAGTCACTTTTGTGGTTCAAACTCTTTAGTTGCGACAGACTTCCATTAAGTATCATTTATGCCTTCATCCCGTTACTTTGCTAGTCGTATTAGATTCGAATAAACTGGGTATGAGGGGAAAAACGCAGACGTTCAGACTGCATCGTTTTATGTCAAGACAGCATGGGAACACACACAGCCCGAACAGCACTGACGTGTGACCCAGTAGACACGGAAGCGACCGAGAATGCCGCTCTGCGCATGCATGTAACGTCAAAATGGAAAACGCTTCGCAACAGCACAGACGATTAATTATTCCACATAACCCCCTGCCAGTTAGATCATTAAAAATTAGCGCTTTTGTAAATAAAGACCTGTAACATTACCTTACTAGTTACTGGTGATTGAAAAACGATCTATATTGAGATAACTCAGATTTTATCCCCATTCTACTGAGTCAATCGATCGTGCCATAGACTAGCATGGTCTGACAAGTCTGAACTGAGTTGAACATAACCCAGTTACTGAGTTAGGAAGCCAGTCTTGTAAGACCAAATTACACATTCTTAATTCATGCCGACCAGCGCATATACAAGCAATCCTTTATATCGGAACATTTGCGTAAACAATAAAGCAGCACAACAGATTATTCATGACGAACTGGTTCTCGTTAAGTGGGCGGTCGGTTATCGCTCAATGCCACCGAGTGCGAAAAGGACCAATCCTTGTCTGTTGTCATCTCTGGTCTATGTAGAGGAAAGAAGAAAGAATTACGTCGAAGATATGTGTCAGTCATGCTTCTAAATATATGTTCGTCTAGCTTACCTCAATTGCATCCTGTCTTGATCGCCGGATTGATAAATAATCCACAGAAACAGAATAAAATCCAAAGTTTACATGGATAACAACATGAGTCAACTTGACCCAAAAATGGCTTTGGGACACACGAATGGCGCGCAAATGACTGATTTGAACCCAGATCCCCTTAGATAAAACCTTTCACAATGTCAGGAAGAAGCCAACACCGATTACATCACGTAAAAATCCACACGTTCAAGTTCAAAGAACAGAATCCACCCTGTAGTACTCCTTCGCCAAGTTGAAACGAAGAGACCATGAAATTTTCGGCAAACTTCGGATTCCAACATGGCGTACTCGTTTTCCCAAGCGAGGCTGTAGCATCTATTCATGGAATTTGCACCCGAGCGTAGGCATGTTACCCTAGCAACAGTGTTTTTCTTATCTCATTTGGCAATTTTTTGCCCAATCTTACACCCCAGTTTGTTCCTAGCTTGCTTTTAATTTCGCTCCGGTCTAAACGAAACCCTGTTAACATGCTTCGGTGGTTACGCAAACAGGGCAAAAACTTCAGCGTCTCCAGCGCTTTTGAGGTCACACCTCTCATTGATAAAAATGCAACCAGCACAACCTCGGGTGAATAGAGACCGCTTACTTTAATTGCCATTCATAGGCCATGCACTTTACGTCCGCAATGGAGAGACAGTGGACAACGTCTTATTCAACATTAATTTTTAATTAAAATGAATAGAAAGATAAGCAAATAAATAAATAAAATACAATGAAATGAATTAATAAATAAACGGGGAGGCGGGGGTGGGGGTGGGGTGGGTGGGGAATGGGAGGCAAAACAATATATATGAATATCTACTTAAGAACGACTGTTGATGCAAACTTGGGGGGGGGGGGGGGGGGGGGGGGGCGGGGGGGGGAAGGGCGGGGCAGTAGACCTATCAAATAACAAACAAGCAAACAAACAAAAAAGGGAAAGAAAAAAAATCACACGTTTTTACCTGCTCCTTTAATTATTTTTTTGTTTTTTTTGTCAGTGATGAAGATTGAGTTTCCTTAACGATGGGGGCTGTGGGGTGGGGACTGGGGGTGGTGGAGAACCGTTTACGCATGCTAATTTCATGTTACTTATAACTGCTCAGCTGCCGTTTAAAAAAGAATGGTTGAGGGGGGGGGGGGGGGGGGGGGGGGGGGGAAAGAAGCACTTCGGTCGAAAAAACAAGGAAGAAAGAAATAAATAAATAGATAAATGAATAAATTAAAAGTACCCCAGGCTTCAGTCGATAGGCCCAAGGCGTGAAATGGTGTACAGTGTTTGTCTTCCGGCCCCGGTGTTGACTGAAGTTTGATCAGTGGCTCAGGCCAAAGATGTGGTTGGGACAGGACAGGCATCTCGCATTGCTTTCCCGCACCGTTTTCCCTTTTGTCGGAGTCCTGCTCCCCGGTCGGTCACTGGCCAACCACTTCTGTCACCGCGGAAGAAACTTGACAGATAAGCCCAAGGCGTCAATCCAGTTTAGAATCTGGATTTTGTTTTTGTTTTTGAGCGAAGGACGGAGTTCGTTCTTAATCCGTAGTCCTTGTAGGCCTAAACTGTTGCTGGAGACAGATACATATACGATTACCCCATAATTTTTCTAGAAAAGTATATGAATACACCTCGCTCTGCTAGATCTAAAACACTGCCTGTTTATTCTACCTGTCAGCATGATTAGCGGTTGGATTAGGGCCGACCTCCGCCATGCTTTGTGGGAAAATCAGTTCTGTACATTT
>CM031628.1:36801009-36803509 GCA_018398815.1 Conus ventricosus
AAATTACCTCAGTTCTCATCCCGTGTAGATTGTGTGTGTGTGTGTGTGTGTGTGTGTGTGTGTGTGCCCCTTTTTTTACGGTTTATTTTAGCGTACAGCTGTTTTATTAAATTGACTGGATGTAAAATGGAGTGTATGTTGGGTAGAGTTATTGATTAGTTTTTATGTGAAAATAAGCCTTACTTTATTTATATTGTTTTTAAATTTGTGGGCATGTGCAGGTGTGAGTGCATTTGCACATTTTATATTATTCGATGTTGTGTACTCATATGTCATGTGTTTATGTGCTCCCACCACAACACAAAGTTCTTATGAAAGAAAATAAAGTGTCTTGAATTGAATTGAATCAACTGGGGATGAGAACATTATGTGTGTGACCGTTTTTGATTACCCCTGCCACATGGGCAGCCAGCCACACTCCGACTTCGGGGGTTTTGGAGACTGATAATGTAATGCAAGGAGCTTGTCACGACTGAAGGCAATCCCTGCATAACTATGCAGAGCATAACAATATTTTGATGTAGCCTTGGTGTTCCTAGCCTATGTCAATTGGCCTGACACAGCCTTAAGCCAAGGCGAACTTTTTCCTAATGAAATGAAAAGAGACTAACTTTGTTCTTTTTAATTTTTTAAACATTGTATTTAATGTTTCAATCCTGATATGGTTTTTGTGGTCGTCAGGGCTAAAAGCAACGTGATTTGAATTGATAAAAGAGAACTGGTTTGAAGGGAGATTACTCTTAACCAGATGATTCCAGCAAGAGTTTGGATCTTGACGTCGCGTACAGTCTTATCAGCCAATCACTTCACTTTCCGTCTTCGACGAGTTTGCCCACAACAACGCACCTGTATCGCCATTGAAGACATTCCATTCAGCAGTTCTCACGAAACTCCGCAAAGAAACATTCTTCCCACCAAACATAAACATGCATTTTTTATTTTGATGATGATAGAATTTTAACAAAGTTTTGCTGCTTTTGATGCCAGAGTCTAAAATCATCGACACGATGAAAAGGCTTTAAATAAGATAACTAACTATAAAGTGAATACTAAATAAATAAGATAACTAACTATAAAGTGAATACTAAATAAATAAGATAACTAACTATAAAGTGAATACTAAAATTCTTTGGTGTGATGAAAACTCAGAAATCCTGCTCATGATATTTACATCTATATCAGACTAGCGTCACAAGGTGTGCTGAGCAGCCATCAAAAACAGATCTAAGGAACACAACAATATTTTTTCTTTTGATCAACTTTTTGTAAGGATTAAATCACTGTGTTAAATTACAAAAGAATCCCCCATGTTCTACTTTAAAGGGAAAAAAAATGAAGTAACTCTCTCAATGCGCACAAGCTATTACTTCTCTTAGTGGACCAAAAAAAAAAAAAAAAAAAAAAAAAAAAAAGAGAAAAGCCCATTCTCAATCTGACTCATAAAAAGCACCGACGCCCGATGACCTTGTAAGTTTTATCTAATTTAAATCACAAAGCGATAATTTACGCATGAACAGGAAGTAGGGTTGTTGCCATGCTCGAAGGACCTTAGCTGTCATTTACTATTCCGTCGTCCATGGATACCACAGGAGAATTAATCTATTCATTATGTCGGAATCCTTGAACAGGTTGGTAGGGTATTTTCTTTCTTTGTTTCTATATCTGTTAATTTCTCTATTTATTTATTTTTTAAAATTAATGAATTTGTTCATTATTTTGGTCCGTCTTCTGTAATTAATAAGTCTGCCAGATTTTCGTTCGTTGTGGGCATTTTCGGTGTGTGTGTGTGTGTGTGTGTGTGTGTGTGTGTGTGTGTGCGCGCGCGCGCGCGCGCCTGTGTGTGAGATACAACATGGTGACCAGCCAGTACGTTACCAAAAAATGACAAACCATTGGTATTCATCCAATCATTTATCCACAGTCTGGTCACGTGACATGCTCATACCTCTGTGGCGACTTCGGTCCAAGTCGTCGGTGCTGGTGAGGTCACGGTGACTGCTGTTGGATGTAGTCACGGTGACTGCTGTTGGATGTATGCCTAGTACACACAGTTGTGTCCTCCTCAGCTGAGGGGCGGGGTGGGGGTTGGGGTGGGTGGGGGAGGAGGTGGAGGGGTGGGTGGGAGGGGGTGGATGTAAGGGGAGGGTTGGAAGTGGTTGGGGGGGGGGGGGGGGGTATCCGGGTTTCCATTTCACCCTTTCCCAGCACCCCACCTCCTCTCCCCCTCCCTTTCCCATCAGCCATCCCCAGTGTTATGTCGCCCCGGTCTATGTTTCGGGGTGTCCTGAATCAGGAGTTGCAAAATAATCAACGCGATAACAGGTGGGTATTTTGTGGAGGAAATTCGTTTGTTTTATTGCATCAGACACATGCATGCGCGGGCTTCACACGCACACGCACACGCACGCACGCTCGCACACACGAACACACACACACACACACACACACACACACACACACACACACACACACACACACACACACACACACACACGCAGAG
>CM031628.1:36808509-36811009 GCA_018398815.1 Conus ventricosus
TATGGTCTCTGTGTTTGATCTTGGTATGGTCTCTGTGTTTGATCTTGGTATGGTCTCTGTGTTTGATCTTGGTATTGTCTCTGTATTTGATCTTGGTATGGTCTCTGTATTTGATCTTGATATGGTCTGTATTTGATCTTGGTATGGTCTCTGTATTTGATCTTGGTATGGTCTCTGTGTTTGATCTTGGTATGGTCTCTGTATTTTCGTCTTTTATGTGTTGTCTCTTGAAAACTGGAACAGCCGGGACTTGTCGTTCTTCAGGGCGGCTTTTCTGGTTGGGTTCACTCCCCACATGCGGGAGGCAGTTCTGGGTCACAGGGTCACCAGTTGGGGAAGGAATCTCTGACTTGAACCGGACACCTGACATCATCGAAAACAGAAACAGAAGGAATCACCTCTCAGCGATTAGAATTATCCCACATCCTGACACCTCCCCTCCCCCTTCTAACCCACCTCCTTCTTCCTTTTCCTCCCTCCTCCCCCTCCCCTTTCCTCCGGAGGGGAAAAAAGAAATATCGGGGAAAAAAAGAAAAAACCCTATACGAATACCAGCCCAGTATGTGGTTTCCCCAGTCGTGAGCACCTGCATTTCTAGACTTGGTTTATGTCTCGCGGCAACGGCGGTATGGTAATTATGGCAGTGCCCCGAAAGACATAACTGAAATAAGGCCATTAAAAAAAAAAGACTGGCTCCAAGAAATGTGGCACAGATGCTCAACGATTAGCGTGTGATGATCAGTGTTTCAAAATTGCATGGGTATGAATTATTTAACATGTGTTTGAGACCTCCGTATATAATATGTTTAAAAAGAAAAAACCCGGATTTGTATACTGTCCATGGAAGAACAGTTACGATTCCGTTGATGACGTTCTGGATCGCAGAACAGTTTTAGGCATGGAGTAATTCAGTTTAAGTCCCGAAGGGTGTTTGCGCATTGCATTTCATAAAATCACTGTCACAAGAACCAAAGAAGCAGCGGACCATAACAAAATTCAGCTTTATCGTTATCTATGTAGCATGTCTTCATTTCGTTTTGCTTCATCGTCATGAGGAATGCAGGCCTTTAGTTCCCATGGGATGGCACGATCAAAAATGAGATCTGCGATCACCTCTCGAATAAAAACTTTCCTCTTTTGATTCCAACCAGATATTCCTCGATATTTGAGGTATTAGAAAAGGCGTGGTTGCAGATGGTGAAAAAGAAGTAAATGAATGAAAGAAAATGCATACATGAAAAATAAACAATACTTTTTATTAACCTTCCAGGTTTTTTTTTCCCAACAGAAAAAAAAAATGATTGCCATCCGATGTAGGAAGTGCTTCCAATAATCAGGAAGAGAAACACTTTTTTTATAGACTAAAAGGGAAGACGTTTTTTTTTGTTGCAAAAAAATCAAAGTTTGAATTGAAATAAAAAAATATTTGAAATCTTACGTGTTATGTATTTTCTTTCGTTTTTTTCTGTCTTTTCTTTTTTTCCCCTTTGCACACACACACACACACACACACACACACACACACACACACACACACACACACACACACACACACACACACACACACACACATGCAAGTATGCGCACACACACACACACACACACACCACACACACACACACACACACACACACACACACACACACACACACACACACACACTACACACACAACTATCCCACGGAAATCCCACATCGTAAGTACCAGAAAAACCAGATGCGCTAAGAAAGGAATTCCTAACCTGTCGTGAGAGTGAAGGTGAAGGTGAACAATGACTCTGCAGTAGATAAACTACCCACCGTCAGACCGCTTGATTCTCTAGCAGAGCTATTATTCGTCGCCAGTTTATCTGCTGGGCCACAGTGCTGTAGAAATGGAACCACCACCAGCTGGTTACATAACTGAAATACACAAGTGTTCAGAAACACTTATAGGCTAATGGTACGAATCGTTATCGTCGATCAGTGGAGAAGGAAGTTAGGACGTAAGGCACTGACTGGGCGGCTGCACACCAAAAAAATTAATGTGCCAAGACCTTGCTTAAGGAGTCGAGTATTTATAGACTGGCGCAGTTAGATTGTTTTGAGAGGTTTAAAAAAAAAATTGTGCCTGGAAGTTGATTTTTTCCCTCACTTTCTTTCATATGGCCATCAAGGTACAAGCCAGGCGGTTCCAAGCAGACAGATTAAAATCAAAGGAATGGGACTATCGGGGGATTTCCAACTGGCGCAAAAATAGGGTCACGGGTGAGTACAAAGGCCTGGGAATGAATGTGACGTCAACTACAGGCAAAGGTCATGTATTTGAAGACTGCATGTCATTTCATCAGTACAGTACCCCCCCCCCTCTCCCCCCCCCCAAAAAAAAGGGGGGGGGGAATAATTGGTGGAGAGTTGTTCTTTTGACCATTATCAGTTTAACTAAAGGCTGGATTGAAAATGAAATGATGCAGGGAAGAGTAAACAATAAACAATTAAACAAGTAGGGTAACTCATGCTCC
>CM031628.1:36823509-36836009 GCA_018398815.1 Conus ventricosus
TCACAACTCCAGATCCGTTTGTGTGATAATATCTTGACATTTATTTCACTACTCGTTTTAGTTTTTTTTCTTCTTCTGCCTGTCAGGACCTTGCGAGCGGAGCAAAACATGCGGTACTATGTATATTGAGAAAATTGTATATGTTTAATAACAACTCTTTGGTTGTGTTACTTAAACTGTTTGATGCGGAAGTCCAACCAATTGTTCAGAATGGAGCAGAGTTATGGAGTATGAATAAAGCTGTCGCTGAAATAGAAAAAAGTTGACTTGCTTACTTTAAAACAGATTCTTTGGAGTGCAACCTGAAACGGCAAATGATCCTGTATATGGGGATACAGGTCGATATATTACATTCATCAACTCTTACTTGCGATATATTAGTTACTGATCGAAAAGTTTGCGTGTGGATGAGAAAACATTCCCATATAAGACGTATAAAATGATGCTTAGTTTAGAAGTAAGAGGCAAGATATGGTAGGCATCTGACAATCCATATTTTTTTGGAATCAAAATAGGTTTGGGTTGGTCTAGATCAATGAAGGGGTGGAAAATATCAATAATTTTAAAAAGAACTTTCGTCAAATGTTGAATGATAACCGATGGCAAAAATAGGAGGAACACGTAGAAAACAGTGACAGGTACGCTTTTCATAGAAAATTTGAATAGTCTAGGAATTGTGAAGCATATCTTTTGCTTGACATTGACAGACATTTGAAGAAGTATATGACAAGAATGAAATTTGGAATAGCCGATATATTCGCACAGAAGCATCGGTACATTCATGTTGATGAAGATGCTATTATGTGCCCGTTGTGTAAGAATGCTAAAGATGATGACCAACTTTTGTTTTTTGTTTTTTTGCTGTGCTGTCCAGCCTTCTTCGAAGCTTTGCAAAATGATTTTAGCTCCCCTAACTATCTGAAGAGCCCATGTCTGTTTAAAGTTGTATTACTCATGGCAAATCGAAATGAAATGATATTGAAGAATGTTTGTATATATTTGTAAAAAGCATTCAAAAGACGTACTGTACGACTCAGTTGAAGTAGTCCTGGATTACACAGTCGAAATGGATTAATGCTCAACTATCATGTCATGTTATATAATTGTCTAATTATTCGCTGTTTATTCAAAAGTGTATTGTCCATGTATTGTACCCCCTTCAGAGGGGTCCATGACCTGTACTGAATAAACTTCCGCTTCCGCTTCTCTCCCTACTGAATAAACTTCCGCTTTCGCTTCTCTCTCTCTCTCTCTGAAAAGGCAAAAATAAAAGGAAACCAGGAAGCATTGAATTACAAACCTTTCTTTTTATATGATATTTTGTCAACGTGTGCGTACTGTCAATGGGTTTTAAGTACCCTGGCTTGCGTTTGTAATGCCATCCACGTCGCTGACTTGCCGCGTGGTCCTGATCTCTGTCTCTCTCTCTCTGTCTCTCTCTTTCTGTCTGTGTCTCTGTCTGTCTCTATCTCTGTGTGAGTCTACTGTTTCAACCATCTTTCTGCATTTTTGTTTTGAGTTAAAGAAGTGAAAGAGAAGGACTGAATAACTTTCAGCGCGCTCGTTCACCCCTCCCTCATTCTCGGTCTGCCTGTCCGTCCCATTTTGCAGGCCACGTCTGTACGGGTGATCAGGAGTTTCTGGCTGAGGAAGACGACCCGTTGACTTTAAGCTGCGACGTGGCAACTAATAGCACATTGATGATCTGGAGCTGGAGCTTCGACGGACAGGTCTTTGACGTGCTGGTTTTTTGTACGCCCTTCAACGGTAGTTGCTCACCAACATTTCCCAAAAAAGATGAGGACCATCGACTGGACAACACCAAGCTGATCATCAAACTAAACCTCTTTTCGAGAGTCGCTAGAACTGTGGAGTGCGCATACGTAGACTTCGGAAGTCGTTTGTCAATGTCGAAACAGCATTGCCGTATACGAGTCAAATGTAGGTGTCTTAGATCTTTGTGAATCCCTGTCTGTGTGTATGCGTGTTGTGTATGTTATGCATATTGCGTACGTAAGTAAGTATGCATGTGTGTGCGTAAGTACGTGAGCAAGCATATATATATATTATATATATATATATAATGCTGAACAATTAAGTAGTGGGGGAAAACAAGTGCAGGCTAACAATTCTTCAGTCATCATATGACTTGGCAAAGATTTGAACTTTTTGAGAAAAAAATAATAAAAAGAAGATGAAGAAATTGGGTGGGGGTGGGGGGGGGGGGGGGGGGGGGGGGGGGGGGGGGGGGATATATTATGAATATGAGGAACCCTTCACTAGTTGCCTGAGGAAACCATTGTAATCCCTCTCGGAGGCAGATCTATGTGTATTAGCCTGCTCCTAGGCCTTTCGTCCGCTGGATCGAACTCATCAGGGAGACACGGCTGATTGTGTCTGTGCTCCTGGTGTCAAATAGAGACACACCACATTCCATAATTCTGTGGTGTTCTCACCACCAAAGGTTCGAAAAAGAATCCAACAGCACCCCCAAAGCAGCCAACGAAGGATAGTAAATGGAATAAAACGAGAGTGTGGAGAGGAATAAAGTTGCTGAAAAACTAAAAGCATTATGTAAACAGTATAAAATGTAGGGGACATTCTTTGAGCCTATGCTTGAGGATCCATTCAAGAATGCAAGGGAGATCAAAAGATATATAAATCGGAAATGAAATGAGGTAGGGAACAGTAAACGATAAACAGTAAACAAGTGGGGTATGTTTTGCTCCCATAAGGAAACCTAACACAGAGTAACTCTTATTCAAGACTGGCACAGCCTTTTAAACTTGAATAAAGTCAGACAAAATACATAGACGAACAATCTAATAGTGGGGGAAAAACAAGCGCAGGCCAACAACTGAACTGTCTGGCAAAGGTTTGGACTTGAGGGGAGGGGAGAGGAGAGGGGAGTTTGAAGATGGAGAAACTGGGAAAATGAAATTAAAAAAAAAATTATGTTACAGATATGAAAACTCTTCACTAGCTGCATAAGGGAACCATCGCAATCCCTTTTGAAGGCAGATATATTTGTATTGCCTGCTCCGAGGCCTTTCGCCCGCTGGATCGGGACTCATCAGGGAGACACGGCTGGTTGTGTCTGTGCTCCCGGCGTCAAATAGAGACACACCACAGTCTATAATACTGTGGTGTTCTCACCACCATGGGTGCAAAAAAGAATCCAATAGCACCCCCAGAGCAGCCAGCGAAGAGTAGTAAATGCAACCAAACGAAAGTGTGGGGAGGAAAAAAAGTTGTTGTAAAACTAAAGACATTATGCAAATAATATAAAATGTAGGGGACAGTCTTTGAGCCTACGCCTGAGGATCCACCCAAAGATGCAAGGGAGATCAAAAGACAAACACACAGACGGACAGAAACAAATACCCTCAATTTAATCAAAGCAAAATCGGAAATGAAATGAGGTAGGGAACAGTAAACGATAAAACAGTAAAGAAGTGGGGTATATTTTGCTCCCATGAGGAAACCTAACACAGAGTAACTTTTATTCAAGACTGGCACAGCCTTTTAAACTTGAATAAAGTCAGACAAAATACATAGACGAACAATCTAATAGTGGGGGAAAAAACAAGCGAAGGCCAACAACTGAACTGTCTGGCAAAGATTTGGACTTGAGGGGAGGGGAGAGGAGAGGGGAGTTTGAAGATGGAGAAACTGGGAAAATGAAATTAAAAAAAAAAATTATGTTACAGATATGAAAACTCTTCACTAGCTGCATAAGGGAACCATCGCAATCCCTTTTGAAGGCAGATATATTTGTATTGCCTGCTCCGAGGCCTTTCGCCCACTGGATCGGGACTCATCAGGGAGACACGGCTGGTTGTGTCTGCGCTCCCGGCGTCAAATAGAGACACACCACAGTCCATAATACTGTGGTGTTCTCACCACCATGGGTGCAAAAAAGAATCCAATAGCACCCCCAGAGCAGCCAGCGAAGAGTAGTAAATGCATCCAAACGAAAGTGTGGGGAGGAAAAAAAGTTGTTGTAAAACTAAAGACATTATGCAAATAATATAAAATGTAGGGGACAGTCTTTGAGCCTACGCCTGAGGATCCACCCAAAGATGCAAGGGAGATCAAAAGACAAACACACAGAAACAAATACCCTCAATTTAATCAAAGCAAAATCGGAAATGAAATGAGGTAGGGAACAGTAAACGATAAACAGTAAACAAGTGGGTATGTTTTGCTCCCATAAGGAAACCTAACACAGAGTAACTTTTATTCAAGACTGGCACAGCCTTTTAAACTTGAATAAAGTCAGACAAAATACATAGACGAACAATCTAATAGTGGGGGAAAAACAAGCGAAGGCCAACAACTGAACTGTCTGGCAAAGATTTGGACTTGAGGGGAGGGGAGAGGAGAGGGGAGTTTGAAGATGGAGAAACTGGGAAAATGAAATTAAAAAAAAAAATTATGTTACAGATATGAAAACTCTTCACTAGCTGCATAAGGGAACCATCGCAATCCCTTTTGAAGGCAGATATATTTGTATTGCCTGCTCCGAGGCCTTTCGCCCGCTGGATCGGGACTCATCAGGGAGACACGGCTGGTTGTGTCTGTGCTCCCGGCGTCAAATAGAGACACACCACAGTCTATAATACTGTGGTGTTCTCACCACCATGGGTGCAAAAAAGAATCCAATAGCACCCCCAGAGCAGCCAGCGAAGAGTAGTAAATGCAACCAAACGAAAGTGTGGGGAGGAAAAAAAGTTGTTGTAAAACTAAAGACATTATGCAAATAATATAAATGTAGGGGACAGTCTTTGAGCCTACGCCTGAGGATCCACCCAAAGATGCAAGGGAGATCAAAAGACAAACACACAGACGGACAGAAACAAATACCCTCAATTTAATCAAAGCAAAATCGGAAATGAAATGAGGTAGGGAACAGTAAACGATAAACAGTAAACAAGTGGGTATATTTTGCTCCCATGAGGAAACCTAACACAGAGTAACTTTTATTCAAGACTGGCACAGCCTTTTAAACTTGAATAAAGTCAGACAAAATACATAGACGAACAATCTAATAGGGGGGGAAAGACAAGCGAAGGCCAACAACTGAACTGTCTGGCAAGATTTGGACTTGAGGGGAGGGGAGAGGAGAGGGGAGTTTGAAGATGGAGAAAACTGGGAAAACGAAATTAAAAAAAAAAATTATTTACAGATATGAAAACTCTTCACTAGCTGCATAAGGGAACCATCGCAATCCCTTTTGAAGGCAGATATATTTGTATTGCCTGCTCCGAGGCCTTTCGCCCACTGGATCGGGACTCATCAGGGAGACACGGCTGGTTGTGTCTGCGCTCCCGGCGTCAAATAGAGACACACCACAGTCCATAATACTGTGGTGTTCTCACCACCATGGGTGCAAAAAAGAATCCAATAGCACCCCCAGAGCAGCCAGCGAAGAGTAGTAAATGCATCCAAACGAAAGTGTGGGGAGGAAAAAAAGTTGTTGTAAAACTAAAGACATTATGCAAATAATATAAAATGTAGGGGACAGTCTTTGAGCCTACGCCTGAGGATCCACCCAAAGATGCAAGGGAGATCAAAAGACAAACACACAGACGGACAGAAACAAATACAAATAACCTCAATATTAATCAAAGCAAAATCGGAAATGAAATGAGGTAGGGAACAGTAAACGATAAACAGTAAACAAGTGGGGGATATTTTGCTCCCATGAGAAACCTAACACAGAGTAACTTTTATTCAAGACTGGCACAGCCTTTTAAACTTGAATAAAGTCAGACAAAATACATAGACGAACAATCTAATCGTGGGGGAAAAACAAGCGCAGGCCAACACTGAACTGTCTGGCAAAGATTTGGACTTGAGGGAGGGGAGAGGAGAGGGGAGTTTGAAGATGGAGAAACTGGGAAAATGAAATTAAAAAAAAAAATTATGTTACAGATATGAAAACTCTTCACTAGCTGCATAAGGGAACCATCGCAATCCCTTTTGAAGGCAGATATATTTGTATTGCCTGCTCCGAGGCCTTTCGCCCGCTGGATCGGGACTCATCAGGGAGATCACGGCTGGTTGTGTCTGCGCTCCCTCGGCGTCAAATAGAGACACACCACAGTCTATAATACTGTGGTGTTCTCACCACCATGGGTGCAAAAAGAATCCAATAGCACCCCCAGAGCAGCCAGCGAAGAGTAGTAAGTGCAACCAAACGAAAGTGTGCATGTTGAAATGATGTGTGACGTGGGTGCCTGTATTGTTCTGGATGTGTGACCTATGCAAGTGAAAGCGTAGTTTGAGCGAGTTGCGTGTTTATTATTTTTTTAATTTCATTTTCCAGTTTCTCCATCTTCAAACTCCCCTCTCCTCTCCCCTCCCCTCAAGTCCAAATCTTTGCCAGACAGTTCAGTTGTTGGCCTGCGCTTGTTTTTCCCCACTATTAGATTGTTCGTCTATTGTATTTTGTCTGACTTTATTCAAGTTTTAAAAGGCTGTGCCAGTCTTGAATAAAAGTTACTCTGTGTTAGGTTTCCTTATGGGAGCAAAACATACCCACTTGTTTACTGTTTATCGTTTACTGTTCCCTACCTCATTTCATTTCCGATTTTGCTTTGATTAAATTGAGGTTATTTGTATTTGTTTCTGTCCGTCTGTGTGTTTGTCTTTTGATCTCCCTTGCATCTTTGGGTGGATCCTCAGGCGCAGGCTCAAAGACTGTCCCCTACATTTTATATTATTTGCATAATGTCTTTAGTTTTACAACAACTTTTTTTCCTCCCCACACTTTCGTTTGGTTGCATTTACTACTCTTCGCTGGCTGCTCTGGGGGTGCTATTGGATTCTTTTTTGCACCCATGGTGGTGAGAACACCACAGTATTATGGACTGTGGTGTGTCTCTATTTGACGCCGGGAGCGCAGACACAACCAGCCGTGTCTCCCTGATGAGTCCCGATCCAGCGGGCGAAAGGCCTCGGAGCAGGCAATACAAATATATCTGCCTTCAAAAGGGATTGCGATGGTTCCCTTATGCAGCTAGTGAAGAGTTTTCATATCTGTAACATAATTTTTTTTTTTTTAATTTCATTTTCCCAGTTTCTCTACCTTCAAACTCTCCTCTCCTCTCCCCTCCCCTCAAGTCCAAATCTTTGCCAGACAGTTCAGTTGTTGGCCTGCGCTTGTTCCCCCACTATTAGATTGTTCGTCTATGTATTTTGTCTGACTTTATTCAAGTTTAAACGGCTGTGCCAGTCTTAAATGAAAGTTACTCTGTGTTAGGTTTCCTTATGGGAGCAAAACATACCCCACTTGTTTACTGTTTAAAAGATATATATATATATATATATATATATATATATATATATATACTGCAGCACAAGAAACATCGTGTACCTGCTCTACTGCACCAAATGCAAGGGAGCTCAATACGTAGGAGAAACACGCAACTCGCTCAAACTACGCTTTCACTTACATAGGTCACACATCCAGAACAATACAGGCACCCACGTCACACATCATTTCAACGTGCACAACCACTCACTTCAAGACATGCGTTGTATGCCAATTGAAAAACAGTACATAGACAGTGACATTCATAGAGACCTCAGGGAAAAATTCTGGATTCGTAAACTACAAACAAAGCACCCACAAGGCCTGAACACACATGACTAACTATTAGTGACACGCACCGAGTTCCCTTGCATTTGATAGTGACTCAGTTGTTCCCTCTTGTACAACTAACAAAGTGAAAACCTGAGAGAGAGAGAGAGAGAGAGAAAGAGAGAGAGAGGGGGGGGGGGGGGCTGTTAGTATATTGGTGGGGGTGGGGAGTGACAAAATAATAACAACAGGATGGTGGGTTAGACTTTGCATCACTTGGTGATGACATTACTGTCATGACGCAAATTTTCTTTTAGCATCGACCTGATGATGTCACTCCACTTTTGACGTGACTACACAGTCTGTCGTCCTTGAAAAAGAGCAGCCGCTCGAAATATCTAATATATAAATGGCAAATTCTGTCTGCGTGTGTGCGTGCGTGTGTCTGTGTACGCTATAGACTCAAAAACGGCTCAACCGATTGTAATGAAATTTGTTTGGATCATGAGTCCAGCGCCTTATCCACTAGGTTATGGCGGCCCCTACAGAGTTGTCATTTTGGAGCACTTCAATCAAGGAATTGAGAATGCATCGGTAAGTTCACAAAGTACAGACATCCCTCTATGGACTGTGCATCGTATTACGAAAAAAAATTCGTGAGGGAAAACAGATTGAGAGGCAAGAAGGGTGTGGGCGTCCGAAGAAATTGGGTGAAGTAGATAGGAGGAGGCTGGGGCAATTGTTTCAGCATGGGAAAAACGAAACAAACCCAAGCTGAATTTTATTGTATTGTCTTTTAAGTGGTGAGAGAGAGGGATGGCCAGAAAATCTTTGTACAGATATACCCGAGCGAAGCCGGGTACACCGGCTAGTTGGATTATATTTGTTTGCATTGCTTGTTTGCCTTTTTACTTCAATTGTCTCTCTCTCTCTCTCTCTCTCTCTCTCTCTCTCTCTCTGTGTGTGTGTGTGTGTGTGTGTGTGTGTGTGTGTAGAGCGCGCACGCGCGTGTGTGTGTACACATATTTTATCACGGTTCCTTTGAAATGCAAGGCAAGGCAAGGCAAGGCAAGGCAAGGCAAGGTAAGGTAAGGTAAGGTAAGGTAAGGTAAGGTAAAGGTAAGGTAAGGTAGGTTAAGGTAAGGTAAAGGTAAGGTAAGGTAAGGTAAGGTAAGGTAAGGTAAGGTAAGGTAAGGTAAAGGTAAGGTAAGGTAAGGCAAGGCAAGGCAAGGCAAGGCAAGGCAAGGCAAGGTAAGGTAAGGTAGGTTAAGGTAAGGTAAGGTAAGGTAAAGGAAAGGTAAGGTATGGTAAGGTAAGGCAAGGCAAGGTAAGGTAAGGCAAGGTAAGGTAAGGCAAGGTAAAGAGGTAAGGCAAGGTAAGGTAAGGCAAGGTAAGGTAAGGTAAGGAAAGGCAAGGGAAGGGAAGGTAAGGTAAGGCAAGGTAAGGTAAGGCAAGGTAAGGTAAGGTAAGGCAAGGTAAAGAGGTAAGGCAAGGTAAGGTAAGGCAAGGTAAGGTAAGGCAAGGTAAGGTAAGGAAGGTAAGGCAAAGTGAGGTGAGATGAGGTAAGGCAAGGTAAGGTAAGGTGAGATGAGATAAGGTAAGGTAAGATAAGTCAAGGTGAGATGAGGTAAGGTAAGGTAAGATAAGGCAAGGCAAGGCAAGGCAAGTTAAGGTAAGGCAAGATAAGGCAAGGCAAGGTAAGGTAAGGTAAGGTAAGTTGAGGTAAGGTCAGGAAAGGTATGGTGAAAGTAATGGTAATAGTATGTATGCATGGTAATTGTTCGTATGCGCAGTAATGGTACGTATGTACAGTAATGGTATGTATGTGTGGTGATGGTGATGGTGATGGTGTGTGTGTGTGTGTGTATGTATATATGCTTGTATGCATGCATGAATGTATGTATGTTTATGTGTACAAAAATGTGTGTACATATATGTATCAGGTACGTTGATGGGTAGGCATGCTGGTAGGTATGTAGTAAGGTAAGGTAAGGTAAAGGTAAGGTAAGGTAAGGTAAGGTAGGTTAAGGTAAGGTAAGGGAAGGTAAGGTAAGGCAAGGTAAGGTAAGGTAAGGTAAGGTAGGTTAAGGTAAGGTAAGGCAAGGCAAGGCAAGGCAAGGCAAGGTAAGGTAAGGTAAGGTAAGGTAAGGTAAAGGTAAGGTAAGGTAAGGTAAGGTAGGTTAAGGTAAGGTAAGGTAAGGTAGGTTAGGTAAGGTAAGGTAAGGTAAGGTAAGGTAAAGGTAAGGTAAGGTAAGGTTAATTATGGTATGGTAAGGTAAGGTAAGGTAAGGCAAGGTAAGATAAGGTAAGGCAAGGTAAGGTAAGGTAAGGCAATGTAAAGAGGTAAGGCAAGGTAAGGTAAGGCAAGGTAAGGTAAGGTAAGGAAAGGCAAGGGAAGGTAAGGTAAGGTAAGCCAAGGTAAGGTAAGGTAAGGCAAGGTAAGGTACGGCAAGGCAAGGTAAAGAGGTAAGGCAAGGTAAGGCAAGGTAAGGTAAGGAAGGTAAGACAAAGTGAGGTGAGATGAGGTAAGGCAAGGTAAGGTAAGGTGAGATGAGATAAGGTAAGGTAAGATAAGGCAAGGTGAGATGAGGTAAGGTAAGGTAAGATAAGGCAAGGCAAGGCAAGGCAAGGTAAGGTAATGCAAGATAAGGCAAGGCAAGGTAAGGTAAGGTAAGGTAAGTTGAGGTAAGGTCAGGAAAGGTATGGTGAAAGTAATGGTAATAGTATGTATGCATGGTAATTGTTCGTATGCGCAGTAATGGTAGTATGTACAGTAATGGTATGTATGTGGAGTGATGGTGATGGTGATGGGTTGTGTGTGTGTGTGTGGTGTGTGTGTGGTGTGTGTGTGTGTGTGTGTATGTATATATGCTTGTATGCATGCATGAATGTATGTATGTTTATGTGTACAAAAATGTGTGTACATATATGTATCAGGTACGTTGATGGGTAGGCATGCTGGTAGGTATGTAGTAAGGTAAGATAAGGTAAGGTAAGGTAAGGTAAGTAAAGCGTATGGTGAGGAAAGGTAAGCAAGGTAAGGTAAGGGAAGGTAAGGTAAGGCAAGGTAAGGTAAGACAGAAGGTAAAAAGGTAAGGCAAGGTAAGGTAAGGCAAGGTAAGGTAAGGAAAAGAAGGTATGGCAAGGTAAGGTAAGGCAAGGCAAGGTAAGGTAAGGCAAGGCAAGGTAAGGTAAAGGCAAGGAAGGTAAGGTAAGGTAGGCAAGGAAGTAAGGTAAGCGCAAGGTAAGGTAAGGCAGGTAACGTAAGGTAGGTTAAGGCAAGTTAAGGTAAGGCAAGGTAAGGCAAGGTAAGGTAAGGCAAGGTAAGGTAAGGTAAGGTAAGGTAAGGTAAGGTAAGGCAAGGTAAGGTAAGGTAAGGTAAGGTAAGGTAAGGCAAGGTAAGGTAAGGTAAGGTAAGGTAAGGTAAGGCAAGGTAAGGTAAGGTAGGTTAAGGTAAGGTAAGGTAAGGTAAGGTAAGGTAGCTTAAGGATAAGTAAGGTAAGGGAGGTAAGGTAAGGTAAGGTAAGGTAAGGTTAAGGTAAGGTAAGGTAGGGTAAGGTAAGGTAAGGTAGTTTAAGGTAAGGTAAGGTAAGGTAAGGTAAGGTAAGGTAGGTTAAGGTAAGGTAAGGTAAAGGTAAGGTAAGGTAAGGTAAGGTAGGTTAAGTTAAGGTAAGGTAAGGTAAGGTAAGGTAAGGTAAGGTAAGGCAAGGTAAGGTAAGGTAAGGTAAGGTAAGGCAAGGTAAGGTAAGGTAAGGTAAGGTAGGTTAAGGTAAGGTAAGGTAAGGTAGGTTAAGGTAAGGTAAGGTAAGGTAAGGTAGGTTAAGGTCAGGTCAGGTAAAGGGAAGGTAAAGTTAAAGGGAAGGTAAGTTAAGGTAAGGTAAAGTAGTTTAAGGTAAGGTAAAAGTAAGGTAAGGTAAGGTAAGGTAGGTTAAGGTAAGGTAAGGTAAAGTAAAGGTAAGGGTTTAAAGGGAAGGTAAGGTAAGGTAAGGTAGGTTAAGTAAGGTAGGTTAAGGTAAGGTAAGGGTAAGGTAAGGTAGGTTAAGGTAAGGTAAGGTAAGGTAAGGCAAGGCAAGGCAAGGCAAGGCAAGGCAAGGCAAGGCAAGGCAAGGTAAGGTAAAGGTGAGGTAAAGGTAAGGTAAAGGTAAAGGTAAGGTAAGGTATGGTAAAGGTAAGGTAAAGGTAAGGTAAGGTAGGTTAAGGTAAAGGTAAGGTAAGGTAAGGGTAAGGCAAGGCAAGGCAAGGCAAGGTAGGTTAAGGTAAGGTAAGGTAAGGTAAAGGTAAGGTAAGTTAAGGTAGGTTAAGGTAAGGTTAGGTAAGGTAAGGTAAGGTAAGGTATGGTAAGGTAAGGTAAGGTAAGGTAACGTAAGGCAAGGTAAGGTAAGGTAAGGTAAGGTAAGGCAGGTAAGGTAAGGTAAGGCAAGGTTAAAGAGGGAAGGTAAGGTAAGGCAAGGTAAGGAAAGGCAAGGGAAGGTAAGGAGGTAAGGCAAGGTAAGGTAAGGCAAGGCAAGGTAAGGTACGGCAAGGCAAGGTAAAGAGGTAAGGCAAGGTAAGGTAAGGCAAGGTAAGGTAAGGAAGGTAAGGCAAGTGAGGTGAGATGGGGTAAGGCAAGGTAAGGTAAGGTGAGATGAGATAAGGTAAGGTAAGATAAGGCAAGGTGAGATGAGGTAAGGTAAGATAAGGCAAGGCAAGGCAAGGTAAGGTAAGGCAAGATAAGGCAAGGCAAGGTAAGGTAAGGTAAGGTAAGTTGAGGTAAGGTTAGGAAAGGTTATGGTGAAGTAATGGTAATTGTATGTATGCATGGTAATTGTTCGTATGCGCAGTAATGGTACGTATGTACAGTAATGGTATGTGTGACGGGACTCCGACGCTCCCCTCGTTATTAAAATATGATTTTCATATTCAGGGATGCAGG
>CM031628.1:36851009-36881009 GCA_018398815.1 Conus ventricosus
GTTACTAACGGATATAGCGGTAAAATAAAACATTGGGCATCATCCATGACCCATAATGAACATACCTACACATTTTCAGAAAGATCAGCCCGGAAGTTTTGTCCGGAGCGTGTGGAACACATTTTGACCACGGACGGACAGACTGATAGACAGGCAGACACACAGACAGCATTTCTTCGTTCCCATTGTAAAGTACTCCCTGTTCTAGAAGAATTGGGAGTACAAAAACGCACCGTTTCCTTTATGCACTAGAACGTAAATGACCTAGTATCTAAACTTTATGATGAGGATTTTGTTTCGTATGTTTGCTCTTTTGATTTTATATGTCTGGTGGAAACATTTCTTGAGGAATTTAATTCTAACATATTTGCTGGATTTTCGGCATTTTGTGTTCCTGCTGTAAAATTTACGACTCAGGGGAGGCGATGGTGGTTTAGTATGTTGATTAGAGATGACTTTTTGCCATTTCTTGAACAAGTTCATATCAAATCGAGAGAGAGAGAGAGAGTGAGTTTGTGTGTGTGAGTGTATATATATGTGTGTGTGTGTGGTGTGTGTGGTGTGTGTGTGTGTGTGTGTGTGTGAGAGTGTGTGTGTGTGTGTGTGTGTGTGTGTGTGTGTGTGTGTGTGTGTGTGTGTGTGTGTGTGAGAGAGAGAGAGTGTGTGTGTGTGTGTGTGTGTGTGTGTGTGTGTGTGTGTGTGTGTGTGTGTGTGTGTGTGTGTGTGTGTGAGCGCGTGATTAACACAAATGAAGCTAGTAGATAACAGGCGCTCCCTCTCTCTCTCTCTCTTTGGGAAAATATGAAATGAAAGAAAATAATTCAGTTTTTTGTTTGATGTATGTTGTCTTCTTTGTAAAAGCAACACATTATCAGAGTGAGTGTGTCTGTACACCACACATTAGAACATTAATAAACCCAGACATTATGTATCATACGCGAAAACACTCAAATCAGCAAAAATATCTCCATTTGTAAGAGAACATACAGACAATGCATGGTGTGTAAGAGACTCGTTGGAGAGAAAAAAAGGGAAAAAAAAAAACGAAAAACAAAAAAAAAGAAAACCTAGTAGTGGAAATTGTTTTGTTTTTTCCGCTTTTTTTTTTTTTGCAAATGAAGAGGACAGTGTGAAGCACCAAAAATTGAAGAGGTGGATTAGGGCCTTAAGGGGAAAAAAAGAAAGAAAAGGAAAGAAAAAAAAGGAAAAACAAAGAAAACGAAAAAGAAAAATCACCGCCTTAGGCGCTTCATTGATCCGATAATTGATGCCACAAAAAAGACATAGACATTAGCAGGTATGCTGGAAATATACCAAAGCTTGGAGAAGCTGATTCTAAACAACTATAGGGACTAATAACTAGACATGAAACTTTAGAAGCACTGAAAGGAATGCAAAATGACAAGAGCCCTGGTACTGATGAGATAACAGTAAAATTCTTGTTTTTTTCTGGAAGGACATAGGAGACTTTGTTGTTCGATCTTTAAACGAAGGTTTTACAAAAGTAGAGCTGTCCATTACTCAGAGAGAAGGAATTATCACTTGCCTACCGAAAGGAGAAAAGCCAAAAAGAATATCTACAAAATTGGAGACCTATATCATTATTAAATATGTCGTACAAAATAGGATCAACATGCATAGCCAACCGAATAAAGTGCGTCCTACATAAATTGATAAATGAAGAACAGACAGATTTTTATTCCAGGACGGTATATAGGAGACAACTTAAGAACAGTATGCGGCATCATATATTACTTAGGAGAAAAAAAACAAACCTTCCTGGTTCATTAGTGTCAATAGATTTCGAGAAAGCGTTTGATTCAATACACGGAAAATACATGAATAAAGTCCTGAATGTTTTTGGTTTGGGCGACGATATATGTAAATGGATAACCACACATTTTATAAAGATATAAAATCGTACATCACAGTAAACGGACAAGTATCTGGACGTTTTGAAGTACAGAGAGGCTGTCGTCAAGGAGACCCTATTTCACCCCTACCTTTTCGCGTGTGTTCAGAAATTCTAGCTCACAAAATAAGAGAAGATATAAGCATAAAAGGTATTATTATCCATGACACTATTTTCAAAATAAATCAATTCGCAGATGATACGTCATTTACACTGAACGGTGACAGGGAATCCTACGAAAATCTTTTCAGAACTCTTGAGGAGTTTGAAGAAATTGCAGGACTAAACCTTCATCATGGAAGAACTGTTAATGTGTGGCTAGGTCAAAAGAAATATTTAGAGAACAAATACTTAAAAGAAAAAAATTGAACCCCCCCCCAAATAAACTCTTAGGTATATGCTTCATGAATGACTTGTCAAAAGTGACTGAAATTAATACAACGGACAAATTAGCAGAAGTAAAAAACTATTTTCAAAATTTGGTCCACACGAATTTGCACACCCCTTGGTAGAATTCCTGTACTTAAGTCTCTCATACTCTCAAAATTTATATACTTACGGGTTCTCCTTCCAAACCCTCCAGAAAAGATAATAAAGCAACTGCAAAACATGTGTTTCAAATTCATATGGGATAATAAACCAGATAAGATAAAAAGAAAATATTCAGTTCATCACACTGAAAATGGTGGCCCAGGTATTCCTGACATACAAGTGTTTATACAGGCCCTAAAAATGACATGGTTGAAACAGATACTAACGGGTACACCCAAATGGGAAAAAAATATTATTTATGGATTGTCCTGAGCTAGAATCGTTGGAACGGTGTGGGCGTTTGAGTTTACTTAGAAATAACTGTAACAAATTTTGGAAGGATGTGTTCGCAGCTTGTTAAATTTTGCAAACATGTGTCTGTGAAAAAAGCACAAGAAGTAGCGGAACTCTTGTTTGACAATGACAAGTTTAGAATTGATAATAATACATTTTTCTTTAAAAAATGGACACACAAAACACTGCTGGTAAGACATGTGGTTGAATAAAAGCGATGCTTTTTTAAGTTATAAAGCATTTCATGAAAGATGTAATATCAATGTAAGCTATCTAGCATACATGAGTTGTGTTCACTCAATCAAAAGCTTCCTTGCTACGAAGAATATCAAAATAAAAGATAGCAAATGCAATGAAAGGACAAACGCTCAACAAATAATAGCAAATGTTAAAAAAGGTTCAAAAGCTTTCTACGATGTTTTACTAGAGCCAATTATTATATAGGATAGAAATGCTTTCGCAAAGGGGGAGCAAATACTAAATGTTAATGTGGACTGGGATAGAACACTAAAAGGAATTAAAAAAAAAAAGAAATCAGATTAATGTGGTTCCAAATCAAATTGTGTCATAACATTTTAGTTAACAACAATATTTTTAAGAAAATGAGAATTACAAATAGTGACAATTGTACTTTTTGTAGAAATGAGGAAGATTCAACCAGACATTATTTATGGTGCTGCGATTTTTCACTATGTTTTTGGAGGGACTTGGAGATTTTAAGAGAGAAGTGTGAACACTGTTTTGAGTTAAAATGTAACGTAGAAACGACACTTTTGATCAGATTAATCTACTATCAAAATACTTCATTTATAAATGCAAGATGAATAAGATCAAACCCAATGCAACATACTTTCTGAAAGATTTAAAACACAATTATAATATAGTTGAAAAATACATCTATTCAAAGGAAATGAAGCTTGCAGATTTCTTTAAAAAGTGGTATCCTTAACAGCGTCTTGTTGATGATGTACAGTGATTAATAATGATGTAAGGGTGTACGCTTGTTTACAAACGTGTCATTTCGAGTGTGCATCTTTTAAGAATGCTACTATGGTAACACCTGTTTAGATCAAAACCTTTCAGTTTCATGCCGCATTGTCCAAGGTTCAGTCTCACCGTACAGTAATGTTATATATATATATATATATATATATATATATATATATATATATATATATATATATATATATATGTGTGTGTGGTGTGTGTGTAAGTATGTTTGCAAATGAACATGTGTACGACGTATTTAGGTGTATGTTTATATGTGTCTGTGTATATAAGTGTATTAAAAAAAGAAGAAGAAAAAACTTGTACAGATTATTTTTGCTCTACTTTTCACAGTAGTTAGAAATATTTATGTATCATCACTTTAATGTATGTATGCATAGTAAGTATGTATACCTGTGTAAAAACTATAGTAAGAAGTGGAGGGAAATTGACAGATTATATTATGTTTACTGGTGGTGTTAAACAAGGTGGCGTATGTAGTCCTTTTTTTCTTTGTTTATCAACGAAGTAACATCTGAAGTTATAAATAATGGTAAATATGGAGCCCAATTTACGGATGACCTTCTAGAACTGTGTATACTTCTAGCCGATGATGTTGTTTTGTTATCTGAAACAGTTATTGGTTTACAAACACAGTTGAATAATTATAGGCGCGCTGCTGCTTCTCTACAACTGAAAGTAAATATGCGGAAGAGTAATAAAAAAAAATCATATTGTATTCAGAAAAGGCAGCTGTTTGGGAGCAAGAGAACACTGGAATCATAACGGAATAACTATGACAGTTGGAAATGTATACAAATATTTAGGAATCTGTTTTTCAACCCGATTAAGTTTTAAATTTGTTTGTAAAGATCTTGCGAGCAAACCAAAGCACGCTGTTTTGTGTGTAATGAGGAAACTATCAAGTTTGAGAAATCAGTCATTCGAAGTATTTGTGAAATTATTTGACTCCCAAATCCAGCCCACTGTTCAATACGATGCTGAAATTTGGGGTTTGGATAAAGCTGCAGTCTATTGTGAGAAAGTCTATTTATTTGCCCTGAAGAGGTTTCTTGGTGTTTCAATACAAACCTCCGATGATTTGGTTTACGGGGAAACTAACAGATACCCAGCATACTTGAATTCTACAGTTAGATGTATGAGGTACTGGTTAAAACTGATACAAATGAATGATACCGAAGAAATCTTGCAACATCCTATGTAACCTAGATGCCAGGGGAAAAATAAACTGGGCCACGAAAATGAGAATTAGATTACATGAACTGGGTTTCGGATAATATGCCTGGTTAAATCAGGGAGTAGGAGACGAACCGACCTTTATTCGAACACTCCGTGTCATATTGGTTGATAGCAGATGTCAAGAATGGAATTCTCACATGAATGATAGTACTCGATTTTGACGTATAGACACTTACTTACACTGTATTCCGACTTACTTGTCAATGAAAATGGACAGACATCTGAAATTTATTGTGAAAAGATTTACATTTGGAATATCGGATAACTTAGTTCATCATTTTAATTACAGGCAACATTATAAATCTGATCTTACTTGTCCATTATGTAAAAAACGCATGTGAAAATGAAGTTCATTTTGTACTGCAGTGTACTGCTGCCTTGAGTGATCTTAGGGGGGGTGGGGGGGGGGGGGGGGTTGTTCTTCCCACTTCTACTCACACTTAAACGCATGCTGTTTTTTTTCCTTTTCCCCAAGCACGTTAACGTGTGTGTGTGTGTGTGTGTGTGTGTGTGTGGTGTGTGTGTGTGTGTGTGTGTGTGTGTGTGTGTGTGAAAGAGAGAGAAACAGACAGATAGATTTACTGAAAGACAATGGCGTGCGTGTGTGTGTGTGTGTGTGTGTGTGTGTGTGTGTGTGTGTGTGTGTGTGTGTCTGTGTGTGTCTGTGTGTGTCTGTGTGTGCGCGCGCGCGCGTGCGCGTGCACGTGCGCGTGAGAGAGAGTACACACACACATATACAAACAATTCAATTCAATTCAATTCAATCAACTTTACTGTCCATCGAAAATTTTTCTTCTGCTCCACATCATTTCACAAGTACATAAGACATTACAAAAAGACATCATAAATCGTTACATGAAAGCATTTGTTAGTATATGTATTTATATATACATCAACACTCACACCCCACCCACCCCCACATGCACACGCACGCACACACACACATACACACACACCACGCGCGCGCGCGCGCGCATACACACATGAACATTAAATCCATAAGACATAAAACATTACATAGATTATGAAAACAATACATATAAACACAGACTCGCCCGCACCAACGCCCAAACACTAAAAACACACACACATGCATACACATCCACACCCACTCACACACACACACACACACACACACACACACACACACACACACACACACACACAGTCATAGTCACATTAAAAGCGTAATAACAAGCACGCACGCACCCTCGCACTCTTGCACGCACGCTGTCATGCACGCAGATACACGCTCAGGTGCATGCACGTGAATCAATTTTGTTCTATGCATAAGCTTATTACAAAGAAAGAAAGAAAGAAAGAAAGGGAAAAAGAAAAGCATTCGTACTTCCGTAACAGCACTAACATATGATCACGCACATACACACAAATTACGCTTGAGAGAGAGAGAGAGGGAGAGAGAGAGAGAGAGAGAGAGAGAGAGAGAGAGAGAGAGAGAGAGAGAGAGAGAGAGAGAGAGAGAGGAGAGAGAGAGAGAGAGAGAGAGAGAGAGAGAGAGAGAGAGAGAGAGAGAGAGAGAGAGAGAGAGAGATTTACATGTCCCAGACCGCAAACGAAAATTGTTCTGTGTAAAGGCAGTAATAACGAAAAAGAAACAAACAAACAAAACAACAACAACAAAGTTCAAAAGACACAATAACAACCAGCTTCAGAAGACACAACAACAACCAGCTTCAGAAGACACAATAACAACCAGCTTCAGAAGACACAATAACAACCAGCTTCAGAAGACACAACAACAACCAGCTTCAGAAGACACAACAACAACCAGCTTCAGAAGACACAACAACAACCAGCTTCAGAAGAGACAACAACAACCAGCTTCAGAAGACACAACAACAACCAGCTTCAGAAGACACAACAACAACCAGCTTCAGAAGACACAACAACAACCAGCTTCAGAAGACACAACAACAACCAGCTTCAGAAGACACAACAACAACCAGCTTCAGAAGACACAACAACAACCAGCTTCAGAAGACACAACAACAACCAGCTTCAGAAGACACAACAACAACCAGCTTCAGAAGACACAACAACAACCAGCTTCAGAAGACACAACAACAACCAGCTTCAGAAGACACAACAATAACCAGCTTCAGAAGACACAACAACAACCAGCTTCAGAAGACACAACAACCAGCTTCAGAAGACACAACAACAACCAGCTTCAGAAGACACAACAACAACCAGCTTCAGAAGACACAACAACAACCAGCTTCAGAAGACACAATAACAACCAGCTTCAGAAGACACAACAACAACCAGCTTCAGAAGACACAACAACAACCAGCTTCAGAAGACACAACAACAACCAGCTTCAGAAGACACAACAACAACCAGCTTCAGAAGACACAACAACAACCAGCTTCAGAAGCACACACAACCAGCTTCAGAAGACACAACAACAACCAGCTTCAGAAGACACAACAAAAAACCAGCTTCAGAAGACACAACAACAACCAGCTTCAGAAGACACAATAACAACCAGCTTCAGAAGACACAACAAACAACCAGCTTCAGAAGACACAACAACAACCAGCTTCAGAAGACACAATAACAACCAGCTTCAGAAGACACAATAACAACCAGCTTCAGAAGACACAACAACAACCAGCTTCAGAAGACACAACAACAACCAGCTTCAGAAGACACAATAACAACCAGCTTCAGAAGACACAATAACAACCAGCTTCAGAAGACACAATAACAACCAGCTTCAGAAGACACAATAACAACCAGCTTCAGAAGACACAACAACAACCAGCTTCAGAAGACACAACAACAACCAGCTTCAGAAGACACAATAACAACCAGCTTCAGAAGACACAACAACAACCAGCTTTAGAAGACACAATAACAACCAGCTTCAGAAGACACAATAACAACCAGCTTCAGAAGACACAATAACAACCAGCTTCAGAAGACACAATAACAACCAGCTTCGGAAGACACAATAACAACCAGCTTCAGAAGACACAATACAACCAGCTTCAGAAGACACAATAACAACCAGCTTCAGAAGACACAATAACAACCAGCTTCAGAAGACACAACAACCAGCTTCAGAAGACACAACAACAACCAGCTTCAGAAGACACAACAACAACCAGCTTCAGAAGACACAACAACAACCAGCTTCAGAAGACAATAACAACCAGCTTCAGAAGACACAACAACAACCAGCTTCAGAAGACACAACAACAACCAGCTTCAGAAGACACAACAACAACCAGCTTCAGAAGACACAACAACAACCAGCTTCAGAAGACACAATAACAACCAGCTTCAGAAGACACAACAACAACCAGCTTCAGAAGACACAACAACAACCAGCTTCAAAGACAGAATAACAACCACTTCAAAGGCCAAGAAAGTTATTACTGTTCAAGCAGTATGGTGATTCTTCTGCTTAGGTATCTGCCCGCCTTCAACACGCTGAAGATTCTGGCATCTACAAAATAAAAATAATAATAATAATAATGAATACTTATATACCGCCTATTCTCGGCTAGAGGCCAAGCTCTAAGCGCTTTACAATCAACACTCGTTTACACAACGGGCTGCCTACCTGGGTTGTGCCGACTGAAAAGCTGCCAGCTGGCGCTTCATTCAGTCGTTTCCCGTGTCATCCAGTCAGTATCGCTCAATATCGATCACTCATTTTCTTTACTTCCTTCATTCTTTCCATTTCTCACGCAGGGCGCATGCTATGTGTAACGTGTCATCCATACCAACGGCCAAACTGGCCTACTCTTCCGAAAGTTGGTGATGGGATTTTACGTGTGTGCAAGATGTTATGCATGCGTTCACACACGGAACCTCGGTTTATAGTCTCATTCAATAGGATGATGATGACGATGGCTGAAAAAGGTAGGCCGTTTCTGAACATGGTGATGATGATGATGATGTTGATACCAAACAGCTTCATCGCCGACGACGACGACCGGGACGAGAAGACTCAAAAGAGTCGTGACTGGATGGCTCGACTGTTTGTGGCAGACTTGCTACACATGCCCGGCATCTGGCATTCTTGTTCGCCGCAGCTCGGGGGCCACTACGCTCCGAAGGCCAAGCACGTTCTTCGTCGCTGGATGACGAGGCTTCCCGCAAAGCTGCTCCGTCAGCCCGTGCCCCAGCATTAGGACGCCTAGCCGGAGGCGACTGTGCACCGAAGGCCCCTGGATGGCCCAGGTCCTCTCGGAGCTGCTGAATAACCCCCGGGCTCCTCTGGCGTCACTGGCACGACCTCGAAGGCCACCGGACCGCCAAAACTGGTTCTTGTCGCCGGATTCCGCTGGTGGAGGTCGGCGATGTACGAGAGGAGGTTAAGTCAGGAGTGATTCATTCTCCGAAGACGAGATAATGTCATCTGGGTAAAAGCCGATCTGCAGTCGCCCCCCCCCCCCTCCCCCCCATGAGAAGCCTTCTACGGCCTTTGAAACAATTCTCACTCGACGAGCTGCGACTAAAGGCGGATTCTGTAGAAGAACGGATGGACCTGATGGTGTACCCGATACCATATGTGCCCCCCCCCCCCCCCCCCCCTGTAGCCCGAGTCGGAACTTCCCTCTGTCCCATCATCAGACCATTATTATGATTCTTCACTCTCTCAATGGAGGTGCAGACAACACAAACTGATATGATTCTTGTCAAAGAAAAAAAACAAAGAAGAAAATAAGTGTCTGTTAATCTGTGGAGATATACGCAACATGCATAGAATTGGAAATAATGTGTCACACACACACACACACACACACACACACACACACACACACACACATACACACACACACACACACACACACACACAACAGAGTGACGGACCGTTTTTTTGTCCGGTCACAAATTTTTACAGCCGTGTTTGCCGGAACATGTTCATCCGGAAACCGGTTGGTTAGTACCTGCGCTCTGTATAAGCCAGGTGAGCTGAAACGATCAGGCAGTCTGTACAGCAGTTCCGGCAGTGCGAGTTCTCAGTGGCCGAAGAGGGACTCCAGACGAGTTGCTGTGGCAGTCAGTTCCCCCAGGTAGAGTCGTTGTCCTGGTGGTACTGGGAACTGGCTGCCACTGCTAGAGGGTCTGGGGCGTAGCTGAGGTCTACGCATTGTCTCCACCCTGCTGAGGGTGTGGAGAGGTCGACGAGGGAGTCGACAGTAACCCGTCCTGCCACTGCGCCCGGGTATGGGGCGTAGCCGAGATCCTACCCCTGTCTCCACCCTGCCGAGGGTGTGGAGAGGTCGACGAGGGAGTCGACAGTAACCCGTCCTGCCACTGCGCCTGGGTCTGGGGCGTAGCCGAGATCTATCCCCCGTCTCCACCCTGCCCGAGGGTGTGGAGAGGTCGAGGTGCGAGTCGAGAGTAACCCGTCCTGCTACCTGTGCCAGAGCCGCCGCTTTTGAGGTATTCGAACCAGCGACCTGTTGGGCCAGCCGTACCAGCGCCATCGCTTCTGCTGTACCAGGGCCGTCGCTTTGTGGTGTTAGAACCAACGTCTTATTTTGTGTTTGAGCCACAGCTCTTGTGTTGGAGCTGTCGCTCCTATTGTGGACAGAGCCGTCGCTTCGATTTTCTGTGGGGACTCTGCGAGCTGCTCCTCCTGACTGTGTTACCCCAGGAGAGGACTTCCTCTACAGCATTCTTCTCACGAGACCTGCGACGTCTGTGGACTGTCGAGTTGAGCCGGGCGTGGCCAAAGAAAATAATTATATATCCATATGAATTGTACGTCTAGAGTTACGGTGTACGTATTTCTACTGAATTGGTATTGTTGTATATGTGTTTTTGTGTTATTTGTGTGTTGAAGGCTCGGGCAGCATAAAAAGCGAGAAAACGTTGACTTGTTGTCTGGCTGTCCATGTTTCGAATGTGTGGGCGTGTGTGTGAATTAAAAATCGTACACGCATCCGAATTTCTGCGAGTCAGACAGACAGACACACGCACCAACTCATCCGTAACACACACACACACACACACACACACACACACACACACACACACACACAAAACCACCCATGCACGCACTCTCGCACGCTTACACGCACACTGGCATGTACGCAGATACATGCTTCAAGTCCATGCACGTAAATCAGTCTGGTTCTATGCATAAAGTTAAAATTAAAAAAAAGTCTAAAAAGAAGAAACAAAAGGAAAGGAAAAAAAAAGAAAGAAAAGAAAAAAAAAGAAAAAAAAAGAGAAAGAAATCAAGCAGAACATCCATGTATCTGATTCCGCAACAGCAGTTTAATACGATCACACACATACATATCACGTTGGGAGAGAGACTCGTGACTCGTGACTTTAATGTGAGGCCATCAGCCTTTTCACATGAGTACGCAACAAGAAAAAAACATTTTATATAATTAGAACAAAATTTACCATGACTGCAACAAAACATCCTTCCATGACAGTAGGCCTATGTACATGCAAAATTCATCTTAATTATACACAAATGCTTCTTAGTACGTTCTTCCTTTTAAACATAATATAAAGGTATATATATTAATTATTTTAAAACTCATGATATGAATGCTGTTGATACTAGCATGCAAAACACATGTTATCAATTTCATTTCCCTCATCGTATTTTCGTTTGTATACAGCGGAGACCTTACTACATCTGCGTCGTATAACTCTCCGGAAGGCCGTGCTATTTTTAAGCATCTTTTGTTTACTATGTTTACGCATGCGTACTCTACCGTGCAAAGGAAAGGAAAACCTCGAATCTTGGGTCTGCCATGTTAACCTTTGACACTCAGTGTGTGTACTTCTGTGGTCCTGTTCATGTAGTGTTGGACTTGTGTTGTTCATGTTCGTTGGATTTAGCATCCCCATGGATAAATTACTAAAGCCTTACCGCTTTCCATGTATCAGGTTAGTGCTTTCCTTCAATTATTTTCACTTTAATTGTAGTTTTCCCTATTTCTTCAGCCAGTTATATCATGTTCTGTAGGACTTGTCGACACTTGCCTCGTACACATGTGCCTAAATTGCCTGTTGGCCAGAGGAGTCTCTTAATGGTCAAATCCCTAGAATTCAAAATTGAATAATTCAAAGCAGCCGTCGGCAAATAACCAAAATGCATATAATAGCTATCATTGAACAAAAAGTTCAAAACCACACATATAATCTACGGGGCAGCCATTTCTTAGCGTTGGGAGAGAGAGAGAGAGAGAGAGAGAGAGAGAGAGAGAGAGAGAGAGAGAGAGAGAGAGAGAGAGAGAGAGATATTGACATGCCCCTGACCGCAAATGAAAATTATTCTGTGTAAAGGCAGGGTAAACGAAGAACAAATGAACAAACAAAGCAACAGCCAAGTTTAGAACAGCTTCTGAAGGCACAGAAAGTTATGACTGTACATGACGATGATGATGACGATGGCGAAGAAAGTTACAACTGTCTATGAACATGGTGATGATGACGACGATTGCAAAGAAACGTTACAACTGTTTATGAACGTTGTGATGATGATGACGAACAGATTCATCGCCCACGATTACCGGAAGGAGCCTGAAATCGAAGATTGGGTCCCCCTGGCATATGTGGCAGACTTTGTACATACCCTACACATAACCACTGACCCCTGCTCGCGTCAGGTCGAGGGCCTCTACGCCCTGGAACCCCAGCACATTCTTCGTCACTGGATGCCGAGTACCTGTCATTCCGCAAAGATGCTGCGTAAGCCCGTGCTCCAGCCAGAAGACGCCTGGCCATAGAGCTATTGGGCTGCGGAGGCTCCGCCGCATCTTCAGCTCTGGACGTCCCTGGTCCTCTCCGAGGTCCTGAATCATCCCGGGACCCTCCGGGGTTACCGGCACGACGTCGAAAGGCAGCGGGTCCCCAGAACTGATCGTCGTCGTCGCTGGATTCCACTGGCGGAGGTCGGCGAGGTACTAGACGTGGAGGCGGGAGCGATTCATTGTCTGAAGATGAGACTATTTCGCCCCGGTGAAAGTCGACCTGCACACGGCCAGGGCCCCCCGCCATCGGCCTGATGCCCTCGTACGGTCTTCGGACACTTCATCGCCCGAGCCGCGACTGAAGGCCGATTCTGAAGAAGAATATACTCTCGAGATGGCGTACGAGATGCCATGGCGGCGCCCACCCCGATAGCCAGAGTCGCTGCTGTCGTCTGTTCCACTGGAAGACCACATGCTTTTTGCTCTCAATGGAGGCAGACAATCCGAACTGATATGAATCCTGTCGACAAGAACCAAAAAGTGAGCGAGTGTTATTAACCTTAGGAGAGATCAGCAACATGCAGGGATAACTAGAAATACTGGACCTCAACAATTCTAAGAGCTGTTAATGATAAGACAAAGTCTTCATTACAACAGCACTGTGATACAGGTAAGGAGGACAGCAGTGATGTATCATGCGAAAATCATGGATACTGGTCAAACTGCACAAAACAAGGTGTGAAAAAAGGACCCAGAAGCAGAGATAATTCTGGACAAAACGCAAGGCAAGTAAAGAAAGCCAACACACACACACACACACCACAACCACACACACACACACACACACACACACACACACACACACACACACACACACACTATCTATTCCTTTTGCCCCTTTTCGGGCATGGGGGAAGGGCGAGTTTAAAGCAACAATAGGAAAAGGAAAACAAACAAGTCAAAATGAACCATAAATTGCTAGTCAATGCTGACACAGACCAACGATTTACAACACTTGAGATAATGTAATATACTTTAACATTAGAAGCATTTGTTTTCGATGAATAGAAGACATTTGTCAAAAATCATACAGATTTTGGGGATAAAAAAATTAATCTTTTAGGCAAATTCGTGTTACGCGAAGTAACGTATGATGAACATTCTATGATAAGATGAAATTCATCACCTATTGCAGACATGTCACATTTATTACATAACAGTTCTTTTGGAATAGCAAATCAACGATCTACTTCAATTGGCAGTTTATGATTAGAACATCTAAATTTGATAAGAGGGTAAATATAGACATATGGTAAGCTAGAAATTCATTTCTCCTCCTTAAAATCAGATTTATAAAATTGCTAGAAAAAAAAAATTCACTGCTAGTTTCAATGCCACGTAGCCACGTTTGACGAAAAGAGCATTGCAAACTATATTTGACATTCCTACATAATGTATTGACGTCTGTAAAAAAATTGATTGCTCCAAACACAATCAAAGCCAGATTGTACAAGTATGGTTTTAATGCACGTTAACCAGGGGAACAAGTTACTGCGCCATTGTGCAAATGTAACAAAACCTAACCGGCATTTTTTTTTCAACAGGAGATTGAACCAAACTAGCCCCAAATCGAATCATTCGGACATAGACAGTAATTGATAAAAGGTAACGTCCTGTTTCACCATAAATCATGTTTGTCATTGGACTTCTTTTTAAGCAAAACATATATTTTTAGAATTTTAGCTGAAATTTATCAAGAATATTTAAATTTTCGTATCCCCATATTTCACAACCATATAAAGTTCTGGAACAATCAAATAAATCTGAAATAACATGAATAGGTAGGTAAATCCTTTGTCCTTGCCTTTTGTATCAATTAAACATGGCTAATAACGCTTTATCAAAAGTGTTTTTCTTACATTTAGCAAAAGAACCCATTCGATTAAAATCTACACCTAAATATTTGAATCTGATGACAACATCAACTTTTTCGTTTCCATAATGAAATATTGTTATTTCAGTTTTAGCAGCATTAACTGTTAGCTTCCACTGATTACAATATAATGGCAAGGAATCTAGTGCATTTTGCAGACCCACTTTTGCCTCTGAAAATATAATTGTGTCATCTGCGTTTAACAAGACAAAAAGTTTGACAAAATGCGTTGTATCAATATTCAAAGAAAGCCTAATTTCTAATGGTGAAGACCCACTGTCTTTAACATAGCCTTCAAGTTAATTAAAATACAAAGCAAATGATTCTGGAGAAAGATTCTCACCTTGAACACCTTTATGGCTTAAAAAAAGTGTGACAAATTGACTTTAAATTACTATACATATTCATTAAGACTCGTAGGATTTTGCCATTGATTTTTGTCCGTTACGAATTTAGACCATAATACATGCCTCCATACAGAATCAAAAGCTTTTTGGTAATCAATGAATGCACAGTACAACTTTTTCTTCTGACTTCGGAAAACATCTGCTAAACATTTAAGTATAAACAAATGGTCTATAGTAGAATGATCTTTTCGGAAATCAGATTGATTTTCCAATAAAATCTGATTCTGTTGAAGAAAGGATGACAATCGGTTATTCAACACTGTTGTAAATAAATTTACCAACACAGCAAAGTTATACCTCTATGATTGTCGCAGTCATGTACACACACACACACACACACACACACACACACACACACACACACACACACACACACACACACGCGCCCGTGCGCGCACACACACACACACACACACACACACACACACACACACACACACACACACACACACACACACATTCAGTTCCCTATGTTTGTCTCTGTCATGTATGCATTAAATCTCTCACGTAACACTATGCAGACACTGAATGAAATGTTGTTGAATCTAAAACAGAGGCTGGGCACTTACCCATGCCGATCAGTCGCACACAGCACCACTGACGTTCCCAGAAAAGAGAAACTACAGTTTCAGAGGCGGGGAATGAAACTGGAGGGGCAACCAAGCTAAGGGAACCATGCTGGTGTTGCTCAACCGAATTTGCGAAATTAAAACCCAGGCATAGCTACCCAAGGGCATCTCTGGGACCCCTAGGCTAACAACAACACCGTATCCTTACAGCAGTCCCAAATAGAGCAGTTTACGTTATTTTATTTTCGGCACTTTCGTCGATTGATCACAAATATAGGTATGGTTATTACATCACTCGGTAAGGAATGCACCACTCGGTTCCTTGCCGGTAAAGAATCGACCGCAAAGAAAGAATATATTTTGAAAGAAAATACGATGTTCGAAACGAAACACGGAAATGTAGCCTCCCTCACCTGATGACTAAATTCAAATCATTGTATGGTCCTTCACATGTGTTCAACGAGAACCGGGTCAGAGCCTCTCTGTCTGCACGATCTCTGGTTGCTCCAAGACAAAACGAGAGATGGAACCCTCATGCCGGCAAGTGCGTGGGAATTTTGTTAAAGGGCGAGCGTTAAGTTGAATCTGGCTCGGACGGACAAAACGTACCATGCGCACAGCAGTGGTAAAGAATGAATAGGCTACATCGGCAAAGGAGTATGCATTTCCGTTAGCTTACGGTCAGCTTTTGACGCGAAGGGGCCAACAGTCGTCCTTGCTCTCTCACACATGCACAGACGCATTCGTGCACTCGTCATAGGGTAACGGATAGGCAATTTTGAAGAGCAAAAAGTATGGACGCCACTTTCGACTGAAATTCCAAATGGGCGCAAAATATCAGCACGATCTACTCCTTACACACTTTGCATGCTGATTAGCCCGTGTGAAGTAAAGTAAGCTGAAACCGCAGCGAGTTCTGGGAGATCAGTTCAGTTTCCCGGTAGGATTCGTCACTCACGTTCGTCATGGATTCGCGACAACCGTTCTGCATTGCATATAATATATATTTATCCGTTTGTTATATACATTTTAAGTTTGTTGTCAAATGTTTTAGACTGGCAGTGCACAGTACATAGTCGAAGTGAATAAATAAAATAATCAGTACGTCAAAAGGACTCAAAGGACAAAGTTTGAGGTGATGAAAGCATCTCAAACAACAAAGGACTACCTTTGCAGCTGGTTTGAAAAGTAATCACAGGGAGAAAGAGGCTTCCATGGGAGATAACCTCTTTTTTATTTTAATAATAAATCATAGCCGTAAGTAGGATTAACCACTAGCACTGAACATTGAATCCGTATGAATTGCTGAGAATGTTAAAAATAATGTCAATATGTTGAAAAAACAAGTAGAGTCAAATGTATTGTGGCGTATCAGTGCATTTGATAACAATACCAAAGTGCCATTTTACAAATAGTTTCTTACTACAAGTTACTAAGGTTGTACCATAAAACTGATGCCAGAACAATGTATCGCAATTTCAGCATGTAAACGAGATAACACAACAGCAATAATGGCAATTCAATGTTTATGTATCAAGACCGATGGCCATTTAATGCCTATGTACCGATAAATCTTGATTTTCTGACGGGACGAAGGAATTCATTGTATTTACACGCTTTTCACGCCATGCCCATCACCCCTTCTCCAAACACACACACACGTGCGCACGCACGCACCACCTGTCTTTAGCTACTTAAAACTCCAGGGTGGCGGGAGTGGAGGGGAAGGCCAACAATCAAAAAAAAAAAAAAAAAAAAAAAAAAAGCAATCGGAATTCTAAGGAACACCCCACAACCCTTTAAGACAAAAAAAAAAAAAAATCACCCTCACCTGCTGTGTCGCGAAGAGGAAGTCGTCGGTGAACGAGGGTGAGCTACTCGTCAGTGAACGATGGTGGAGGCGAATCTGAAAACAACTTGGCTGTCGGCTGCCTTATATTGGCAGGTTGAGAAACCACGTGACGTTCCATCCTGCGCTGTCCCAAACCACATGACGTTCCACCAATCAGTGGACGTGAGCGTGACGTCCTTTACCATTGACGTAATCTCTCTTATGACGGAAGCCTTGTTTGTATGGGAGCCTGCCAGCGTCACAAGATGACAGTACTGTTAGCCAGATTTTTGCGATGAAAACAGATATTATCTGTCATGAAAAATATGAGCAACAAATAAAATAACTATAATCTGTCTTTATACTAAGAGAATCCCAGCTCTGTGTGTGTGTGTGTGTGTGTGTGTGTGTGTGTGTGTGTGTGTGTGTATGTGTGTGTGTGTGTGTGTGTGTGTGTGTGTAGATATACGTATAAACCTTAAAAATCCAGAAGCACCCCCTTTCTCACTGGTGAGGTCCGTTTAGTTGTTGTCATAGGATGATAAAACAGAAGAGAAAAAATGGATCACAAAACCGCTTGGTTGACACCTTTTCCTTTTTATTTTTGTCCAATATTTCCGTCCCCAAAAAGAACCTTCTTCTGGGATAGGAGAGCTTAACTAGTCTCAGCACATGTCTATATTTCCAAGTTCAAACAAAACGCAGAACATAAACAATAAAACCCAAAGTAAAACATCAGGATCAAAAATTTAATCCTGATGTTTTACTTCTTGCTTTTATTGTTTGTGTTCTGCGTTTTGTTTGAACTTGGAAATATAGACATGTGCTGAAACTAGTTAAGCTCTCCTGTCCCAGAAGAAGGTTCTTTTTGGGGACTGAAATATTGGACAAAAACAAAAAGGAAAAGGAGTCAACCAAGCGGTTTTGTGATCCATTTTTCTTCTTCTTCTTCTTCTTCTTCTTCTTCTTCTTCTTCTTCTTCTATTATATCTATGTATCTACGTATCTACACACACACACACACACACACACACACACACACACACACACACACACACACACACACACACACACACACATATTTATATATACATAGAAAGAGAGAGCGAGACATCATACGTATGTATACATATGTATATATACATGTGTGTGTGTGTGTGTGTGTGTGTGTGTGTGTGTGTGTGTGTGTGTGTGTGTGTGTGTGTGTGTGAATAAAGGAGACGGAGGTACATGACTAAGAGAAAAGTAAAATAAATAGATAAAAAAATAACAAGATGCGAAGCATATAAACGTACTCCCAGTTTTCCAAACCGCTTATAAATCAGCCAAGTGCTTTATGAGATAAGAAATAAAGGCAAAATAACGGTTTTAACGGTTATTTAACCGATGTATACTTTTGAAACTGGTATTTTAGTCCTCCCCGGGCTAAAGCCTGTGTACATACCAAATTTCATCCAAATCGGACAATATGTCAAGAATAACGGTTTTTAACAGTCAGATTTTGAAACACTGCATGGAAGTGCCATTTGTGTGTGATGACCTTTCTATATACAAAATTGCATTAAAATCCACCAATATATAAAAATAACGGCAAAATAACGGTTTATCGATTATATAACCGATATACACTTTTGAAACCGGTATTTTAATTCTCACTGGGCTAAAGCCTGTGTACATACCAAATTTTATCCAAATCGGACAATATGTCAAGAATAACGGTTTTTAACGGTCAGATTTTGAAACACTGCATGGAAGTGCTATTTGTGTGTGATAACCTTTCCATATACAAAATTTCATTAAAACCCACCAATATATAAACAATAACGGCAAAATAACGGTTTAACGGTTATATAACCGATATGCACTTTTGAAACCGGTATTTTAGTCCTTACTGGGCTAAAGCTTGTGTACATATCAAATTTCATTCAAATTGGACAACATGTCAAGAATAACGGTTTTTAACGGTCAAATTTTGGAACACTATATAGAAGTGCCATTTGTGTGTGATAACCTTTCTACATACCAAATTTAATTAAAATCCACCTATATATAAGAAATAACGGCAGAATAACGGTTTTTAACGGTTGTTTAATCCATTTTCAGCATTACATCACTTACATATGGACAGAGGATCCGATTTGTCACAAGATCACCCAAACCGCTTATAAATTGGCCAAGTACTTTCTGAGATATTCCATAAAGAAGAAAAACCGTTACAGGCCGTTACAACCGTTAGCAACGGCTATAACGGGGCAAACTAAAACATCAGGCATCATCCGTGACCCATAATGAACATACCTGCTAATTTTCATAAAGGTCGGCCAAGTACTTTCTGAGATATTCCATAAAGAAGAAAAACCGTTACAGGCCGTTACAACCGTTAGTAACGGCTATAACGGGGAAAACTAAAACACCAGGCATCATCCGTGACCCATAATGAACACACCTGCTAATTTTCATAAAGGTCGGCCAAGTACTTTCTGAGATATTCCATAAAGAAGAAAAACCGTTACAGGCCGTTACAGCCGTTAGTAATTGTTATAACGGTAAACTAAAACATCGGGCATTATTCGTGACCCATAATGAACATACCTACAAATTTTCAGAAAGATCGGCCAAGTACTTTCTGAGATATTCCATAAAGAAGAAAAAGCGTTACAGGCCGTTACAGCCGTTAGGAACGGCTGTATCGGTAAACGAAAACATCGGGCATCATCCTTGACCCATAATGAACATACCTACAAATTTTCAGAAAGATCGACCCAGTAGTTTTGTCTGGAGCGAGTGGAATACATTTTGACCACGGACACACACACACACACACACACACACACACACACACACACACACACACACAGCATTTCTTCGTTCCCATTCTAAAGTACTCCCTGTTCTTTAAGAACTGGGAGTACAAAACGGTCTGCTGTTCGACTCTTTTTCCACATCAGTTTAAAATTCGCCCAATCTTAAATTTAAAAAAAAAGAATGTTAACTCTTGTCCCATAAGTATCACCATATTTCCCCCCCCTAGCAAGCATGGGCCTGTAGTCACACCGTCAAAGCCTTTGTCCAGAGAGCCAAGAGTGGTGAGTTCCATACCTGGGAGTTCGCCCGAGGCCCATGCTCGAACACTGACCGCTGGTCCACCGTCACACGATTGGCTTCAACGAGCGTGCTAATTGCAAGCGAAGTCACTTGAATTCACGTCGTTGTTAGACAGGTGGTGTGAATTACCTTCTCCTGACTGAGACTTAAGATAGTGGGAGGAGGGGAGGAGGGAGAGGAAGATGGTAAGTGCATGGTGTTTCGCGTGAGTTTTGTTGTTCTTCAGTTTAAAGGTCTACTTTAGAGATTTTCGATAATTTGTTAAAAGCAGGTCTACATGTCATATAACTACAGTACGGTATTCATTTTTCAAAAAAAGTCGCCGGAAGAATTTAACAGATAAAAAACGAGTTTTGCACACCTGTTCAAACCCCGCGCGGTAGACCGAAAACCGTGACGTCACTTGATGGACTGGCCGTCAGCCGCGACCTACACAACAAGCCAACGCCAAGTGAAATCAACACGAGTTGCGATCCCCCACAGCCTAAAAAGTCAAGAGGGGGTGGCAGATATTGTGCTGAAGGCGTGTGCAGCAGCTCAGCAGGAGACGGATATTCTTTGCACACATTTCCATCTGATCCAGATACTCGAAAGAAGTGGATTCGGTTGGTGCAACCATGCCGGGCCACTAAGTTATTTTTACCACGTCAGTTCCAGCTGGACCACGGAAACGAGCTGTTCCGACAATTGCCGAGCCCGTTCGAGTGGATCAAAAACTTTGTCTGCATTGTGCGCGTATACTTTGAAGGCGGAGTGGTAAGCTCGTACAGATGAGTACGATAGTCGCACGTTTATTCTGTTCTTATCAATGGACAGATCACACTTGTTAAATTGAATGACCCACGTTAAGGCTTGAGGAAGGAGAATCTCCGCTCGCCGTCCATGCGTGATCGCATCAAAAAGTCAGTCGGTAGCCTCCCTCGAGACTTCGGTAAAGTCCGTACGCCTTCGGAATGATGTGTTCGGGCGTCCAGCTGGAACTGAATAGCTCGTTTTCGTGGTCCAGCTGGAACTGACGTGGTAAAAAGAACTTAGCGTTCAAACTGATAAGGTAAAGGCCTTGCAGAAACATCCCCAGAGGTACATTGGCTGTCGCAATCATAGTCACTGTTTTTACATGATAAATTAAATACTGATCGAGATGTGCAAGAACCATCAGAATCGCTTTCTGTCGCCGTTAGCTTATTGTGTAGGTCGCGGCTGACGGCCAGTCCATCATGTGACGTCACATCCAAGAGTAGTTAAGCCATGCCAAGATTTAGTTGATTACCTCCCGTTTTCTTGATTACAGGTGAAAATGCCCACTTTCGCGGATCGATTTCGTGTGATCGGGAGCGAATCGGATGTTTATTTTACCAATTTATCAAACATTTCATATTTCTGCATAAGCTGACCAATTATCGAAAACCTCTAAAGTTGACCTTTAACGTCTTCCCACTTAACGTGATTGCAGACAGATTGTGTAATGGTGTGTGTGTGTGTGTGTGTTGTGTGTGTGTGTGTGTGTGTGTGTGTGTGTGTGTGTGTGTTTGTGTGTGTGTTCGTGTGTGTGTGTGTGTTCGTGTGTGTGTGTGTGTGTGTGTGTGTGTGTGTGTGTGTGTGTGTGTGTGTGTGTGCGTACGCGCATGTGTGTGCCTGCACACACACACACACACACACACGTGTGTTTGTGTGTGTGTGCGTGTGTGTGTGTGTGTGTGTGTGTGTGTGTGTGTGTGTGTGTAAGTAATTTCTTTTTGTATATAGGGGGTTGTTGAAAGTAAAAGATAAATTCCTACTGGACTGCGTTATAATGTGGGCATAGCGAACAAAGAAAAGCATAATTATGTAACATTTTAGGTAATGTCAGTGGTGTCGATCTATCATATGAAATATTAGTACCAGCCTTGTGCGCTGTATTCTTTGCTCTTGGACAATCTAGTAATAGATGACTTACGCTTAGAATTTCCACACATACACGTTTAACATTTTGCTGTATTTGGCTCGAAGTGAATTTAAACGCATCCTATGAATGAAGGTTACTACCTCTCTAGATATCTGACTTTCGAATTTGTCTAACTGAGTCTTGGGGTGAGTGTCAGGATTTGGTTGTATACAATTATGATAATATTGACTATCTGTGTCTTTCAATAACCTTTAGAAACTGTTAAAGGATGCTTCATTAATCAAAGTATAACATTCTGATAGGTCTAACGGAATGTTCAGTGCAGTCGTGCCTTCAATATTGCGAGCTGCTCTCCGAGCAGCTTGATCAACTTTTTCGTCATTTGTTGAGGTTCCACAATGTGAGGGCACCCAACAGAAAGTCACATTGATTCTTTTCATCGATAGGAGATGTGTCACGTAACTGATTTCTGTAATAGTCTTACAGCGAATCTTTGGAGTTAAAGACTGTAAGGCAGAAAGGGCTGACTTTGAATCACTGCACAGTAAAAGTGGACAATTTTCTGTGGAAGAATTTAAAACATACTTTAGGGACATCAGAATAGCAACTAATTCTGCAGTAAAACTTGACAAGTGTATGCCGAGATGATAATATTTCTCTACTTTTAATTTTGGTATTATAAAAACTTCTCCTGTTCTGTGGTCATCTAACACTGAGCCATCTGGAAAGATTTGAAGATGGTCCTTATATTGATTTTCCAAGTGAGAATTTACATGATATTTTAAAAGATATGGTGGATCGTTTTTGTTCAGTTCAGTATAGTTTGTGTCATAATTTGCTTTGGTTTGTTTCCATTTCAGAATGGGTGGAAAGGACGGGTTGACAGCTATTTTACTTTGGTTAATGTTGGTGGGTTTTTTTATTTTTATTTTTTTTATTTTTTTATTTTTTAGAAGAGTAAATGTGTATGACTGAATAGATTTAATTGATTTTCTGTCTTTTACTCTTTTAGCAAAATCTGTCTCTGAATTGAGAGATACTTCATTTATACAGAAACTTTTTTTTTGTGAAAGGTTCTTTAAAACAAATTTAGAAGAGGACACTTTTCAAAACTCCTTCAAAGGTAAGATTCCAATTTCATTAAGTCCCAATATTACATGTATGTGCGGGAACTCCAAGAGCAAGTTTATATGCTTTGCAGTCTACACTTTGTAACTTATTAAGTAGATGCTGTGGAGCGCTGAAGAAGACTTCTTGAGCATAAATCAATCTAGAGCGCACAAGAGCCGAAGATAGGAGTGTTAAGCTCTCTTTATCTTGTCCCCATTTTTAGTTTGCTTATGATCTTTAGAAAGTTTAAACTTTTTCTTGCTTTATTCAAAATATTTTCAATATGTTGGTTCCATGAGAGTTTTGATGTTAAATATACTTCAAGGAATTTAACAGATTTGACGTATTGTAAGACCGACCCATTCAGGGTAAATTGTGAAAGTTTCTCTGGGTCATATCCAGAGTTAAAAAGCATTAGATTTTTTTTTCTGCCGAGAGTGTCAATCCATTTTCTTGTAAGAAACTACTGATTTTGTTTCATTCATGTTGATATTTAATCTTTATGCAATTTTAGGATTTTAATGGGTTTTTTTTCTTATCATAGTGACTTTCATCCACATGTCGTCAGCAAACTGTACTAAAACTATGTCTTAGGATAAACCTTTTGTTATATCTGCAATTAGGATATTAAATAAGATTGGAGATAATACTTATCCTTGTGGAAGACCCATTTCCAGTACTCTAGTGTTGGAATATGTATGCTCTTGTGACGGGTCTCCGACGCTCCCCCTCATTATTAAATATGATTTTCATATTCAGGGATGCAGGGGTTATAGACAGAAGTATTTACGCTTTCACAACCAAAATGCGCTCTCGCATAGGCACCACGCACTCTGTCACTCACATCGGGCCCGCACAAAGGTGATGGGAAACCAATAACATTTCATAGAAAATAATCAACTTTATTCAACTTCACTCCGAGCCCCCACCCGTCACTACACACACAACTATCTGTATCATACAACAATGTAAACAGCATACAGACAATTTCATAAATCGCATCCCTGTTCTTCAGTTATTCTTACTTAGCCTGGAAAGACAATATTCCACTATTCTGTTTGCACACTTATAACCTTAAGAGCAAATAAACGTCCATAACTTGCCAGATTCCTTGGATGATCGTCAGTTTCTCTCATCCACTGTACGACCACGAGCTGAAGCTGCCACACTGTTGTGTCTCCCGATTGGCCAAATCCCAGTTAGGGGACCTGGCAACGTAGCTTGAGTCGCACCCTCACACCGAGTCTCCTGGACTCCACCGTACTTTGCCCTCTCCACTGAAAGGGCTCCTGTCGGCCTCTCCCACAGGTCTTCTCTGGCTGCAAACACCCCACCGTTGTCTGCAGCTCCCTGTCTAGGCTCCAACAGGCTGACACGTCTTGCTGTCGACCGTCCCCACACGGGAGACAATTCTTCTCGTCGTCGGCTCCGAGGCTACAGCAACCTCCACTGTCTTACGTCCCCACCCAGGAGACAACAAGGCGACAGCTAACCTCTGCTTCATGCTGTATTTTCTTGAGCCCTCAACAAGACGGGCGAGTTCACTTTCCCTTAAGTGAGTCACACACTCCTGGTTTTCCAAGCAGCTTATATTCATTCTCAAACAAGAGAGAACCCGAGTTTAACTGGCTCAACCAATGGAATCACGGGCACACACACACACATCACACGATTTGTACCAATAAATTCCCAAGTTATTTTTATTCCACCAATGGAATCACTAGTCACCTACACATACACACACACAACAGCTGCTAGCGCTAACCAAGACTTGGGTACCAAGTGGTTAATGCATAACCTCCTATTCAAACTCATGTTCAATTCCCCGAAGCTACCCATTGTACTAACTAGCCTGGACTTCTCTACCAGCCATGACTGATGCTTCAAGTATTTACTACCTCTATAGATAACAAGGTGCAAATCACTCAATAGGCCGAAGCCTTCCATTCATTCCTCAGAACAAGTACGACTGAATGGTCGCTGTACTCTGCCTGCAGGCTGACGGTCACCTACCCGTGACGGTCACCTGACACGATCGCCTTCCCTTCAGGCCCACTGGAGAACCCAGTGAATAGCCAGCCAGTGGTCGGACTGGACACTCCCTCTACCCAGGACCAGCAGGTCGGCAACTCCTTGTCACTATCCCTCTGACATGCGAAACACTTCCCAGTAACTCTCTCTCCTTCAGTATACGACTCGGGGTATTCCCCTCTGGTGATGCCTGAGTTCGCACACTTGAACAACCCAAGGAACGTTGCTCTCAAAAACAGCAAAACTACCCTTAATTTGCCTAAATGCTCGAGAACATTGGCCGACTCATGACACCCCCGTACCTAAGAATGTTGTTCCAGTCAACATTTTCTCCAGGACAAATGTTCTCCAATTGGATAAAACAAACTCAGTTGCATGGGTCGATATAACAGTACTACCTCTATGCTTCAAGACATCATTCCATCAACATCTCTAACATGGATAATGTATCCAATTAAAAATACTAAATCAGTCAGACAGTCCATGAATCACTCAGTCATAACTGGCTCACATATAATCAAGAACTCTCTCTATAACGTTAGCTATCAGCATGTCCATACATGTTAATTAATCATTCCATTCACTTCTAATACAGCACAACCATGATTAACACAAGATTCAAATTCAGGTGTGTGGCCCAGCCTACTTAACATCAAAATCAAGTTCAGGCATGTGGCCACAATCCACAAAGACAAGATTCAAATTCCGGCGTGTGGCCCCAATCTGCTCACACGGTCTCACACACAATATGCAAATCAAACATTTCCTGATTTCACAACATAAGGACATTTTCACACTTTACTGATCAGTGAACAAGACAATCTTAACAAATAGATACCAACCAGAAAAATGAAAAATCATAACACGTGAGCATGTACTCAACCCCGCCCCATAATGGGCAATGAACACAAGCAACGCATACAGGTAAGCATATATATAAAAAAAAGGAAAATAACACATGAACATAGGCTCAACCTCGCCCTGTACTGGGCAATCAAAATCAATAACACAACTGGCCAGCTACATTATTTACACAGTAGCCGTCCGTAACAGATGACTGCTCACACCATCACCACAACAGCAGCAGCCTGTAGGCATTGCTCCTACCATTGTTCTACTTCTGCTGGTCACACTACAACAGCAACACCTTGGAGGCATTTCTCCAACCCTTGACCTACTCCTGCCCCTCTCAATCTTGACCGCCGTTTGTGGCTCGCCAACAGTACCTGGGGCAGATAGTTGGCGCGTTCCAGGCTTTACAAGAGAGTCAGCACACCTTTCACACATTTTAGTCCTTAAAGGAGCGCGTGAAAATCTGCGCGATCCTCTTCTAGCCTGTTCGGCAAAATCTCCTTGGCATTCAGTCCCCTTTGCTTTCATTGCCTCAGGGTCTGTTCGACGATCACGTGAACTGGGCTGTAGCACCCATTCACTGCGATGACGATCATCTCCCCTTTCCAGTATGCCAGGAGATGACTCCTTACTCATCTTACCCGAACCAATTTTCCTTCTCTCTGTGGAAATTCCTTGGTTCGAATCCCACTCAGTGCCTATGCCCACTGATTTCTGGACCATATTTCCTTCTTCTATGAGGTCAATCTTTTTCAGCGGACCCATTGTCTCAGCACCCTCTTCAGTCGACATTTTGAAGCTATCTAACCCTCGATCAGCTAGTCAATACAACCACAGCAACAAGCAAGATATCTACATGATCACTCGTAAATAAAGCAATCCACACGATCACTCGTAAATAAAGTGATTAAATAGTTGTGCTACACACAATCAACCTCAACGGCAACCAAATTAAGCCAGTTCAAACAACAGGCACAGTCATGAAAAAAAAATCAAAACAATCAACACATGACTAACGTCTTTCCCGGTAAGAAAAAATATCTAGGTTTCCACCATTACGACAAATTTCAAATCCCTTGCAATTTGAACAAAACCCAACTACAAAAATCACTTATGACTCATTTATGTTCATCCCGGACGACAGTCCCCAATTTGTGACGGGTCTCCGACGCTCCCCTCGTTATTAAAATATGATTTTCATATTCAGGGATGCAGGGGGTTATAGACTGAAGTATTTACGCTTTCACAACCAAAATGCGCTCTCGCATAGGCACACGCACTCTGTCACTCACATCGGGCCCGCACAAAGGTGACGGGAAACCAATAACATTTCATAGAAAATAATCAACTTTTATTCAACTTGACTCCGAGCCCCCACCCATCACTACACAACACAACTATCTGTATCATACAACAATGTAAACAGCATACAGACAATTTTATAAATCGCATCCCCTGTTCTTCAGTTATTCTTACTTAGCCAGGAAAGACAATATTCCACTATTCTGTTTGCACACTTATAACCTTAAGAGCAAATAAACGTTCATAACTTGCCAGCATTCCTTGGATGATCGTCAGTTTCTCTCATCCACTGTACGACCACGAGCTGAAGCTGCCACACTGTTGTGTCCTCCCGATTGGCCAAATCCCAGTTGGGGGACACTGGCAACGTAGCTTGAGTCGCACCCTCACACCGAGTCTCCTGGACTCCACCGTACTTTGCCCTCTCCACTGAAAGGGCTCCTGTCGGCCTCTCCCACAGGTCTTCTCTGGCTGCAAACACCCCACCGTTGTCTGGCAGCTCCCTGTCTAGGCTCCAACAGGCTGACACGTCTTGCTGTCGACCGTCCCCACACGGGAGACAATTCTTCTCGTCGTCGGCTCCGAGGCTACAGCAACCTCCACTGTCTTACGTCCCCACCCAGGAGACAACAAGGCGACAGCTAACCTCTGCTTCACGCTGTATTTTCTTGAGCCCTCAGCAAGACGGGCGAGTTCACTTTCCCTTAAGTGAGTCACACACTCCCTGGTTTTCCAAGCAGCTTATATTCATTCTCAAACAAGAGAGAACCCGAGTTTAACTGGCTCAACCAATGGAATCATGGGCACACACACACATCACATGATTTGTACCAATAAATTCCCAAGTTATTTTTATTCCACCAATGGAATCACTAGTCACCTACACATACACACACACAACAGCTGCTAGCGCTAACCAAAACTTGGGTGCCAAGTGGTTAATGCATAACCTCCTATTCAAACTCATGTTCAATTCCCAGAAGCTACCCATTGTACTAACAGCCTGGACTTCTCTACCAGCCATGACTGATGCTTCAAGTATTTACTACCTCTATAGATAACAAGGTGCAAATCACTCAATAGGCCGAAGCCTTCCATTCATTCCTCAGAACAAGTACGACTGAATAGTCGCTGTACTCTGCCTGCAGGCTGACGGTCACCTACCCGTGACGGTCACCTGACACGATCGCCTTCCCTTCAGGCCCACTGGAGAACCCAGTGAATAGCCAGCCAGTGGTCGGACTGGACACTCCTCTACCCAGGACCAGCAGGTCGGCAACTCCTTGTCACTATCCCTCGGACACGCGAAATACTTCCCAGTAACTCTCTCTCCTTCAGTATACGACTCGGGGTATTCCCCTCTGGTGATGCCTGAGTTCGCACACTTGAACAACCCAAGGAACGTGCTCTCAACAACAGCAAAACTACCCTTAATTTGCCTAAATGCTCGAGAACATTTGGCCGACTCATGACAGCTCTGTTCTTGTTTCATTGATTGAGATCATGTATAATCTTTACATTCTTCTCCTTACTGTTTTTTTCTCTCTATTTGTTCGTTTCTTATAATGCCTTCAGTGTACGGTCACTTAATCATCTGTGTGAGTTTGTTATGCATTTCTCGCTCATTGTCCGTCTGCCCCCCCCCCCCCCCCCATGCATCCCCCGCCGCGTGCACACACACACACACACACACACACACACACACACACAGACACACACACACACACACACACACACACACACACACACACACGCACGCACGCACGCACGCACGCACGCACGCACGCACGCACACACACACACACACACACACACACACACACACACACACAACACCACAATCTCTCTCTCTCTCTCTCTCTCTCTCTCTCTCTCTCTCTCTCTCTTCTTCTTCTTCTTGTTCTTCTTCTTCTTCTTCTTCTTCTTCTTCTTCTTCTTCTTCATTTTGTTCTTCTTCTTCCCTCTGTCTCTCTCTCTCTCTCCTCTTTGTGTCATTCACAGATATGCTGTACTCTTCGACATGGGTATGTTATAGCACTTACAAACTCAAAAATGTAACATCCTACCCAACGCGTCAATTAAAAAAAAGACATATGATGTATCATTCACGAAAACGACTTTGAAAAAAAAGTAAAGAAAAGTGAAAAGATAAGTAACACTTTGTTTGTTTCTTTGGTTTGCTTTCTTTTGGGTGGTGGTGGTGGTGGTGGTGGTGGTTGGGGGGAGGGGATGGAGTTCATTTGTTCGCATTTGTGTGAGCAGTAGATTCATCAGAGTGAGACTGTCAGTAT
>CM031628.1:36886009-36911009 GCA_018398815.1 Conus ventricosus
ATCCACCTTTGAATGATTTTGTTCTTTGAATGTTTCTCTGGAAGTAAAATCACTATTTTCAAATTTCAGTTTTATATCATCATCATCATCATCACCATCATCAACATCATCATAGTCATCAACAACAACAACAACAACAACAGCATCAACATCGTCACCATTATCCTCATTATTATCTTTATCAACTTCTTCGTCGTTGTTGTTAAGGTCATCATCATAATCACAATTTACATTTATGACAATACTCATAATGATCTTCCTCCTTTCTCGTGGACCACATGATCATGTCCGGCTGCGTTCACAGAAAAACACATCAGCATCAATAAAACCATGTCATGTGGCAAAGCATAAAAAAGTTTCAAGCCGAAAAGACACATGGAATATAGACTACAACTACATCAGTTGTCAGTTACATCACTAACCCACTACGACAGAGCAGTCCTCAAATCATTCACCATGCTGATTATATGTTTTCACTCTCTGCCTAAAAAGATGAAAATGAAAAGGTACATCAAGAACAACAACAACAACAACAACAACAACAACAACAACAACAACAACAACAACAAAAGGGAAAAAACATAATAGCTACTGCACTGTACAGAAGCACCAATGCCAGTTACACAAGTTATGTTTGACCGCTCTTTTATTCCAAGGACAACGTCTACGTGTGTTGTTGTGCTATTAGCAGGTAAGAAGGCTATATAGGAAAAAGCAGCCTCATTGATTGTAGATACAACGTCTACGTGTGTTGTCGTGCTATTAGCAGGTAAGAAGGCTATATAGGAAAAAGCAACCTTATTGATTGTAGATACAACATCTACGTGTGTTGTCGTGCTATTAGCAGGTAAGAAGACTGTATAGGAAAAAGCAACCTTATTGATTGTAGATACAACGTCTACGTGTGTTGTCATGCTATTAGCAGGTAAGAAGACTATAATTATAGGAAAAAGCAACCTTATTGATTGTAGATACAACGTCTACGTGTGTTGTCGTGCTATTAGCAGGTAAGAAGACTATATAGGAAAAAGCAACCTTATTGATTGTAGATACAACGTCTACGTGTGTTGTCGTGCTATTAGCAGGTGAGAAGGCTATATAGGAAAAAGCAACCTTATTGATTGTTGATACAACGTCTACGTGTGTTTTCGTGCTATTAGCAGGTGAGAAGGCTATATAGGAAAAAGCAACCTTATTGATTGTAGATACAAACACATGCAAACTAGAAGGGCAGTAGGGGGACCGCAGACCTCCAACAAGCTACTGGTCTCGCCATCTGTCGACCTCTGTTCTTAAAACCCATCAAATCCTGTTCACACAATCTATCAAATACTGTTCCCACAATCTATCAAGTCCTGTTCCCACAATCTATCAAGTCCTGTTCCCACAATCTATCAAGTCCTGTTCCCACAATCTATCAAGTCCCGTTACCACAATCTATCAAGTCCTGTTCCTACAATCTATCAAGTCCCGTTACCACAATCTATCAAGTCCTGTTCCCACAATCTATCAAGTCCTGTTCCCAACAGCTTTCTAGTCCTATTCGCACTATCAAATCCTGTTTTAACAACCTATCAAGTCCTGTTCTTAGCAGCTATCAATTCCTATTTACACTATCAAATCCTGTTTTAACAACCTATCAAGACCTGTTCTTTGCAGCTATCAATTCCTATTTACACTATCAAATCCTGTTCTAACAACCTATTAAGCCTTGTTCTTAGCAGTTATCAATTCCTATTTACACTATCAAATCCTGTTTTCACAACCTATCAAGTCCTGTTCTTAGCAGTTATCAATTCCTAGGTACACTATCAAATCCTGTTTTAACAACCTATTAAGTCCTGTTCTTAGCAGTTATCAATTCCTATTTACACTATCAAATCCTGTTATAACAACCCATTAAGCCTTGTTCTTAGCAGTTATCAATTCCTATGTACACTATCAAATCCTGTTTTCACAACCCATTAAGCCTTGTTCTTAGCAGCTATCAATTCCTAGGTACACTATCAAATCCTGTTTTCACCTGCTTTCACGTCCTGTTCTCACCAGCGATCAATTCCAATCTCACCAGCTATCGAGTCCTGTTCTTACAATAAATTAAGTTCTGTTCTTACCAGCTATCAAGTTCTCTCCTCAAACGTTTTCAAGTCTTGCTCTTACAACACATCAACTGCTATTCTTACCAGCTATCAAGTCCTGTTCTCACCAGCTATCCAGTCCTGTTTTTACCAGCTATCAAGTCATCTTCTCACCAGCTATCAAGTCATGTTCTTACCAGCTTTCAGTTCCTGTTCCCACCAGCTATCAAGTCCTGTTTTCATTAGCTGTGAAGTCCTGTGATTAGCAGGTATGAAGTCCCGTTCTTACAACTGACCAAATCCTGTTCCCACCAGCTATCAAGTGATGTTCCCATCAATTATCAAGTCCTGTTCTCACTACCTATCGAGTCCTGGTCTCACTACCTATCAAGTCCTGGTCTCATAATCTATCAAGTCCTGTTCTCACCAGCTATCAAATCCTGTTCTCACCAGTTATCAAGTCCTGTTCTCACTGGCTATCAAGTCTGGTCTCACCAGCTTTCAAGTCCTGTTTTCACCAGCTATCAAGTCCTGATCTCACTAGCTTTCAAGTCCGTTCTCACCAGCTATCAAGTCCTGATCTCACTAGCTTTCAAGTCCTGTTCTTACTGGTTCTCAAGGCCTGTTTTCACCAGCTATCAAGTCCGGGTCTCACCTGCTTTCAAGTCCTGTTTTCACGAGCTATCAAACTCCTGATCTCATTAGCTTTCAAGTCCTGTTCTTACTAGTTCTCAAGTCCTGTTTTCACTAGCTGTCAAGTCCTGTTCTCACCAGCTATCAAGTCCTGTTCTCACCAGCTATCAAGTCCTTTTCTCATTAGATATCAAGTCCTGTTCTCATTAGATATCAAGTCCTGTTCTCACCAGCTATCACAGGCCCTGTTTTCACCAGCTATTAAGTCCTCATCTCGCCAGCTATCAAAAGTCCTGTTTTCACCATCTATCAAACCCTCTTGTCACCAGCTATCAAAAGTCCTCTTTTCACCATCTATCAAACCCTCTTCTCACCAGCTATCCAAAGTCCTGTTTTCACCATCTATCAAGCTCTCTTCTCACCAGCTATCCAAAGTCCTCTTTTCACCATCTATCAAGCCCTCTTCTCACCAGCTATCCAAAGTCCTCTTTTCACCATCTATCAAGCTCTCTTCTCACCAGCTATCCAAAGTCCTCTTTTCACCATCTATCAAGCCCTCTTCTCACCAGCTATCAAAAGTCCTCTTTTCACCATCTGGCAAGCTCTCTTCTCACCAGCTATCCAAAGTCCTCTTTTCACCATCTATCAAGCTCTCTTCTTACCAGCTATCCAAAGTCCTGTTTTCACCATCTATCAAGCCCTCTTCTCACCAGCTATCAAAAGTCCTGTTTTCACCATCTATCAAGCCCTTTTCTCACCAGATGCTAATTTCTGTTCTTTTTTGTAAACTCCTCTTCTCATCAGCTATCAACTGTTCTTACCAGCTACCAACCTTTCCAAACTATCAAATCTTGTTCCAAAGAGCTACCAAACCCTGCTCTCTTTAGCCATTGAGGCCATCATGGCACTCCCTGCCTGCCACATAATCAGATCACCACTTTCAATAAATGCCAGAGATTTTACTAACGTCCTTCATTAATTTCCTGAAGGTTTTCCTTTTGTCTTCTTCCAGGATTCGCCGTCGTTTTCTTTACATGGCTTTGTTCTTTTTTTCTTTCTTTTTCTTTTTCTTTTCTGTTTAACATTTTTCTTTTTCTTTTTTTTTTTTTTTTTTTTTGATATTTCAGAACGATTTTGTTTAAATGTCCTTTGAACATTTTCCCGAATTTTCCATTCAGAATTTCCACACTTTGTACATATGCTTTAAAAGATTTCGTGGTGAGTTTTTCCGGCCTGTTAAATGATTTCATGTTGATTTTCTGTCATATCACATTTCTTTCCTCTGAATGTTTTGAGCAGGTCGAGTTAGTTAATACCTCCTTTTTTCTTTTTTTTTTTTTTTTTGGCTGTCAAATTTGATGATGTTTAGAGCTGTCTAACCACTCTAACTGGTATTTCGTAATCCTCCTCAGATCTAACCACTCTAACTGGTATTTCGTAATCCTCCTCAGATGGAGCTGGTCGTCTGCCTTCAGACGTGATTTCGTAATGCCCAACAGACGAAGCTGGCTCCTCGCTGAACCCCGTGTTATCGTACTGTGCCTTCGACGAACTTTCCGGTGGAATGACGTCACTGTTTTCATCCTGGTGTTGGTCCATCGTGCCTTTCTCTGTTCGCTCTGTACGTTGCTCTGAAACACAGACAGGGCGCTGGTGGGGGTCTGCCAGACAGACTGGAAGAAAAGAAGGAGAGAACCATGAGACCAACATCTGCTTTGGTTTTGATTTGGTTTGGTTTGTTTTGTTGTTGATGTTGTTTTTTTTCTTTTCAGGTCAAACGTCCGACAAAACTTATAATGACGAAGCGCGCACGTATGCGCACACGCGCGAGCACATACAGACACACAAACACACACACATATATGCAAACACACATAGACACACACAGAGGCTCACACATTCACAAACACACTCACGTATATACGCACACGCACAGACAGACAAATAGACAGACAGAGACTATAAAACAGTGAAACAGAGAGGAGAACTATGAGACAATGAGACCATTATTGGTCTCGTCATTAACCCAACATTGATCCAGATTTGCTGTCGAGTTTTTTTGCTGAAACCATTTGTAATTCCTGATCACACAACGCTCAGATTTCAGGTCAGAGTACGGAGCACTCCTTCACTACTTTCCCCTACCTTGAGGACCGATCTGCTGGTAGTGGTCCAGCTCGGTGTAGTTGTGGTCATCGTCCTGTCGGCCTGTCGCTGGTCCGGCGTACAGAGGCTCACCTGGTCAACAGGCGTCATCCCACTGTTAGTGTGACGTGGTCATGCCATAGACCCTTTCAGTCAGAGCATTAGAATGCAGCACTGTTTCCACTGGACATGTTAACGCCAGATGTCAACAGGTGTCACCCCACTGTTAGTGTGACGTGGTCATGCAATAGACCCTTTCATTCAGTACATTCGTATGAAGCACTGTTTCCACTGGACATGTTAACGCCAGATTTGTTTCCTTTCATTCTGCATGCCACCACAGCAGCGTTGCACCCACGCCGGTCGAATCGCCTCCCCTCCCGTCTCTCCCTCCCCTCCCCACTCCCCTCCCCTGGCCGGAGTCACAGCCTAAGCCTGGCCCGTCTGCCACGACCCCACAACTTTCTTATCATTATCATCATCATAGTAGTAGTAGTAGTAGTAGTAGTACCAGTAGTTGTAGTAGTAGTAGTATGGCAGTAGTAGTAGTAGAAGTAGTACTAGTAGCAGTGGTAGTAGTGATAGTAGAAGTGGTATAGTAGTAGTAGGAGTAGAAGTAGTAGTAGTAGCAGTGGTGGTGGTGGTAGTAGTAGTAGTAGTAGTAACAGTGATAGTAGTAGAAGTAATACTACTACTACTACTACTACTACTACTACTACTACTACTACTACTACTACTACTACTACTTACTACTACTACTATCCTCTAAGTCCTCTCCCTCTTCTTCTGTAAGTATCGTTATCATGATTACCACGATTACTATATTCATTATTGTCAGTATTGTTATTGACTACAACACCAGCATTATCATTATCAATAGTAGCCGAAGTGGTCGTAGCAGCAATAGTACTAGTAGCCGTAGTAGTAGCAGCAGCAGTCTCTTTATCTCATGACCATTATGATTATCATTATTTTAACCCGTCATGTCTCCGCCTCAGCTTCGTTTCCATTCCCTCGACTTTAGCACCCAGTTCCAAGAGAGACATGACTGTTCGTCGTTCGTTTTCATGGCCGTGAAGACCAGAGAGGTCAGAGAGACAGGACTGTTCGTCGTTCGTTTTCATGGCCGTGAAGACCAGAGAGGTCAGAGAGACATGACTGTTCGTCGTTCGTTTTCATGGCCGTAAAGACCAGAGAGGTCAGAGAGACAGGACTGTTCGTCGTTCGTTTTCATGGCCGTGAAGACCAGATAGGTCAGAGAGACATGACTGTTCGTCGTTCGTTTTCATGGCCGTGAAGACCAGAGAGGTCAGAGAGACAGGACTGTTCGTCGTTCGTTTTCATGGCCGTGAAGACCAGAGAGGTCCGAATGCATTGTGTTTGTTTTTTACTTTGTTTATTCTTTCGTCAGGCGGCGCAGTAATTCTGCTGTTGTCAGGCGGCGCAGTAATTCTGCTGTTGCTCTTGTTTGGATTTCCGCCTGCAGCCCCCCCCCCCCCCCCCCCCAGCCTGGAACCTTGTGTGAGAACAGACACATTCAAAACCACAAGAAAATGAGAGCATGATGACGTTATAAACAGCTAGTGTCCATCATCTCGAGGGCTTTGAGTTTACCGAACGTTCAGATTAAATGCACCTGCATATAAGATATTTGTGTGTGCATACGTGCGCGCGGGCGTGTGTGTGTGTGTATGCGCATGTGCATGTTCGTAGGTGTGTTTCGCTGAATGTGTGTGTGCGTGTGTGTGTGTGTGTGTGTGTGTGTGTGTGTGTGTGTGTGTGTGTGTGTGTGTGTGTGTGTGTGTGTGTGTGACAGCTCAAACGAAACAACTCACGTCTCTTCTTCCACAAACAAATGATGACGATAATCAAAGCGATGATGATGATGGCTGCAATCCCGCCCACTATTCCCCCAACCAGTGCTGCCAGTTTCAAGTCAGCATCGCCATCATCTTCGCTGCTGGTGCTGGGCTTTCCTGTGGTGCTTGTTGCGCCGCTCACTGTTGTCGCTGGCTCTGGTGTGAACTCCTGAGTACTTTGTCCTGGTGGCTCTGAAACTTACATAAAGCAGAAAAGAATGATTTACAACGGAGAACGAAAGGAAAAACAGAAACAGATGACACTAAGCTTACTGCTGCCACTGCTGCTGCTATTGTTGCTGCTGCATCACTAATGCTATCTATAACAGCTTGCTATCATCACCACAACACTGTCACCTCTACACCACCTCAAACACCACTTTCACTTTTACCACCGCTGCTGCCTCCATCACCGATACCACCACAGTCACCCTCACTGGCAACATTCTGCACTTTCCGCCGACGTGTAGTCCTAGGCTTGGTCAGCCGCCGCTTTTTTGGTCTACGGTGTAGACTTGTACCAAAGTGCTGGACAAGACCCCATTTTTGTGCCGATTGATATTATCACAATGCTTTCTACAGCTCTACATGTTATTTACAAGTGGATGTTTAAGGCTCTATACTGTCCTGTATCGTCTAACGTTATCTTAATGCTAACTACCACTGTACAAACCGTCTGGGTTATGTGTACAGTAGGCCTATGCCCTGTTCTGTCCGCTGTCAGCTGATGTTTTTACAATACTACTAACGTTACGTCTGTACATGCACTCTACACTGTGTAAATATGACCCGACTCTGGCCTCTGAAAACAGGTGTCGTCGCGATACCAACTAGTACTATGGAAGCAGTCCAAGACGTGGTCGTTTAAAACCCTTGTCAAACTAGCCGAGTCTCTCACCAAAGAGTAGGAAAACGTCTTATTCCTGCGCTCGCACTTTCCCTCGCCTCACGGTTTTGTGATTGCACCAGAGACTGGTTTAATAAACGAACAACCGTAGAACTGTGTCTCTGTGGGGATCAATTTCATCCAGCAAGCCCTATATAGAGGTATACACTGGTTTCACACATGGCTGCCTATATGTAAGATAAAGACTAGTCATGGAAAACCAACAAATGCAGTAAACACACACACACACACACACTCACACACACACACACACACACACACACACACACACACACACACACACACACACACACACACACATATATATATATATATATATATATATATATATATATATATATATATATATATATATATATATATATATATATATATATATATACTCGAGGATTTTAAAACAATCGTAATCAACTTACTAGAACTACAGACATCCTTAAAAAAGATAAAGTTAAGCCGAGTACGGCTTGTGTGCAAAAGCCATTGTGAGATTGCATATCCTCACTCCTTGCATATCGAACACCGGCCGTGTCGTCTGCTTCTGTGCTGGAGAGAGTGGATTTGAGAAACGAATTTGACACACAAATACAATGATAAGAAAAGTTGGGGGGGGGGGGGGAGCTGTCATGAAAGACAGATAAAACGGGATTTGTTTTGCACGAGAAAGACTTCAGCCTGAACGTTCAACTTGATGTCAATGGTACTGAGAGACCAGCTTCGTTTTGCCCGTGGAATTGTGACAGCATCTCATTGGCCAACAGTGACACATACTGACTGCCCCGTCAGCCAGCTGTCTGTCTGAGAGAACAAAGGGAACAAAGACTGTGGCCAATAGTAATAAGCCACTGTCTTTGGAGGGACCCTGAAGAGCAATACTGCCAATAAACAGTGCACCCCAGAAGACCAGTGCACCCCAATAAACAGTGCACCCCAGATCGAGAAGACCAGTGCACCCCAATAAACAGTGCACCCCAGAAGACCAGTGCACCCCAATAAACAGTGCACCCCAGAGGAGCAACGCACCCCAATAAACAGTCCTCCCCAGAGGAGCAACGAACCCCAATAAACAGTCCTCCCCAGAGGAGCAACGCACCCCAATAAACAGTGCACCCCAATAAACAGTCCACCCAGAGGAGCAACGCACCCCAATAAACAGTCCGCCCCAGAGGAGCAACGCACCCCAATAAACAGTGCACCCCAGAGGAGCAACGCACCCCAATAAACAGTGCACCCCAGAGGAGCAACGCACCCCAATAAACAGTGCACCCTAGAGGAGCAACGCACCCCAATAAACAGTGCACCCCAGAGGAGCAACGCACCCCAATAAACAGTCGACCCTAGAGGAGCAATGCACCCCAATAAACAGTCGACACTAGAGGAGCAATGCACCCCAATAAACAGTCGACACTAGAGGAGCAATGCACCCCAATAAACAGTCGACACTAGAGGAGCAATGCTTCCGAATAAACAGTCCACCCCGAGGGGCAATGCACCCCAATAAACAGTCCACCCCAGATGACTAGTGCACCCCAATAAACAGTCCACCTCAGAGGAGCAATGCACCCCAATAAACAGTCTACCCAAGAGGAGCAATGCACCCCAATAAACAGTCCACCCCAGATAAACAATGCACCCAAACAAACAGTCCACCCCTCGAGGTGCAATGCACTCCAATAAACAGTCCACCCCAGAGGAGAAATGCCGCTAACCAGAGTATGATCATAGTGATTAAACATCATTCTTGCAGTGCAGGGGAGGGGGGAGGTGGACTGAACGATTGACTCATCTGTGGAACAGTATTGCTTGCAGCCTGCAGTGCAGCGCACACTGAACGTGCCCCAGCTCAGGTGGCAGTGCCAGGGTGGACTATGACAGAAGGCTGACACTGAACGTGCTTCAGCTCATGTGGCAGTGACAGGGTGGACTATGCCAGAAGGCTGACACTGAACGTGCTTCAGCTCATGTGGCAGTGCCAGGGTGGACTATGACAGAAGGCTGACACTGAACGTGCTTCAGCTCATGTGGCAGTGCCAGGGTGGACTATGACAGAAGGCTGACCAGAGGCCGTGAGAAAGAATGGTAGCTGTCTGAGATGGCACTGTCCGTGGTGTGGCCACAACCATATATGGTTCGGGGCATGTTCGTGTGCAGCATCAGTGACGCATTTTGTGACACAACAACAACAACAGCAACAACAAAAACAAGAACAAGAGCATCATCAACAGCAACAACAACAACAACAGCAACAACAACAACAACGACCCTGTAGTGAACTGAGTCACAAAAAGAAAGACAGAATGAGACAGAAAGAAGAAACAAGGGAATATAAGTTCATGAACGGGTGAATAAACAAACGAGAGAGAGAGAGAGAGAGAGAGAGAGAGAGAGAGAGAGAGAGAGAGAGAGAGAGAGAGAGAGAGAGAGAGAGAGAGACAGACAGACAGACAGACTGACAGACAGACAGACAGACAGACAGACTTCAGACCAGATTCTAATCTGCAAGGCCATTGGTCCATTCGAAGGGGAACGAGCATAATTATGACGGAGAGTGAGAGACAGAATACAACTGAAAGAAATAGCTTACAGTGATAAATGGAAGGATTGGGAAAAAGTAAACGTGAGTGAAGTAAAGTTTGTTTGATAGTTTGTATGAGCTTTGTGGGAAAAAAAAAGATTGATTAATTCGGTGGCTTGTTTGTTTGTTACTGATTGACACAGTTCACAACTTCAAAGAGAAGATGGTAGACGGCCGAAAGGTCAAAATCCCAAGCAATGGCAGATGTCTTCAGTTATGTGTTCGTAGAAAATGAAACATTGTCAATGAGAAGTGATTCATAAAAGCAAAAAATTAAACTAAAAGAATTATACCTCTTTCTCTTCGCTTAAAATAAGGAGAGTTCAGACGGATAAAAAGAACACACACACACACCACACACACACACACACACACACACACACACACACACACACACACACACATGGACGCCTGCACGCCCGCACACAATTACACACACAGTGTACACAACAACAACAACAACAACAACAACAACAACAACAACAACAGCTAAGTCTGCTCTCTCTTAAGTGCCAAGTTTTCAAATCGCAGATCATACCCAGCACTAAAATAGTCACAGTAGCCGTTGCCTGGTAAAGAGCGTGTCGGGGATACCAGTGTGCAGAGCACATGCACCGAGAGCCGTTATCCCTGGCAGTCAGCGGGTTGATCTCAACGGCGCTGGTGACCACTGTCTGACCATTCTCGGTGGACAGACTGTCCACATCGTCTACATGACTGCCGCAGTAAAACGTGACGACCACCGGGGGATTTCCGCCCGTCACCGTACAACTGAGGACCAGAGAGTCTCCCTCCATGCGGGTGGTGTTTCCGCTGATCTGGGGCGGTGAGGATGGAGGGTCTGAAAGGGAGTGGTGTACACATGGAGACAACCGTGGATCATTTCACAAATGGCCAAGAATCAAACTACAATTGTGACTTTTAGCTGCAGGTTCACACGCACTATCTCCTCTAACCACGTGTACATGTACACGGCATATCAATACGTCCAAGACATGCACAAAGTCACTTAAACATAGCTGCTACCCACATGTATGTTCATCTACAAACGGATCAGTCCATGATAATCATGTTCACGCAGTGTACACTCATGCACGCCTGCGAGTGGCACATTCCAACACACTTGTTTACAAAGAACACTCATATATGCAAACTTTGTTATTATCTTTACTGTTATTGTTATCATTATTATTGCTGGTGGTGTTGTTATCATTATCATTAAATGTACTTAATAAATAGCGCCTATCCTTGGTTTGAGACCAAACTCTAAGCGCTTTACAATCCACACTTTCCTTTACACAACGACCTGCCTACCTGAGTAGAGCCGTCTGAAGAGCTGCCTGTTGGCGCTTCATGTAGTTATTCCCTGAATCACCCAGTTTGTCAGTCAATTTTTCATTCATATTTTCATTCTGTCGGTGCATGTTATGTAGATACAAGTCATCCATACCAACGGCCAAACCAGGCTTCTCTTCCGAAAGATGGTAACAAGATAAATATGTTTACAAGATATAATGCAAACATGCACACACGCACAACTTATCCTCACAAATATACCTGCAGGCGCACTAGGTGGGTATGTGTGTGTGTGTGTGTGTGTGTGTGTGTGTGTGTGTGTGTGTGTGTGTGTGTGTGTGTGTGTGTGTGCGCACGCGCGCATGTGTGTCTGTGTGCATGTGTGTCTGTGTGTGTGGTTTTATGTCACGTTCAACGCTTAACAATATTTACTTGACTTTGCTTTAGATATATAGATATATTGATAGTAACATGGCTTTAAACCCACAATCTGACTGCAGGCTTTTTTTTATTGATGTAATGGGACGAAAGTCGTCAAAGTAAATTTACACAGAGAGAGAGAGAGAGAGAGAGAGAGAGAGAGAGAGAGAGAGAGAGAGAGAGAGAGAGAGAGAGAGAGAGAGAGAGAGAGAGAGAGGTGAGGAGTGGGGGGGGGGTGCAAACTCACAACTGACGTGCAGTGTATACACAGTTGTCATCACATGCTCTGGCTTGCTTCCACCCCAGTACTGACTGCACGTGTAGCTGTGTCCATCCAGTGACTTGGGAACACCGTTCAGTGCCAGTGTTGCTGTATCAATGACAGCAGTAGTGCCAGACCCAGACCAAGTCACCAAGGCTGAAGGTTCAGCGGCAGAGGCTTGACATGTACAGGTGTCATCGTCTCCCTCTATCATGGAGTCTGGGCAGTTGAGTAAAACAGGAGGGCCCGCTGGGGATTCTGTCAGACAGCACACACACTGTAGGTAGAAATCTATCAATGTATATATGTATGTGTGTATAGAAATAGAGATAAATCTTTAGTGTGGATGTGTGCATGTAAGTGTGCGTGCCTTTGTGTGTGCCTGCAAAAGTGTATGTGTGTGAGTGTAGAAAGTTGCTATTTTTTAAAATGGCCATCTCTCTCTCTCTCTCTCTCTCTCTCTCTCTCTCTCTCTCTCCTCCCCCCTCTCTCTCTTACTGTACCAGTTTATATCATATATGAAAATCGCGATTATCTAGGATTCTGTTTTGACTGTAGACTGAAGAATCCATGAGCTGATCCAGCATGTCAAAGAAGAAGAAGAAGAAGACAGCACACACGTGAGCATACTCATGTTTCGCTGACTATGTGACGTAAAGTTCTGTAAAACGAGGAGAAAACAAAAAAGACGTCATAAACGAGAAGCAGGATTTGGAACGGCAGACAAAGTTTCAGTACGTAATGGCAAACCACGCCGCTGGCACAAGCTGTAGCAGTCAGCGGAGGATACGAGACGGTGCAGTCATCCCAACGGCGGAAGGTGATGAGAGAGATTCTTCTTCTATCAGCCGGACGGGCGGTGTTACCAAGGTGACACGACGCCAGTCCAGCCACTCGTGAAGAAAACGTTGAGGACTTGGGACAAACCACAGCAAAGCAGAAACAATGGTGCAGAAACTGACTCGCTGAGACTCTGCAATCCCGATTGAACAGCCCTGGCCCTTTTGACTGTCCTGAAAGGGATTACAGCCTTAAGCACTAGACCACCATCACCATAAGGCCATCAGCGCAAGGGTGTTTCAAGAACGTGAGAAGTCCACAAGTACTCTCAGTCTAATAAGTGTGCTGACTCAGCCGCTGTAACTGAACAGTGTATACGTAGGCCTAACGCTCCTTCTCTTGGATCGGCGATAATTCTCATCATTCCTCAAGGCATTTCTGTAAAGACCTCTGCCCAACACGTCATTTGTATGTCATTGTTTTACACACATTCGACTTTTCATCTGCTGTTCTGTTGATGTTTTCCAATGTCTATTTCTGTTTTCATTTTGCAAAGTGGGATGCTTCTCTCTCTCTCTCTCTCTCTCTCTCTCTCTCTCTCTCTCTGTGTGTGTGTGTGTGTGTGTGTGTGTTGCTGAAACCTAGCGACAAAAATTGTCCATTCGAAATTTTCCCAATGCGCTCAGATCTAATGAGTACCTGTTTCATGGGAATGAGAATAAGGACCTTGGAAAGAAGAGATGGTTAGGTGTTTTGCTATCAAATCCCCAGATTTAGTCAATTAGATCCAAAAAAAACGAGTTGTTAAAAGTTTTGTAATAAGTTAAAGGGAGAGAGAGAGAGAGAGAGAGAGAGAGGAGAGAGAGAGAGGGGTCTGTGCAGTATTTGGATGGCACAAAATTAAGGTTAACTCTAACCTATCGAATGCTAGTACATCATTCATCTAGATTTAAACCAGGGTTCCTGGGCAAAAATGTTTTGGGCCTCCATCCCTCCCTTTGACAGAATGATTCACAATACTTAGTGGTTGTTCTTTTTTCTGTCTCACGAAACATTTACCGATAATTCAGAATATTTTTGGCTAGAATTATGGTACATAACACCAGGCTGAATGTGTTAAGCTATGCTGTTTGTCAAAAATCAAAACAAAACCTCACTGTCGCCTGTGACTTGCTTTTCTGTCTTTTTGAAATGTGAAAAACGATTTTCTGGCGTGAAGGTGTTAGTACCTGGCGTTATGGCAGTTGACTGTCAAACAAAAGTCACCACCGTTCTTCACACGGTCGCCTTCTTTCTTCTTCCAACGAGACCTTTTAAACCGTATCTAAGAAAACGTAACTCTATCAGGTCATATTCGACTTGAGTTGCATCTCTTGTAACTGAGTCTTTTTGTTGAGACTATGCACTATATGTAGTAAGCTTTTCTTGGAAGTACGAGTGAAAACAGTCATCCAGTTGTTGATCAAACAATCATCATTTATACGGTAGAGAAAACAGACGCGGGAAAAAAAGTTTGCTGTTATACAGAAAACAAGCCAGGTCAACAACAACAACAACAACAACAACAACAACAACAACAAATGCCTTCAAAAGAAACGAAGACGGCACGCAAGAAACTGGATCGTCCATCAACCGTACAAAAGCTCAGACATTAGTCTGCACTCTCAGTAACAAGACATCAGGACAAGTACCCTCACCAGTTTTCTTCAATGGAATACCAATTGATATCAACTGACAACCTGCGCTATTTGGGTGTAGGCTTTAACAGAATGCTCACCTTTACAAAGCAAAAATAAAACAAAGGTTGGAAATATTGTTCTTAAATGCAAAAAAGGTCTATCTGCTATGAAAGCAATGGCAGCTAAAGGCACTGAACAGCGCCATCTCTACCGACTGTATCATGCACCTGTACTCAGTGTGATTGATTATGGATTAGGGCTTACTACACTGTCCAGCAGCAAAATGAAGCAATGAGATTGATCCTGGGAACTACGCCCACATACAAAGGTACACACACATATACATATACACACATATACTATGCAGATACGTGAGTATACTCACACAAGCCCACAAATCACACACACACACACACACACACACACACACACACACACACACACACACACACACGCACATGCACATGCACTTCTGCACACGCACACACACGCAAGCACACACACATATACACACAAACACACACACGCGCACGCGCACACATACATGCATAAGCGCGCGCACACGCGTGCACACACATACACACATACTCATGCATACACATACACGCACATCATGCACACACACATGCGCTTGCACACACACACGGGCCCGTGTCCACACACATGTGTGCACTCGCTACAAACACATACAATGATAAAATGGTACAACCAAGGTTAGGTAGGTATTCGAGCTGTTACCAGCGCGTTGTACTAATGCGTAGGTCAGACATCCGCTAAGTCGCAGCCACGAGACCCTCTTCTTAAATTCTCATCTTAGTTATTAATTCATTTATCCATTAGCTTTAAATCACGCACGGTGTGGTGTGGCGGATGTGGTGTAGCGTGTATGGACAAGTCCGCACGCGGTGACGCCTCCTTGATGAAACTGAAACTGAAACTGTCTGTAAGAATCAGTCGACGAGGTCAGATTGGGCACGCAGGTTCTACTACGCATCTAATAAGGTCAGGACTGTCATGGGTTGGCGTCTGTGGGAGAAATTTATTTTTGGCTCTTGAACCATTGACTTCATTCCAGTGAAATCGAAAACTGCTCGTGCATAGTTTTAACACGCTGGGGAAGGGGAAAGGGATCCTTCGTGCTATTCTTGACTACATGACTCAGAACGCGACAAACGAAGACCTTTCTGACCATAAAATGCCAAAGAAAGAAAGAAATGATGACTGGACTAATGCACTGATACTAAAAGAATTATCGATTAATAAACGGGCCTCAGTCTTTCTAAAAGTAATATCATTAGCGAATCAGAATGAATTCTTTAATCAGGCCAATCGGAACACAGCTTCGGATAGTAACGTCTGTAACGGCAACCATGACATGTGCAACTCTTTGAAAGGACAACATGTGTCCATATTTAACCAGTAGGTCTGTGTTAAAAGACATGCTTTGTATTCTTAATTTGCATGTATCGTGGCTACAGTTCATTATCCTTCTGTGGTCCCTAGATTCAATACAACTGACCACAATCATTAAAGTGACCACTATGCTAGCGGGTAAATCTGATCATTTTCATCAACAAAATCGCATCGGATGAAAAACTTGTGAGTTTTGTTTAGACTGGTCGGGACATCCAATATTCGTCAGGGAACCAACGTCAATCAAAGTCAAATTTCAGGCGTTCTGAACCAGCAAGGAAAGACATTGCGTTGACAGACAACACTGGCCTAATTCATAGCTGCAGGATTCAGGCAATACACTGTAAGGTAACTTTGTATGCTGTTTGAAACGCATACATTAGAAATGTACTCACGTATTGTAAGGGTGTGTGCAGATTGAACACCATTGGAGGGATCGATCTCCAGACTGTAGGAATAAACGCCGTCAGTACTGGGCATAGGTCGGAGACTGAACTGGCACTTTGCTTTATAGTATATCCGTCCTCCTTCATTGAATGAAATGACCACATCCATGGTCCCTGGGAAAGAACGTGCACCCTGTAAAACAGCACATCAACAACATTTCGCTTTAAAAAAGACATATCTGTAGAATTATTATCAGCGATCAATTCCGTTTAAGTTATGATGTTTAGTCTTCTACTTTGTTGTGACACGACTCTGGAATACAAATGTTTGTACTTACATTCTGTAAGTTTGTATTTTGTTTGTAGAGATCCAGCTGGATCAGGTCAAGAAATGAATAAAATTCCTAAAGCTTACGTTTACCAATTTACAACACGTGTCAGATTGCCGAGTGCTTAAGACACCCATCACAAGGCAGTTTGGACTTAAGGCCCAAGAACATCCTGGAGGTATAGTTCTAATTCAGGCAGCTACAACGGTAAGGCAACAGCACAACAGCATTCAGGAGTCATGACCTGGCAACAGCACAAGAGCATTCAGGAGTCATGACCAGGTTGTACCCCACCTAAAGAGAAGGGGAGTTAGAGGGGTGGGGAGTCTCCTTTAAAAGCGCCATGTCGTGCAGGTCTCCTGATGAGTTTTCTTTCACTGACTCAGACCTAGACTTTGGACAGCTGGGAAAAGGCCATAAGACACCGACCATGTCTGGAAAAGAACTTGGTCAGTCACGATACGTTCTCGTCAAGTTCACCTTAAGACGCTCCGACACAACTGTGATGCAGACAAGAAAGAACTCGGAACAAAGGGAGTCTATAAAACGTTTTTTTATTTATGGTAGGGCAGAGACAGCTGTCTGAATGCCCAGGGCATGTGATCACTGTATAGGGCATGTGTTGAACATTGCCCATTAAAGCCCTGAGAGCCTTCTGTAAGAAGCTTCGCTCCCTTCACAGTCTGAGTGAAGTTAAACGTGAGTTGTCTTTTTATGAATTCACTCTCGTAGCCCACATGTTTCTTTCTGCTGGAGAGGGGTGGTTGCAAGGGACTCTTTTTTTCTGCAGGAATAGATTTTGCTGCTGATTTATTTATACAGTAATGCTGTGCATTGAGAAAGTGTAAACTAGTAAATGTAATTGATCGCAGTGTCTAAGAAGATATGTATTTTTGTGTTATTGAAAATATTGCTGAAAATGTTTGTCACAGATGCAGAGATTTTACGCTTTAATGACACTTTCACTCCAGGAAACATCTATAAACGTCCCGTCACTGCTTTTAGTTATGTCCGACTGCACTTGTATTAGCTGAGAAACTCTAACGTTAAGGTTTACCATACACACACAAACACACTCATATCTCTCTCTCTCTCTCTCTCCTCTCTCTCTCTCTCTCTCTCTCTCTCTCACACACACACACACACACACACACACACACACACACACACACACACACACACACACACACACACACACAAGAGCAAAGCGACTATACCATAGACCATCTTTCAGATCTGAACATCAAGAGGGGACGTGGCCACACATCCAGACTTAAAGGAAGGCAAGAAACATAACCAACCAAACAAAGATTGGAATAATCTCAAGGCTGACAAGGCGAAGACTCCGATTGATTGGGGCAAGCTCATACTGTTGCCTTCCAAATAACGTTCACAAACGATCAAACACATGTCAACTGAGATGAGTTTGATTCTCTCAGGGTCCCAAGGGTATACTCTAGATGTGTGAGCGCTGATGAGTGTTCATCGGTGGGTCGACGCAGGTGTGTAAATTTCAGAGTCGATAGATTATGAGTGTGTATGCGTTGATATGTGTGTGTGTGTGCGTGCGCGCGCGCGCGCGCGCGCAAGCTCGTGCACGTGAATATATGTGTGTGCGAGCGCATGTGTGTATGTACGTGTGTGTGTGAGTGTTGTTGTTACTTACATGTTTGTATATGTGTGTGTGGTTGTTGTTGTTCTTGTTCATGTTACTAAGTAATCTGAAGAACATTCGTTTCCCACAAACACTCAAAGGAGTATGCAGAAGTATACATACATACGAATATACATACGTGTGCGCGCGCATACTGTCGCGCTTACGCACACACACATGCACATGCGTGCATGCGCACATACATACACGTTCACCTGAGTGCATAGACGCACACATTTGAACACAAACGCGTGCGTGCGCGCACAAACATACACACTCGTACATACACATACATATATGTACACATACATGTGCAAATGCATGCGCCCTGGAGCATATTCACACAAGCCCACAACACACACACACACACACACACACACACACACACACACACACACACACACACACACACACGCGCGCGCGCGCGTGCACACACACACACGCGCGCGCGCTCCTCCCCCACACCACACTACATTACACTATACAACCCTACACACACACACACACACACACACACACACACACACACACACAAAGAGATTTAACAGTAACGTACCGATCCAAATTCAGGAGTTTCAAACCACCGGCAGCTATAAAGGTTATCTGAAGCATAGATTTTGTTCACGTCACATGACCCTGCCATTCTCCAGGGTGAGATAGAGGTGGTCATTTTAACTGCGCAGTTGGTCACTTGGTATGAAGTATCTGCATGGAGACAAACACACAATGGTGAACAGTGTGGTGTTTATGGTTAACTCTGTACAGGAGAAAAGCGTGCTCATCTGGCAGCAACGCAGGTTAACATGACTGTCTCAGAATTCTTTCTGTGTATCTGTATCTGTCTGTCTGTCTGCCTGTCTCTCTGTCTCTATCTCCATCTGTCTGTCTGTCTGTCTGTCTGTCTGTCTGCCTGTCTCTCTCTCTCTCTCTCTCTCTCTCTCTCTCTCTCTTCCCATGGAGTTTGCGTGCCTACAGTTTGGTGAAACTCTCAAAAATGAAAGGCTGTGCATACAATATCACCGTCTCAACCACTTGTCGTATGCAACTTTGACATAGGTGCTAATATTTCCTAGCCAAGCTCACAAATGTCGGTATCTGTCATGCCTGGTTGCTGCTGACATGTGAAGCGTGGGGTACAGACATTATGTAGGTTTCAACCAACGTGAAACTACGCTAAACCATCATCCTGATGCCCATCAATCTGCATACAAGAGAGGAAAAACGACTGTCGTGCTCCTTTTCTCTTGATGACCTCAACTTTGATTTCTACGTTCATGGCCAATTCGTTGCATCGGACTTACATGAACAACACCAAGAACAAAAACAACAACAAACAAACAAGCTGAAACAAAAAACTAACAGGAAAGTGTGATAATCACATGCAATCAGAAATTGTCGCCTGACATAATTACACTAACACAGTTTTCATTTCCTCAGGTATAAAATTTGTGTTAACACTTTAAAGCCAATGACTCACTAACACCACAGGATGGTTCAGCGTTAGGGCTAATGCTACATTTCTGACCAAGTGTACTGTAACATTGATAGCTCTGTACTGTAAATGGAAGAGAAAACGGCAAGACAGGTTTCAGCTACAGTCGTTTCTCGATATTTCGCACGTGGAACAAACAACTGACGCAGAATTGATCTGGTGACTATCTTGCAAATAGTATGACCTTCAAGTGGCTTTGGAAAAGTCTGAAGTTTCGCCACAGCAGGCTCAGAAGAAGTTTAGATTTACACACTTACGTTTCTGATAAAAAGTCGAGGACCACTTTTTTTTTGACAGTTTTGCCTTTGGAATTGCTGTTAAATGCGATTCGTCCTTGATTTGTTATCAGTACCATATCCGCGAAGAACGAGAACAGTCTAGCTAGAGTTTGCATCGTCCTTTGTTTCTGAGGCAAACCAGGAGCTGGACCTTACTGAGGTTTTGTGTGCAGTTCTCTGTTCCCATTCTGGAGTCCAAGTACTGCAGATTTGAACTAATGCTTTGCTAAGATGCATTTGTTTTTATCACTGTTATGCATATGAGCGAAAAAGGGAGTGTGTGTGTGTGTGTGTGGGGGGGGGGGGGGGGGGGGGGGGGGGGGGGGGGGGGGGGGGGGGAAGAAGGAACTAGTCAGAGAGAAAAGACAGTGAGATAAGCTTGAAGAGAGAGAGAGAGAGAGAGAGAGAGAGAGAGAGAGAGAGAGAGAGAGAGAGAGAGAGACAGACAGACAGAGACAGACAGAGACAGACAGACAGACACAGGGAGAGAGAGAGAGAGAGAGAGAGAGAGAGAGAGAGAGGAGAGAGAGAGAGAGAGAGAGAGAGAAGAGAGAGAGAGAGAGAGAGAGGGAGAGAGAGAGAGAGAGAAGAGAGAGAGAGAGAGAGAGAGAGAGAGAGACAGAGAGAGAGAGAGACAGAGAGAGAGAGAGATCAGCAACAGTTAACCAACTGCAGTCTATGAATGGCGTACAACACTACTTACAAACAACGCGCACGTCACAGCTGACAGTGTTCTCCACGTTTCCCCCACTCAGCCCTGCACACATCACGGTGCCGGCAATCCTGGTCCTGTGATTGTCTGTGACGGTCAGCACACTGCTGGCTCTCTCTGGTCTGCTTAAACTGTAGTCATTGTCCGTGGCATTGCATGTGCCGCTTGGCCAGGAACATGTGCCAATTTGTGACACTGTTTTACCTGTACTCAGCCTCCACACCATGTCATCATATGTTATGCCAGTACAGGTCAGCATAGCATCGCCGCTCTCTTCAAACTGCACTTTGTTGTTGTCATCACAGGGGCTGATACTGTAACCTGCCAACAGAAGGCAAAATATGTTGTTCATAGCTATTTGGGGACTAAGAACTTTAGAGAACGGTTATTGTACTGCTAGCCCTGGTGATACTTTGTCTAATAATGCTGCAGAGATAATCACTCTGTGTGTGTGTGAGTGTGTGTGTGTGTGTGTGTGTGTGTGTGTGTGTGTGTGTGTGTGTGTGTGTGTGTGTGTGTGTGCGTGCATGTGCGTGTGCGTGTGTGTGTGTGTGCGTGTGTGTGTGTGTGTGTGTGTGTGTGTGTGTGTGTGTGTGTGTGTGTGCGTTCTCTGTGTCCCGTCATAGGTAACACTCTCTGACAAAACCACACCATGTCTTTTCATCGCGGCAGTCCACTGGAGGCAATAAATATGACGTAGCCATGAGTCAACCCACTAGAGAAGACACTGCACTGTTGTTCGATCCCTTCAGCGGTGTTCAGTGACACTACATATGCACGGCTCCATCTTGTGAGCCCGAATATATCACAACAGGTGTCTGATAACAACACATGCTTGAGTGACCATGCTCCCACTGAAAAGTGATACCACAACCATCCAACGACAGTTTCCATGAATTGCAGATGACATCGACACACACACACACACACACACACACACACACACACACACACACACACACACACACACACACCTAGGGCACGCACGTGGAAGATAAATCAAAACCAGGTCACCACGAGAACAAGGCATGTGGAACCACAGGATTTGATTTAAAAAATAATTATAACCAGTATGAGGATAATGAGGATCTTTCACTTGAGTTCATTCTCATCTGAGACTGTATAAAAGGATTGTAATCCACGCATCCTTTTCAAAATTTTAATATGTATCCTAGTATTAACCAGGCACATACAATGTTGGGTCAGGACATTAGAGCACCACTCTCAAAAACGCATGCACGAAATTAATCTCTTTATCTCGATCGATTTCCAGCCAAAACGCCCAAAGAAATGTCTATGTGTGATTTTTGGTTTTGGTAACACATTTCTACTTTTTCTTGTGCTTTTATGTTAACATCTTTTCCTGGTAGCATTGACAAACCATTAAATTGTTAAATTTCGCCATAGTGTTGTGTTTCAGGTAGGCACTATGGGTGGAACTGGCTACCATTGCCGAGATCTCTGAGCAGATGTATGATCGGTAGTCAGTATCACGCCATCAGATACAAACAAACAGAACAATCGAATCTTTCTCAACCGATGAACTGACTGTTCTCATTTCAAGAACGTGGCCTAAATCAGGCTGATTTCATTCAGTACTGTCGACATTTGTTAATGTGCTTCCTGGTGGGTTTATATTCAAGTTGAACGTCCACAACTGTGTCCGTGACATGGCAGATGAAGATGAACCTCTCTTGAGATTTGTACACACACGCACGCGCGCGCGCACCAACACGTATTTACGCACGTGCGCACGCATGCGCGCGCGGACGAACGCACATACAGACACACACACACACGGGGGAAAAAATTATCCTAGTTTCGCAACGGCGGACTGTCTTTTTAAAATGTGACACACCGCTGTCACAGGTAAAAATATCACTCAACAAGAAATGCACCCTGCCAGTTTGCAATCGCGTTCCATGACAGAAAAGGAAACGGTAGGGGAGGTGAGGGAAAACGATGTGGGGGGAGGGGGGAAGAGGGAAGATGAGGGGGGTGTATAGGGTGAATTGAGAACGGGAGGGACGGCTGTCGGTGTCTTATTTACACTCTCTTTCAGAGGTGAAAAATGCATGTACGCTGTCGGCGGATCATGGAGACGTCGTTCAAAGGCAGGCAGGCCACCTGTTCCTGAACACACCTGCCTTTCATGGCGTATGCGTGTCAGCCCAGACTTGTTCCACGTGTACGTCGCCATCTGGCATTGACGTTATAGGCTTCTTCAGTCTGCACATCCGCCCACACCACCCCCCACCATCTCATCCTTCCCTCCCCACTATAACCAGCCAGTCAGGCAACCTCCCCACCCCCCCACCCCCACCTTCTCCCCTGAGGCTCCCCCTTCTCCCATGCTACCTACATGTGCCCTTCCTCTGTCCTTTCGCCTGTGACTCAATATTTGCTGACAGTGGTCAGATAGAAGCAGAGTAGCAGGTGCCCTGACCTTGAACAGCTGTGCTCACTGTGGCTCCAACGAACACCTGCAGCAAGGAAGTTCAGTTTCAAATCATTCTTGCCAAGTCGTAAACTATCCCTTTTTTTCACTTTCCTCCTTTTGTCCCCACTAACCAGTGATCTAATTCTGGCAGACGATTTTAATGTGTTCTCTTAAATTCTCCTTTTTTTTTTTTTGCACTTACCTCCTTCTGTCCCCACTAACCAGTGATCTAAATCCGGCAGACGTTTTGGATCTCTTTCACTTTCCTTGACTGGCAGCCCGCATTTTAGTGCTGATAGATTCCAGAAGTGTTACATCAACGAACTGAACTGAAGTAATGTGCATCTTCGTTTGAGGTTATAGACATGAGGTCTTTTTCTACTTGACATATTAATTTCGGATTTTCCCACAAATAGCGCCTACTTTCTATTTTTTTAAATAAAAATCAATGCAGAATAAAGGATGTGTTTCTTTATTTTCTGTAAAGAGCTGTCAATGTGTAATTAAACAAGTTAGATTGTGTTTGTTGCTTTAATACGACTTTGCTTCCTTAATTCATTGTTTGAACAAGTTAGATTGTGTTTGTTGCTTTAATACGACTTTGCTTCCTTAATTCATTGTTTGAACAAGTTAGATTGTGTTTGTTGCTTCAATACGACTTTGCTTCCTTAATTCATTGTTTGAACAAGTTAGATTGTGCTTGTTGCTTTAATTCGACTTTGCTTCCTTAATTCATCTTATCAATTTAGTTCGCTATACTTGGCAAGAGACGATAGATGTGACCTATTTTAATTCTGTATTTAGTTGTCTATGTTTGTTTTCACATGTTTGCATCTATTTGGCACAAGATTACATATTTCCGCCTGCACTCACCTCAGTCTGAAATTGTCTATTTGATAGAAATGCCATGAAATGGTCTGATGTTCATAAGATATAAAATATCTCAATCTTTTATCGGTGTATAGAGAAAGATCTGTAGCTGATCAAAATTTACACAAAAATGTTACATATTTGAAGTTAAAGATAGCTCTGGAAAATGTTAGTTGCAGATTTACAGCCTTTGCAATTCGGTGACATCTTCATACAGGGCATGGCTGAGTACTTATCTTGATGCAAATGTTTATCATGATAGTGCTTGTGATTGCAGTAGACATGTCCCCTGAGGCTATAAACACACACCTATATCAACACACACACCTATATCAACACACACACACACACACACACACACACACACACACACACATATCATGTGTGTGTGTGTGTGTGTGTGTGTGTGTGTGTGTGTGTGTGTGTGTGTGTGTGTGTGTGTGTGTGTGTGTGTGTGCGCGCACAATGCAAGCCGACACAATGCTAACACGTAGAACAGAAACATAACACCTATGTTGTTATAAAACTGGTATTGTTGTCTGTGTGTTCGTATGCATGTTTGTGTGCTTATTGTGAGTGAGTGTGTGCAATGCAAACCGACATAGGACAAACACATGGAGCAAGAACCTTAACCCCCATGTTCTCATATAACTGTAACTTACCAAAACAAGGTGCCAGACAGCAACAAAGGGAAGTAATCAGCGCAATGGTCACGCTCTGCGCCATACTGGGTCTCGCAGTGTCAGGCAAAGTTTAAGACAGTAGAACGAACGTGTCTGCTCCTTTGCTCAACGG
>CM031628.1:36921009-36931009 GCA_018398815.1 Conus ventricosus
ATCCTGTGGTCCCACAAGCTCTGTTCTCGTGGTGACCTGGTTTCGATTTCTCTTTCACGTGCATGCTCTAGATGTGTCCGTGTCGATGTCATTGGTAATTCATTGGAACTTTCGTTGGATGGTTGTGGTATCACTTTTCAGTGAGGGAATGGTCACTCCAGCAGGTGTTGTTATCAGACACCTGTTGTGATGTAGTTGGGCTTACGAGATGGGAGCACATGTAGTGTCACTGAACACCGCTGAGGGGATTCAACAACAGTGCAGTGTCTCCTCCAGTGGGTTGCCTCATGACTAATTCATATTTATTGAACCCTGTGGACTGCCGCGATGAAAAGACATGGTGTGGTTTTGTAAGAGAATGTTAACTGTGACGGGGCACAGAGACTAACACACACACACACACACACACACACACACACACACACACACACACACACACACATACATATAGACGTGCACACACATACATATAGACGCGCGCGCGCGCACACACACACACACACACACACACACACACACACACACACACACACACACACATACAGACGCGCGCACACACACACACACACACACACATACACGCACACACACACACACACAGACATACAGACAGACACAGTGTCCTAAATCAGCCACACACAACATGTTTTCCCTTATGTTGGCAGGTTACAGTATCAGCCCCTGTGATGACAACAAAGTGCAGTTTGAAGAGAGCGGCGATGCTGTGTTGACCTGCACTGGCATAACGCACAATGACATGGTGTGGAGGCTGATTCATACAGGTAGAGTGTCACAGATTGGCACATGTTCCTGGCCAAGCGCCACGTGCAATGTCATTGACAGTGACTACAGTGTAAGCAGACCACAGAGAGCAGCAGTGTGGTGACCATCACAGAAAATCTCAGGATCAAGATTGCCGGCACCGTGCAGTGTGCAGGGCTGAGTGGGGGAACCATGGAGAACACTGTCAGCTGTGACGTGCGCGTTGTTTGTAAGTAGTGTTGTACGTCATCCACAGGCGGCAGTTAATTAACTGTTGCTGATTCTCTCTCTCTCTCTCTCTCTCTCTCTCTCTCTCTCTTCAAGCTTATCTCACTCTGTCTTTTCTATCGGACTAGTTCCTTCTCTGTCTCTCCTCCCCTGTTTCTGCCCCCCTCTGTCTCCCTCTCACATGCATAACAGTAATAAAAAGCATTAGTTATTAGTTCAAATCTGAAGTACTCGAAATCCAGAATGGGAACAGAGAATGGCAAACAAAACCTGTGTAAGGTCCAGCCCTGATTTGCCTCAGAAACAAGGAAGATGCAAACTCTAGTTTAGCTGTTCTCGTTCTTCGCGAATATGCTACTGATAACAAGTCAAGGACGAGCTGCAGTTTTCAGCATTTCCAGATACAAAATCGTCAAAAAAGACTGGTCCTCGACTTTTGATCAGTAACGTAAGTACGTAAATCTCAACTTCTTCAGTGCCTGCTGTAGCGAAACTTCAGACTTTTCCAAAGCCACTTGAAGGTCACTCTATTGGAATGATAGTCGCCATATCAATTTTGCATCCGTTCTTTGTTCCACGTGCGAAATACTGAAATAGGACTTTAGTTTAATATCTTGCGTTTTCATTTCCATTTACAATATAGAGCTATAAATGTTACAGTACAGTTGGTCAAAAATGGAGCATTAGCCCTAATGCTGAACCATCCTGTAGAGTTAGTGAGTCATCGGTTTTACAGTGTTAACACAACTTTTATGCATGAGAAAATGGAAGCTGTGTTAGAGCAATTGTGTCAGGCGACAATTTCTTTTTTCTTCTTTTTTTTTTTTGCTGTCCCAACCTCTGCGCCACCTCAGATGCAGTGCACCCACGCCACCCATTCTGACACCCCATCCACAGCTACAGCCTGGTCAGCCCCGCTGCAGCCCCGGCACCGGCAATCCACAGGGAGCAGTAAATGTCAAGTCTTCAAGAGCCAACCCACCGGAGGAGACACTGCACTGCTGCTGAGTCACTTCGGTGGTGTTCAGTGGCGCCTGTTCTGATCTAACATACGCAGGACACCACCTACTAAGCGCCCTACTGACGACAATAATTGCTTAGTCGCGGAGTTGGCGTGAGTGAGCTCTCCCTCCGGAGGGCGCCACCACGTCCGTCCAACGACAGCCCCCATTGACTCGCCGATACCGGTGACCCCGACGGAACCAAACCAAGACCACAGATGTGGAGAGGACATCGAAATTGAGGTCACCATGAGAGCAGGGCATGAAGGGCTACAGAATTTGAGACATTTTTTTTACGCTGATCGATGAGAATGAGGATGATGAAGATGATGCTACGGATTTCCATTTTGGTCTGAGACTACATGACAGGGCTGTACTCTACGCTTCCTTTCATAATAAATCCCGGCGTCAACCAGGCCCGAGAGATACAGGCACCTGCAGTGTTGGTCAGGAAATTTGAGCAACACTCTCAGAAACGCATCCATTAAATGGATGAAACTCGACTGTGTAGTCCCAGTCTTCCCAACTGAGTCTGCAGCAAACTCAACTCTGAGTAGGAGCGGTCGGGGCAGAAAACCCACATGGATTCGAACCCACGACCTCGCAGCCAGAGTTCACAACGTTAACCACTTCACCACAGCGGCTGGTCAGGCAACAATTTCTGATTACATGTGACTACCACACTCTCCTGTTATTTTTTCCAGCTTGTTTGTTTTTTGTTTATTGTTGTTTTCGTTCTTGTTGTTGTTCATGTAAGTCTGATGAAACGAATCGGGCATGAACGTAGAAAGCAAAGTTGAGGTCATCAAGAGAAAAAGAGTATGACAGAAATTTTTCCTCTCTTGCGCGCAGATCGATCAGTATCAGGATGATGAATTAGCGCAGCTTCACGTTGGTTGAAACCTACGTGATAGTCTGTACTTCGAGCTTCACGCTTCACCTTTCAGCGTCAACCAGGCATGACATACCGACACTTGTAAGCTTGGCCACTAAGTGTTAGCACCTCTCTCACAGTTACATAAAACAAGTGGTGGAGATTGTGGTGTTGTATGCCCAGCCTTCCATTTCTGAAAGGTTCATCAACCTGTGGGTACGCATACTCCATGGGAAGAGAGAGAGAGAGAGAGAGAGAGAGAGAGAGAGAGAGAGAGAGAGAGAGAAGAGTGAGAGAGAGGAGAGAGAGAGAGACACACACACACACACACACACACACACACACACACACACACACACACAGAGACAGAGAAAGAGGGAGAGAGAGGCAGACAGATGGACAGACAATTGGACAGACACACGGACAGACAAAGACAGAAGCAGAGACAGACAGACAGGCAGACATAGAGACAGACATAGACACACAGAATTCTGAGACAGTCACGTTAACCTGCTTTGCTGCCAGATCAGCACTTTTCTCCCGTGTAGAGTTAACGAAAAACAACAACAAACAAAGAAACAAACAACCCCCCCCCCCCCCCCCCACACACACACACATTATACACCAGTGTGTGTTTGTCTCCATGCAGATACATCGTACCAGCTGACCAACTGCGCGGTGAAACACACCACCTCCGCCTCACCCTGGACAGTGTCAGGGTCATGTGACGTCAACAAAATCTATGCTACAGATGATCAGTATAGCTGCCAGTGGTTTGAAACTCCTCAAACTGGAGCGGTGTGTGTGTGTGTGTGTGTGTGTGTGTGTGTGTGTGTGTGTGTGTGTGTGTGTGTGTGTGTGTGTGTGTGGGTGTGTGTGTGAGCGAGTGAGTCAGTGAGTGAGTTAGTTAGTGTGTGTGCGTGTGCGCGCGTGTGTGTGTGTGTGTGTGTGTGTGTGTGTGTGTGTGTGTGTGAGTGAGCGAGTGAGTCAGTGAGTGAGTGAGTGAGTGAGTTAGTGTGTGTGTGTGTGTGTGTGTGTGTGTGTGTGTGTGTGTGTGTGTGTGTGTGTTCGTTCGTTCTTTAATTTAATGTCTATCCACTTTACAGTAGTGATCTTAGACAAAAACAAGAGACAAACGAACAGGGATACAAACAAACAAAGACAAAACAGAAAAACACATGTAAAAGGGGCCGGTGTGTGTGTGTGTGTGTGTGTGTGTGTGTGTGTGTGTGTGTATGTTGTGGTGTGTGTGTGTGTGTGTGTGTGTGTGTGTGTGTGTGTGTGTGTGTGTGTGTGTGTTGGCGTGTGTGTGTGTGTGTGTGTGTGCGTGTGTGTGTGTGAGTGTGTGTGAGTGTGTGCGTGTGTGTGTGTATGTGTGTGTGTGTGTGTGTGTGTGTGTGTGTGTGTGTGTGTGTGTTGTGTGGTGTGTGTGTGCGTAAGGGAGGGGGGGGGCATAAATGTGTGTATTGTTTTAAAAATGTCATTAAAGGTGTATGGAGTGTGGAGGTAGTGTAATATACTAATCTTTGCATGCATAGTCTATTCAATTAATGAGATGCCAATAAGTGACCATCACTTTAACCCCATTCTAATCTGCCGGCATAACGGTAAACTGCTTTAGCCTTGATTCATATCTGAACATTTTTAAAGAAACAAAACATTTTTAACCATTGAAATAATAGAACAAATAACCCGAGAATCAAAGTAAATGTCCAATTGGACTCTTAACAATTGCCCTAACAACTTCTATAGCCTTCACGTCGTTCCCAAAAACATCCCAAAAATTCGCGATTGATGGGTTCAAACTTAATAACCAAGTAGGTAAATATTTTTTAGTATTTCTGCAAAGGAAGATGACATGGAATAGTGTAATATTTTGGCCACAAATACAAGTGACAGTTTTACAATATTTTGTTTTGTATGCATCAAGTCAGAGTCTAAAGATCAGACTCTTCAAAAGTCGTTCCTGGTGGAGATTATGTCCCGTTTTATATTTTACAAGCTTTTTAAAGAATTTTCCCTTGTTGTCCTTTATTATGTTTGGACACTCTTTTTGTCTTCCTATCACCGAATCCCATGATGCTTTACCTAAAAGGCTATAATTTTCATGCAAGGATAAAGGAATATATATTTTTGTAAAGCTCTTTTCCTTACCTGCACCATTTTTGGCTACCGATCAACCCTTTCATTTGCTGCTAAACCACAATGTGGTGGAATCCAACAAAAGTCAATAGAAGAACCACGTAAAGACAAAAAATGAATTAAATGGTATATCTCAGATATCATTTCTCCTCTCACTCTTGTATGAGAATATCTTAAAGCTTGTAAGACAGATTTTGAATCGACACAAAATAATATTTGAAATATCGAATATGGGAAACTAAGAAGATAGTTCAGTGCCATAACAATGGCAATCAGCTCTGCTGTGAATACAGAGAAATTTTTCCCATATGTGATACGATTTCTCTATTTTTAATGATGGAATAATGAATGCAGCACCTGATAATTGATTTTCAAGTAGAGAACCGTCTGTTATATTTTAAGATGGTTTATATAATTTTCGTTTATATGTGCCTTGACATATGTTGGCAGCATGGTCCCATCACGTTTCCTTAAATCTGTATAATTAATATCGAAATTAGCCTTACTAAGCTCCCATTGAGGAATATTACTGTAACTCGTTTGAAGAGCTACTGTTTGGGGTTCAACACCAGCATTTGTAAATAATTGGGACGTATAGGAGCCTATAGTTTTTACAGAATCAAAACTCTGTGCTCGCTTTGGAAAGTGTATTTCTGATTTTAAACCAGTTTCATTGACACATGAATTTGCATTGAATGACTCCTTAATATATATTTTGCTGAAGCAAATTTCATATTGTCGGCAAAAGGCAAAATTCCTATTTCTGTGTAGGTTTTTAGTGTTGAGGCATGGACAGGGACACCGAGAGCTATCTTATAAGCTTTGCTATCAATGCTTTGCATCTTTGTTATCAAATATTTTGGAGCTGAAAAGAATATTTCCTGAGCATAAGATAATTTTGATCTCACAAGCGCAGTTGCTAAATGAATAAGCACCTTACTATCTTTTTCCCCACGACTGTCGACTTATCATTTTTAATAAGTTTAATCCTTTTCTGGCTTTTGTCAGAATATTTTCCAAATGGTAGTTCCAATTCAATTTAGAAGTCAGGCTTACTCCTAGAAATTTAACAACTTTCTTATATTCAAGCGGCCTTCCATTTATTTGAAAAGAGGGTAGAAGTTTAGGATCATACCCAGAGTTGAAGAGAACCATATGCGATTTTTCATGTGAAAGGGTTAGTCCGTTTTCAATCATGTATTTGCTGATTTTGTCTAGTTCATTTTGATATACCTTTTTAATATAGTTAATTGATCTAATCGGCGTAAGCTTTTTTAGAGTAACTTTCATCCATATGCAAATATCATCCGCATATTGTGCTAGTTCGACATTGTTTGAGACCACTTTTGGAAGATCATGCATCAAAATGTTGAAAAGGATTGGGGCTATTACACCTCCTTGTGGGATTCCCATCTGTGTACGTCTTTGATTAGAGTAGGCATTACCAACCTTAGTCTGTATTGTTCTTTCACTTAAAAATGCCTTTATATAGTTATACATACAACCTGAAATACCTATGGATCTTAGTTTGTTTAGAAGTTTTGAATGCCAAACTTGGTCATATGCCTTTCTAATGTCAAAAAAAGTGGCAAGTACGTTTTTCCTACGTGAAAACTGATGTTTAATCTGTGTGGTAATTTTTACTAAATGATCAACTGATGATTTACCTTTTCTAAAGCCCGTCTGTTGTATTGGTATTATACCATTTTTTTCACAGAAATGTTCAAGCCTTTTTAGAATTATTCTTTCCATAAGTTTTCCCACATGTGATGTAAGAGCGACAGGTCTGTAATTATTTTCATCTGATTTTGACTTTCCCTCCTTGGGAATAGGGTAACAGTAGATTGTTTCCATAAGAGTGGCTGAATCCCTTCAAACCAACATTTTTGAAAAAATGAACTTAGAAAAAGTGTTATATTAACTGGTAAATGTTTTATCATTTCATTGGAAATTGCATCTGGTCCCACAGATTTTTTCTTTGATCCAAGGTTTGAAATTGCATCTTTTGTTTCCTGAAAAGTAATAGGAGCATTTTGTATAGTGATTGTTATTGGGACTTTTTTCATTGTCTTCGTTTTCGTCCATTTTTTCTCTAAGCTGTTTTTGTTCTTCTGAGAGGCCTTTGAAGTTACTATTTTTTGCAAATGCATCTGCAAATGCTTCAAACCTTTTCAAAATTGGAAGGAAATTCGTTATTTTCCAATTTTAAGGGGTACCCAGGAGGACTTATTCCATTTTTTCATTTCTTTTATTTTTTTCCACGTTTTCTGGAGATCTTTATGATTTTGAACCTCATTTTCACAGAAATTTGACCAATATTCTTCCTTTGCTTTTCATTCACTCTATTACTGTGCTTTTTTTTGCTTGTTTTTTTTCAGCAATCTTTTCTGGATCTGTTTTATTTTTTAGATACATTTTATAAGCCTCCATTTTTGTTCTCTTGCTTCTTCACAGGAAACATTCCACCAACATTTCCTGTATATTTTCTTGTTTTATCAGATTACATTTAGGGATTGAAAGCTCAGCTGCACGCAAAACAGTATCAACAAATTTCATGTAGCTTGTATCAACATCATCAACCATCATCTCCTCGCAATTGGAAATAGAAAGCATGTTTTCAAATCTATCCCAATCAGCTTTGTTGTAGTTAAATTTTGGGATTTGATCTTTTGTGAGATCAGAAATAGTTTGTTTTACTTTGATGGAAATAACTATTGGTAAATGATCACTGCCTAGCGAGTCTTTAAATGTGTCCCATTCACAACTTGGAGCGATTGCAGCCGACATGAGAGTTAGGTCTATCGCTGAAGCCCGATGATATGAAACATCCGGGATTCGAGTGACACTACCATCATTCAGTATACAGAGTGAAGAGTCTACTACATTTTCAAGGAATCTGTTATGCGTTATGATTTTGCACTCATTATCCCAAAAGGGGGCGTGTGAATTGAAATCACCTGCAATTAGCCACTTATCGTTTTGGTCTTGTAAAGTACGAATCCACTCTGTGTTTTGATTGTCAGGACCTTTTGGCAAATAAACCGACAATATGTTCAGTATCAATGATCCATGGAATTTTGCTTTTACTGCACAAGCATTTATGTTTTAATGTCTTTTGAAAAAGGTGTATCTATTTCGAGGTATTCTACGTTTTGTCGAATGTACAATGTGGTACCAACCCTTCCCGTTTCATCATTGTTTTGGTATATTGTTGGGTAGCAAAAGTTTTGAATTTTTGGAAGCTTTTGTTCATGTACATTAAGAGATTGTAATACTAATGCTTGGTAGATATGATCTGAGAGATGTTGAATCAGCTCCTGAATATTTGTTGATATTGATCTGCAATTCCATTGCAGTATGTTTACATTTTTTGGTCTTGTCATGTTCTTTATAATTGAATACTATATCACCAGAATTAAAGAAGAAAAGAAAAAAGGAAAAAAGAAAGTAACAACACTAAATATACAACAAATTTCAACAAGGATAAATAGGGGAAAAAAGAAGAAAAAAAGAAGGGGAAAATATTTCAGGATTGTGAAGAATGGCACAAAAAATTGAATGTCAATCTCAAACAATCAAAACGTTTCTGATGCTGAATAAATAACAACTCTACAAATCATTGTGCTAGAATAATGTCTTTAGCATCTAGACTGTTTTAAAAGTATTTATTCCCACTGTGTTAGCACGTCAAAATAGTTCCACCAGAGGCCACGGAAGGGGGGCCGAGATCCCTAGGATTGTAGTGAAAGGAATCTTCCCATGATGGATACCGTGCGGGGTGTTGTTTCCGGGGCCTCTTGGGTTTAGACCATAACATTCTGTTGAGGTGTTTGCCGATGTTACGGGCAACGACGCTGGTTCCCGTCCATGTCAGATGAATGCCATCACGCTGGGTTCCAGTGTTTGCCCGAAGAGTGTCGTGACTGACGAAGCTCACGTTTGGGGTGTCAAATAGGTCTGCCGTGGTGGTCGCATTGAACAGGTTGCGTTTCATCTCCAACTCGTCGTGTTTAACAGGGGCGATTTTGCTCACAACGATCTTTGAGTGGGGGGTTTCTTTTGAGATCTCCTTGATTGTTTCAGTGAAGGTTTTGCTTGTCTTGGTAGCATCATTGTTTGTTATTTCGTTTATGCCGCAATGGATTACGATTACTTCTGGGTGTTTGTCTGTGGATGCTGCTGTTTGCAGGGACGGTAGGATTTCTTTGGTCGTAAAAGTTTTCATAGATGTTGATTGAAAACCATATGAGGCTCCCAGTCTTTCCCCATCCACTCTTTTCAGTACAGAGTCATGTAGTAGAAGAACATTTGGCAAGTCCTGCTTGTTTTCTTTTTTTTACTCCCTTCCTTCCAGTGTTCGAAGTCGTGACGTCATTCTTCTTCTTCTTTGCGTCATTTTTTGAAGGACATTTCTGTCGTAGTGGTCCGGGGTGGTTCGATGCATTGTTTTTTTCTTTATCTTTTGCGCTTTTATTTTGTTTTTCTTTACTGGCACTTTTTTCTGCTGGAATCGATGCCACTACCTCTGCAAATGTACGCTTAGATTTTGAGGGATTCGAACTCGAAGCAGTAGCTTTTGGGTTGGTACTTGGTACAGGAGTGTTCAATTTTTTTATCAACTCGTTTTGATTTGCTATTGTTTTTTCAAGCAAAATTATTCTTTCGCACATATTTCTTACGAGTGTTTTTAGATCACCAACCTCATTTTTCAAGTCAGGCAGTGCATGAGCGGAGCAGATGTTGTCTGACCGTTGCTCTGGGTTGCCTGTGGTTTGGCAGGACTTGGTTTGGGTCGATCGCTCCAAATTTTCTCTTCCCGTGTTCAGAGGGCGTCAGCCCGCTATTGCGCGGGCCCGCTATTGCGCGATTGCGTGGGCCCGCTATTGCGCGGGCCCGCTATTGCGCGACAGTTAGGGTTAGGGTTAGGTTAGCCGCGCAATAGCGGGCCCGCCCCGTTCAGAGTTGTTGTAGGTTTCTTAGGACACCTGCATGC
>CM031628.1:36933509-36946009 GCA_018398815.1 Conus ventricosus
AACATTTCATCCCTGAATTCCATTAATTTCAGTCATGTGAATTCACAGAAAGTTGATGTTACAAAATATCAAATGGAAGCAAAAATTCATATATGATTTGGTTTTAAGAGAATTTATATAGGATTACGGAAATGAAATTAGAAAAAAAACATCTCCTTCAACTACCTGTTATATAACATTCACCTCAGCAGACTATGTCTGTGGTAAAGAGTGAACTGTTCACTTCGAACCCAACAAGAAATGTCAACCCATGTCACCCATGTGCTAGGGAGTTGTGACAGACCACAACGAAGAGTCCCACCAGAAAATGACATAGACCGTGCCTTGCCCACAGGAACGAATCTGTCCAGTTCAAAAAAAAAATCTGGATGAAGCTGATTCCGATTCAGGATTTGTATCCATTCATCAAAGTGCCCAGCCTCAACTAACTCTTCATAAACTCTCAAACCTCACAAAATCACACGATATTTGGTCAAGTCTTGCGAGATTTGGTTAAATCTTGTGATACTAGAACTCGTCTCACGCACGAACACTCAGGCTCAACAAGAATGGCAAGAACGAACCAGGCAATATTCATACAAAGCGCCTAAATGATCTTGTACGCCTAGTTGGTTAAAAGCTCGGTATCTTTTGCAGAAAATACTTTTGCCATTGTGTGCAGGCAGCACCAGTTCGACTCGCTCTGTTAGATGTTTTGCCTTATGCAGAGACTCTGTCCTCAGACGGGTCTAGTCATCATTGACAACGACGTTCTTGTAGACTCCCTTCGTTCACAGTTCTATCTTGTTTGCATGGCAGTGCGTTGGAGTGTCTGGAGGTGAACTTGACGAGAACGGGTCGTGACTTGTAAAGTTCTTTTCCAGACATGGTGCATGTCTCATGGCCTACCCCCAGAAGTCAAGTCTAGGCCCGAGTCAGGAAAAGGAAAGTCACCAGACCTGCACAGCAAGAGGCCTTCAAGCGACCGCCCCCCCCCCTCCCCACCCCTCTAACTCCCCTTGTATTCATGCAAGCGTTTTGGTCGTTATCTCCTTACATTCAAAGGAGGTGGCTGCAGCCAGGTCATGACTTCTGAATGCTCCTCTTCTGTCACCTGACCGTTGTAGCTGCCTAAATTCGAACTGCACCTCCAAGTAAATCTTCGGCCCCAAGTCCAAACCGCCTAGTGATGGGCGTCTAAAGTACTCAGCAATCTGACATGTGATACACATTGAGAAACGTAAGCTTTAGGATTTTTTTCTTGACCTGATCCAGCCGGAGCTCTACAAACAAAGAACAAACTTACAAAATGTAAGTACAAACATTTGTATTCCAGAGTCGTATCACAACAAAGTAAAAGACTGAACAGTATAACGTGAACTGAATTGGTCATTGAGAATGATTCTACAGGTATGTCTTCAAATAAGTGATTCTTTTAATTGTGCTGTGTTACAGGGTTCACGTTCTTTCTCAGGGGCCATGCATTTGGTCTCTTCATTCTCAGAAGAGGGACAGACATACCATAAAGCAAAGTGCACTTCCGCTCTCCTGCCTATGCCCACTACTAGCGGCGTTTATTCCTACAGTCTGAAGATCGATCCCTCCAACGGCGTTCATTCCGCAAACACCGTTCAAATACGTGAGTACATTTCTAATGTATGCGTGTCAAAATTAACAACAGCCTACAAAGTTAACCATACAACGTATTCTCTGAAGCCTGTAGCAATGAGTTAGGCCAGCGTTGTCTGTCAACGCAATGTCTTTTATTGCTGGTTCACAGAGCGCCTGAAATTTGACTCGGATGTTATGTTGTTTACTTGACGTATATTGGCTGCTTAGCCAAGTCTGAACAAAACTCACAAAGTAAGTTTTTATCTATTGAGATTTTATGAATGAAAATAACCAGATGAGAATGGTCACTTTCATTGTCATGTTCATTTGTATTGAATCCAGGGATCTAGAAAGGATAGCCCATTGTAGTATGCATGTGCCACAGGACCTTTCGTGAACTTTCTGACAAGGGACCAGCTGGACTGGAATGACCAGAACAGCCCAGACCAGAGTGCGATGGCGAAGGGTCGTCGATGGCCTATGCTCCACCGGCAGCGATGGGCATAATGAATGAATGAATGAAACTATTTTGAAAACGTTTTGTTTCCTTCTAATCGACGAAATCTTGGGATTTACCGTCTTTTCTTTCCGACTGCCTCTTCCTTCCTTAGTCCTTATTATGATTCCCATGAATAACGAGCACATTATTTGATGTATGTCCGATGAACATTTCTGCCACTTGGTTTAAAACAAAAGATGCACGCGTACACATACACACACAGGTTTAAAACAAAAGACACACGCGTATGCATACACACACGCTCTCTCTCTCTCTCTCTCAAGCACGCACGCACGCACACACATACACACACACGGATCAGGACACAGAAAAAGACATCCCACTGTAATAGCATTCCTAAGATAAGAAAACTTAACTTTTGCAAAAGACAAAAACAGAAATAGGCAGACACTGGAAAATAACAGAACTGCAGATGAAAAGTCGAATGTGTGTAAAACAATGACATACAAATGACGTGTTGGGCAGAGGTCTTCAACACAAAGTGACTCAACTCACAGAAGTCGCCTTGAAGAATGATGAGAATTATCGCTCACCCAAGAGAAGGGGCGTTACGTTCACCTGTGTTTCGCCTTTTCAGTTACAGCGTCGCCGAGAGTTCCGTTTTCTTCCTTGGAGTGTTGTTGGTCTGAGTCAGCAGTTATTACTCTAGCGTTTGGATCGTTCACGCTTGTGGACTTCTCATGCGCTTTAAACACCCTTGCGCTGAGATGTCTCTGCACTCTTTAAAAAATTATCAACTCGTACGTGTGCGCGCGCGCGCGCACACACAGCTCTATCCTTTTCTGTCTATGGATCTGTTCGTCTGTGTATCTTTAGCTGTCTATGCATCTGTTTGTCTGTCTGTCTATCTATCTATAAACACACACACACACACACACACACACACACAGAGGGAGGGAGGGAGTGAATATATATATATATATTCAATTATAAACAAAGCTTGCTCTTATGTCTTAGATTGAAGAAATAGGGGGAGATAAGCATTCATATCTGCAGTGGCAGATTATTCTGCATAACTAACAGTATGTGCTTGTGTGGGTGAATGGGGAAAAATACAATAAATGCTTCTCAAATAAGCTTTCAGAAAGCTTATAGTCTCCAAGGGGGAGAGACGATTTCCAATGGGGAGAAAACCCACTAACATATAACTCCTGGTCAGATACCGATATTTCGAAACCTGATTGTTTCTCCTAAGTGACCGCGGAAAATGGTAATTTGACTCCTCTGCCTTTTCGGTTTTTAAGAAGAATGCTATCCCAGAAAAAGCTGGTGTGCAATACCGTAGTATGTTTGTTGAGTTTTCAAAAAACCAACCAAATGTGCCACCTAAGAAGCAAAAGAAAATCATGAAAGAGCAAAACAAGCTACATTTTCTTGTGAAAAGTAGAAAATATAAAAAGATAACCTCTTAAGACACAAGTGCTGAGGGCTAGTTCCTGGAATGAATCCGCAAGGGACTAAATTACAATGAACTAATAAATTCCAAGGATAAGTACTGCACCATTCCAGCAACCTACAGAGCAGCTTGGTGTTGCAATGACTGCAAGAAATATTCAATTATAAACAAAGCTTGCTCTTATGTCTTAGATTGAAGAAATAGGGGAGATAAGCATTCATATCTGCAGTGGCAGATTATTCTGCATAACTAACAGTATGTGCTTGTGTGGGTGAATGGGGAAAAATACAATAAATGCTTCTCAAAATGAGCCTTCAGAAAGCTTATAGTCTCCAAGGGGGAGACGATCTCCAATGGGGAGAAAACCCACTAACATATAACTCCTGGTCAGATACCGATATTTCGAAACCTGATAGTTTCTCCTCAGTGATCGTGGAAAGTGGTAATTTGATTCGGTTTTAAGAAGAACGCTATCCCAGAAAAAGCTGGTGTGCAATACCGTAGTATGTTTATTGAATATATATATATATATATATATATATATATATATATATAATATATATATATATTATATATATATATATATATATATATATATATATGACACATTGATATATTTCTACTTACAGTTTGTCTGTTGTCTGACAATGGTAGATTTCTACTTTGTGTGTGTGTGTTGTCTGACAATGGTAGATTTCTACCTCGTGTGTGTCTGTTGTCTGACAATGGTAGATTTCTACTTACAGTGTGTCTGTTGTCTGACAATGGTAGATTTCTACCTACAGTGTGTGTGTTGTCTGACAATGGTAGATTTCTACTGACAGTATGTCTGTTGTCTGACAGTGGTAGATTTCTACTGACAGTATGTCTGTTGTCTGACAGTGTAGAATTTCTACTTACAGTATGTGTGTTGTCTGACAGTGGTAGATTTCTACTTACAGTGTGTCTGTTGTTTGACAGTGGTAGATTTCTACTTACGGTATGTCTGTTGTCTGACAGTGGTAGATTTCTACTGACAGTATGTCTGTTGTCTGACAGTGGTAGATTTCTACTTACAGTGTGTCTGTTGTCTGACAGTGGTAGATTTCTACTGACAGTATGTCTGTTGTCTGACAATGGTAGATTTCTACTTACAGTATGTGTGTTGTCTGACAGTGGTAGATTTCTACTTACGTGTGTCTGTTGTCTGACAGTGGTAGATTTCTACTTACAGTGTGTCTGTTGTCTGACAGTGGTAGATTTCTACTTACAGTGTGTCTGTTGTCTGACAGTGGTAGATTTCTACTTACAGTGTGTCTGTTGTCTGACAGAATCCCCAGCGGGCCCTCCTGTTTTACTCAACTGCCCAGACTCCATGATAGAGGGAGACGATGACACCTGTACCTGTCAAGCCTCTGCCGCTGAACCTTCAGCCTTGGTGACTTGGTCTGAGTCTGGCACTACTGCTGTCAATGATACAGCAACACTGGCACTGAACGGTGTTCCCAAGTCACTGGAGGACACAGCTACACGTGCAGTCAGTACTGGGGTGGAAGCAGGCCAGAGCATGTGATGACAACTGTGTATACACTGCGCGTCGAGTGTGAGTTTGCACCCTTACTCCCTGCTCTCTCTTTCTCTCTTTCTCTCTCTCTCTCTCTCTCTCTCTCTCTCTCTCTCTCTTCTCTCTCTCTCTCTCTCTCTCTCTGTTAGTTTACTTTGATGACTTTTGTCCCGTTACATCAATAAAAGAAACCTGAAGTTAAAAAAAAACCCAGCATGTCAGATTGTGGGTTTAAAGCTATGTTAATATCTACATATCTAAAGCAAAGTCAAGTAATATTGTTAAGCGTTTAACTTCACACACACACACACACACACACACACACACACACACACACACACACACACACACACACACACACACACAAAACACACACACACACAACACACATACACACACACGCACACACACACACACACACACACACACACACACACACACACACACACACACACACACCTGCAGGTATATTTGTGGGCATAAGTTATGCGTGTGTGAATGTTTGCATAACATTTTGCAAACATGTGTTATCTAGCCACCATCTTTCGGAAGAGAAGTCTGGTTTGGCCGATGGTTTGAATGACTTTATCTTCATAGCATGTAACGAAAGAATGAAAATAAGAATGAAAATCAACTATGTATATTGACTGACAAGCTGAGTGACGCAGGAAATAACTACATGAAGCGCCAGCAGGCAGCTCTCCAGACGGTTCTACTCAAGTAGGCAGTTCGTTGTGTAAAGGAAAGTGTGGATTATAAAGCGCTTAGAGTTTCGTCTCAAACCGAGGATAGGCGCTATACAAGTACATTCACTGATAATGTTAACAACAACAACACCACCATCACCAATACTATTACTGCTACTAATGATAATGATAATAATAACGATAAGTTTGCATATATGCGAATGTTGTGCAAACACGTGTGTTGGAATGTGCCAATCGCAGGCGTGCATGAGCGTACGATGCGTGAACATGATTATTATGCACTGATCCGTTTGTGGATAAACATACTTATGAGTGGCAGCTATGTTTAAGTGACGTTGTGCATGACTTGGGCGTTTTGATATGCTCGTGTACATGCGCATTTATATCACGTGGGTAGAGGAGATAGCGCGTGTGAATCTGCAGCTAAAAGTCACAATTGTAATTTGATTCTTGGCCATTTGTGAAATCATCCAAGGTTGTCTCCATGTGTACAACACTCACTTCCAGACCCTCCATCCTCACCGCCCCAGATCAGCGGAAACACCACCCGCATGGAGGGAGACTCTCTGGTCCTCAATTGTACGGTGACGGGCGGAAATCCCCCGGCGTTCTCTGTCGCGTTTTACTGCGGAGATCACGCAGACAATGAGGACAGTCTGTCCACCGAGAATGGTCAGACAGTGGTCACCAGCACCATTGAGATCAACCCGCTGACTGCCTGGGATAATGGCTCTCAGTGCATGTGCTCTGCAAACTGGAACCCCCGACCCACTCTTTACCAGACAACGGCTACTGTGACCATTTTTAGTGCTGGGTATGATCTGTGATTTGTTTTGGAATAAGTCGTGTGTTCATCACATTTCAGTAACACTGCCTTGTTGTTGTTTTTGTTGTTGTGAGTGTGTATGGAGAGAGAGAGAGAGAGAGAGAAGAGAGAGATGAGAGAGAGAGAGAGAGAGAGAGAGAGTGTGTGTGTGTGTGTGTGTGTGGTGTGTGTGTGTGTGTGTGTGTGTGTGTGTGTTTGAGTGTGTGTGCGTGTGTGTGTGTTTCCGATGGGACTTTTCTTGTTGTACTCGAAAAGAAACGGTCATAATTCTTGTTCTGTAATCTTAAATTTCTTTTTTGTTTTTGTTTTCATCATTAACTTTTCTTTGAAAGATTCCATTTTCTGTCTACGGACTAAGGAAGACATCCGCTATTCTTCGGGATTCTGACCGTTTGCTCGCGTACCATCTTCCCTTTGCCGTTCTGGATTGTGCCCATGGAAGACATCCAAACAAGCTGCCAAACCCGTGAATTATTCTTTTTATGTAACGGTTCTTCACAATGTTAGCATAAGACAAACAACCAAACAAACCTTTGTTCTTCACTAATATTCATTTTCAACAATTTTTCTTTATTCACTGTAGGCTGTTCATATCAGTCGATTTCTCTGTCTGTCTCCCCCCTCCTCCCCGCTCTTCTCTCTCATTTGTTTATCAATCCGTTCAAGAACTTGCATTTCCCTATTTCTTCGTCCTTTCTCATTTTGTTTTCCTTTTGTAACTCAGTTCACTACATGGTTGTTCTTTTTGTTGTTGTGTTACGAGACGCCTCCTTAATGTTGTTACTACCCCAAACCATTTATGGTTGCGGCATCGCCACAGACGACGATATCTCATACAGCTGCCAATTTTTTTTTCATGAACTACCTCTGGTCAGCCTCTGCAATAGTACATGCGGACACTGCCATATAAACTGAAGCGCGTTCAGTGTGCACTGCACCACAGCAAGTACGGTTCCACAGACGAATCGTGCAGCCCCCTTGCCCTGGTGGAATAATGTATTATCACTATACTCATTCTCTGATCATTGGCAGGGGTGTAGACAACTATAAGAAAAAGCAATGTTGCGCTGCACAACACAGCTATTCGTAATTCGCCTTGTGTTTGTTATTTAGCAGCGCCCCCCCCCCCCCACCCCCCTCGTCCCACCTTTACCCCCACCACTCAAAGAAAACAAAACAAACAACAACAATAACAACAAACAAACAAGAAAACACCACCACCGACAACAACAGCAATGAAATCAACAGAAGAAATGATTTGATAAACAATATGTCAGCAAAGCATTACATATGAGTAGATGTCGAATATACAGCCGATCTTCCTTATGATGTTAGCGACATAGGAAATGTTCCGATTGACTGAAAACACTTGAACTTGTTCCATAGGAAATGTGTGGACATCCAAAAACGTGACATAGTTTCCTCTGGACAGCTTTGGGACAGGGTGTATTGTTGCAGCAGATTGTAACTATTCAAGTACTCATCTGGGATGCACAGTTCATTGGGGGGCCGGAATAGCTCAGTTTGTAGGGAGCCAAACTCGTGATACAGGAGTTGCGGGTTTGAATCTCCAGTGGGGCGTTACGATACAGGAGAATTTTACCCTCGGAGTTAACATTAGTTTTGACTCCACTTCCCGAACAGTCCTTCAAATGAGACCATTCAGCGAGGTCCACGCGTGAACACACGCATCACGTTTTGCATATACATACATTCACATCACCAACTTTCAGAAGAGAAGGCCAGTCTGGCCGTTGATATGGATGACACGTATACACATTGCATGCACCGAATTAAAAAAAAAACCTGATTGACTGACAGACTGAATGACGCGGGAAACGACTGAATGTGTAGCACCAGCAGGCAGCTCTTTAGTCGGCTCTACCCGGGTAGGCAGCCCGTTGTGTAGAGGAATGTGTGGATTTTAGAGCGTGTGAAGTTTGGCCTCAAACCGAGGACAGGCGCTGTAAAGTAATAATAATACTAAATAATAATAATCGGTCATCTAGGGTGCATTATTTATCTAGATACATCGCTTATCTGGGGTGCACTGTTCATTGGGGTGCGTTGCCCATCTTGAGTAAAGTATTCACTGTGAGGTGCCTTGTTCATCTGGAGTGTATTGCTCAATACAGGACGTTGCTCATCTGAAGTGTTCTGTTCAATGATCTAAAGTTTTTTCTGTGTGCTTTGTTCATTGGATGAGGGCATTGCTTACCTGAAGTGCTCTGTTTATTGGAGTGCATCGCATATCTGAAGTGCTCTGTTTATTGGAGTGCATCGCATATCTGAAGTGCTCTGCTTATTGGAGTGCATCGCATATCTGAAGTGCTCTGTTTATTGGAGTGCATCGCATATCTGAAGTGCTCTGTTTATTGGAGTGCATCGCATATCTGAAGTGCTCTGTTTATTGGAGTGCATTGCTCAATTGGGGTGATGAAGCATCACTTACCTTGAGAGCATTGTTTATTTGGATGCACTGCTCATCTGGGTGCAGTGTTCATTGGGGATGCATTGCTCATCTGGGTTCACTGTTCATCCGGATGCATTGCTCATCTGGGGTGCACTGTTCATTGGGATGTATTGCTCATGTGGGGTTCACTTGTCATTGGGCCATGTATTGCTCATCTGGGGTGCACTGTTCACCCGGATGCATTGCTCATCTGGGGTGCACTGTTCATTGGGGATGCATTGCCCATTTGGGCTTCACTGCTCAATGGTGTGCCTGGATGGTGTAGTGGTCCAGAATCTAGTTTTCACCTGGCATGGATCATAAATTAAAAGAATGTATTCTTGCTGTGCGTGTTAACGTGCTGTCGATCTCATGGAAGCTTCACAGTCAGCTACAGCCCCTAACCTCCCTCCTCCCCACTCGACGGGACAGTTTTCAATCTGCCGTATTCCTTGCCACTTTCTCTGTTAGCTTTTTCAAGTTTATTACCATTGTCGTAGGGGTCAAACACTAAATATTAAAAATAGGCCCCTGTTTTCTTTTTTCATCTGACTGTTTTTTTTTTGTTCAATCATTTGAGCAGTTACAGCATTGTTATGGATTAATATTTGAACAGTAAAAGAAATGTTATAGTATCAGATGGCACAGGGTGGTAACAGAATCTTATCTACCTGTGTTTTGATTGTAGGCCTATGATCAGTTGTGCTGAGTGTTATGATGACATTAACTGGTAGAAAGGAGAGTAGTCTTCTCTGGCAACATGTGGATTGCTTGCGCAGTGGTTCAGTTCAGTTCAGTGGTTAATTTTAACGTCTATTCATCTTTCGACGATATCAGACGATAACTAAGGGCAACAGAGCAACAGAGATCAGTAAGAATGTCACACATACCGTCTCTGGTAAATCTTTGTCACCTCACTCCTTCACGTGTTAGAATCTAGACACTCCACTAAGAATACTTCTGATAACACTCAAAAAAAAAGAAAAGAAAAGAAAATCACGATAGTCTGACCAACTCTGACTGGGCAATAACTAGAGCGATGTCCGTAATTCAATACAATACAATGTCTGCACAGTGGTTTTTGAACGTTGTGATATGGTAAGTAGGAACTGGACAGAAGAGGATCTTAAGAACACGTCTCTCCTGCAAAGTGTTCGCTCTCGTGCTCGCATTTTGACACTTCTCAAGTGTGACTACTTATGTCAGCGAGAGCCAGAGTGAAAAGTGGCCCAGTTTCTCGAACCGAACATACAAAGGGTAATTCGCCAATCAGAGCGAAGGTGAAGATCGTATGCTCCACAACCGATCATCACTGAGCACCATTTTTCTGTTGTTGTTTACGTTGTTCTTCTTTACCGTGATCGGGAAGTCGTCCTGGCTTTCAGATTCTGTGTCAAACATGAATACACTTATGTTTTCTCTTTCACTAAATCTATTTCTTTTAAGAAAGTCCAAACGTGTTGAGGGGCTGTGAATAAACAAAGTCCAAACGTGTTGAGGGGCTGTGAATAAACAAAGTCCAAACGTGTTAAGGGGCTGTGAATAAACAAAGTCCAAACGTGTTGAGGGGCTGTGAATAAACAAAGTCCAAACGTGTTGAGGGCTGTGAATAAACAAAGTCCAAACGTGTTAAGGGGCTGTGAATAAACAAAGTCCAAACGTGTTGAGGGGCTGTGAATAAACAAAGTCCAAACGTGTTAAGGGGCTGTGAATAAACAAAGTCCAAACGTGTTGAGGGGCTGTGAATAAACAAAGTCCAAACATGTTAAGGGGCTGTGAATAAACAAAGTCCAAACGTGTTAAGGGGCTGTGAATAAACAAAGTCCAAACGTGTTAAGGGGCTGTGAATAAACAAAGTCCAAACGTGTTGAGGGGCTGTGAATAAACAAAGTCCAAACGTGTTAAGGGGCTGTGAATAAACAAAGTCCAAACGTGTTAAGGGGCTGTGAATAAACAAAGTCCAAACGTGTTAAGGGGCTGTGAATAAACAAAGTCCAAACGTGTTAAGGGGCTGTGAATAAACAAAGTCCAAACGTGTTAAGGGGCTGTGAATAAACAAAGTCCAAACGTGTTAAGGGGCTGTGAATAAACAAAGTCCAAACGTGTCAAGGGGCTGTGAATAAACAAAGTCCAAACGTGTTGAGGGGCTGTGAATAAACAAAGTCCAAACGTGTTGAGGGGCTGTGAATAAACAAAGTCCAAACGTGTTAAGGGGCTGTGAATAAACAAAGTCCAAACGTGTTAAGGGGCTGTGAATAAACAAAGTCCAAACGTGTTGAGGGGCTGTGAATAAACAAAGTCCAAACGTGTTGAGGGCTGTGAATAAACAAAGTCCAAACGTGTTAAGGGGCTGTGAATAAACAAAGTCCAAACGTGTTGAGGGGCTGTGAATAAACAAAGTCCAAACGTGTTAAGGGCTGTGAATAAACAAAGTCCAAACGTGTTAAGGGGCTGTGAATAAACAAAGTCCAAACGTGTTAAGGGGCTGTGAATAAACAAAGTCCAAACGTGTTAAGGGGCTGTGAATAAACAAAGTCCAAACGTGTTAAGGGGCTGTGAATAAACAACTTGGGTTGAAGCGCCAAAAAAAGGAGCGTGTTCTGTCCAAGTCACGTGACTCCTTGATGTGCGATTACTCTCCTCTAAACTCACCTGGTCCCAGTTTGATAGAGAGATGATTCAACAACTGTTTGTCCGACTACCGTGACGTCCTCCAACTGCAGTTGTTAGGCAGGCGACTGTGCAGTCAGTGTAACAGACTAACGACCACGGGTCATTGAACTTCACGATTACTGCACACCCTGTTCAACACACAGTTCAATAATGCCACTATTTTTGGCATCACAGGGTCCCTCCACAGACAGTGGCTTATTACTATTGGCCACAGTCTTTGTTCCCTTTGTTCTCTCAGACAGACAGCTGGCTGACGGGACAGTCAGTGTGTGTCACTGTTGGCCAATGAGATGCTGCCACAATTCCACGGGCAAAACGAAGCTGGGCTGTCAGTACCATTGACATCAAGTTGAATGTTCAGGCTGAAGTCTTTCTCGTGCAAAACAAATCCCGTTTTATCTGTCTTTTATGACCCCTCCCCCCCCCCCCCCCCCCCCAACTTTTCTGTCATTGTATTTGTATGTCAAATGCGTTTCTCAAATCCACTTTCTCCAGCACAGAAGCAGATGGCACGGCCGGTGTTCAAAATGCAAGGAATGAGGATATAACGACTACCAGATTTACACAGGTCACTCAGCTAGGAATAGCACTTACTTGGAGCTTTCGACAGACCTCCATCTGTCTTCTTCAGCGGTGGTGTGGCTACTGGGTGAACTGGCGTTCAGTGCACACGACCACGGGTCGAACCCTGGTCATGTGACTGAACGATGAGGGTGTTGTACACCGATGGCAAGGTGCGTCTGCCCCGGTCCCGGTTGAGTGTGGGGTTGTTGGCGGCAATATGTATAGCCTC
>CM031628.1:36951009-36958509 GCA_018398815.1 Conus ventricosus
AACATTCTACAGCAAGTGTGAATCAATGTTGGGGTGAATGACGTGAACAATAACATTCTTACAGCAAGTGTGAATCAATGTTGGGGTGAATGACGTGAACAATAACATTCTTACAGCAAATCAGGATCAATGTTGGGGTGATGACGTGAACAATAATATTCTTACAGCAAATCGGAATCAATGTTGGGGTGAATGACGTGAACAATAACATTCTTACAGCAAATCGGAATCAATGTTGGGGTGAATGACGTGAACAATAACATTCTTACAGCAAGTATGGATCAATGTTGGGGTGAATGACGTGAACAATAACATTCTTACAGCAAATCTGAATCAATGTTGGGGTGAATGACGTGAACAATAACATTCTTACAGCAAATCTGAATCAATGTTGGGGTGAATGACGTGAACAATAACATTCTTATACAGCAAATCTGAATCAATGTTGGGGTGAATGACGTGAACAATAACATTCTTACAGCAAGTGTGAATCAATGTTGGGGTGAATGACGTGAACAATAACATTCTTACAGCAAGTGTGAATCAATGTTGGGGTGAATGACGTGAACAATAACATTCTTACAGCAAATCTGGATCAATGTTGGGGTGAATGACGTGAACAATAACATTCTTACAGCAAATCTGATCAATGTTGGGGTGAATGACGTGAACAATGACATTCTAACAGCAAATCTGGATCAATGTTGGGGTGAATGACGTGAACAATAACATTCTTACAGCAAATCTGGATCAATGTTGGGTGAATGACGTGAACAATAACATTCTTACAGCAAATCTGGATCAATGTTGGGGTGAATGACGTGAACAATGACATTCTTACAGCAAATCTGGATCAATGTTGGGGTGAATGACGTGAACAATAACATTCTTACAGCAAATCTGGATCAATGTTGGGGTGAATGACGTGAACAATAACATTCTTACAGCAAATCTGGATCAATGTTGGGGTGAATGACGTGAACAATGACATTCTTACAGCAAGTCTGGATCAATGTTGGGTGAATGATGTGAACAATAACATTCTTACAGCAAGTCTGGATCAATGTTGGGTGAATGATGTGAACAATAACATTCTTACAGCAAGTCTGGATCACTGTTGGGTGAATGATGTGAACAATGATTGTCTCATAGTTCTCCTCTCTGTTTCACCTGTTGTATAGTCTCTGTCTATCTGTCTGTCTAAGCGTGTGCGTGTATGCGTGAGCGTGTTTGTGAACATGTGTGCACCTGTGAGTGTGTGTGTGTGTGTGGTGTGTGTGTGTGGTGTGTGTGTGTGTGTGTGTGTGTGTGTGTGTGTGAGTGTGTGTGTGTGTGTGTGGGTGTGCATATATTGAGGGTTGACTGCCAGAACCAAGCATCTAAATTTTCGGAAAGTTTACAGGAGACAATTTTTAAATTTTCAGCTGCTGTAGCATGAAAACAAATCCAGTAAGCGCCTCAAATCTTTTACACAAAGTAAATCAATATCATTTCTGCTGAAAGCATTTCTTGTATTTACCTATTGTGCTAAGTGTAAATAATACAATTCAAAACATGCACAAGATACTTGGTTTTCGACAGCTGAAAGTACCATGATCAAGGACAACCAAAGCCAGTATCTCAAAGATATGAGGTTTTGCCAAACCCAACTGAAAGCATTTCCACCAGTTGAGACAACAAGAACAAAGTGACTGATGATGGTTGGTTTTTACAAGCTTAAAGCGCCATGAGCTAGGACAACCAGAAACCAGTATCTCAAAGTACAGGGTTTTGGGAAAAGATTGTACAGAAAGTATTTCCTCAGAATGTAAAGACAAGGACGTCGTATTTTGATGTACTGGACTTTGTAGCTACATGGTGTCACGTCGCCGAGGGAGATGGCAAACACCAAGTCAGGGGCTTCACTCCGCGTTCACACACCAATGACCAGTCCCGCATTCAACCTTCATCCACAAGCCCAAACACTCAACTATGATTCATCCCTAACCACACTCACACCAAATGTAACATAAACTAACTAAATTTATTAATCACATCACAACATGCGCTCCACAAAAAAAAAACAACAACCAATAATTTGCTAAAACCAAACAGCGCACAAAATACGTTAACAAGGCCACGCGTACGCTATAGACACACACACACTGCCGACCGCTCTGCTTCCTCTCTGTGTACAAAAACCTGTGAAATGCACACAACAATCAATATCATCCAAATGATTTCAAAAATGTATGCACCCACAACAACAGGGTATTCAAATCATTCCAACATGCAGCAAAGCACGAATCACAATAACTTAGAATTTCAGACAAGCAAAATCATCACTAACTATGGTTCATTACTAATCAGTAATGTAGTTCCTTCAACGAAGGTGAAACCAAAAGTCCAAAGCGATGAAAGCTTTCCGACGTGTCCTGTTCAAAAGTTCATGGGTGTCACAACACCAAGACGATAGAGCACATCCAAAACTGAGCAGATGAACAAAAACTAACATGAGTGTCCACAGTATGTTTGGCGGAGACGAATATAGTTGAGCCTTCAACAAAGAACTTCATTCATAATCTTTGTCAGCGTTGATTCCTCGTTCTCTACAGTCTCTCTGCTTTCCATTCGATGACCACATTCATTCTCCCGCATCATCCACTCTCCACTACTTACATCGGTCCATTCACCCGCTCCCTAGTCAGGAAGCCCAAGACCAGAAGTCCGTTGCTAAAACGAGGAGTCAATGGAGTCACTCCTTCCACGCCGCTCCTGTCCTTCAGACAACAGACGTCACCCAACCGTCAGTCGGCCACCAGCTTGACAACGGCCACTCTCAACCAGCTCAGTGCGGAAGGGGACCACGGCACAGCAACTAATCAGGTTCTGGGGATGACATTAAACTGACAGTAATACTAACCCGAGTCTCCCCAAGGAAAACCTAAGTCCCAACTACTTGAAAAAAACATAGGTAAAATTTAATTAAAACACCATCTTTCTTTCCCAAACAAGAAAATGCAAAACACCCTTTTAATTCCTCAAGAAAGAAGACAATAACATAATATAGAATTAACTTAAACAATTTTGACAATGTTATTCAAAGGGAAAATAATTCACAATTGTTTATATGTATGACATTGACCTTGAAGGCAACTTCCGCCGGTCATCATGACCTTGGCCAATTATAACAAGTTCCCAACAGCGAAGAGAACTAACTGTCAAAATGTCGAACCACGCCATTCAAATAACAACCGAAATTTATATAAAGCAAAAAATTATACAATACTACTGACTTCCAACACTTACTACAAATTAAATGTGTTTTTTTTCTCAAAACAAAAAACCCTCAATTCAAAACATACAGACTAGTTCAATATAACATCCATTTGCTTTTCCCAGCTTCACGGAAAAGAACACTGTTCCCTTCTTTATTTCTACTAAAATACATAACAAAATTAAAACCGGGCGAAGGAAGTTACTCCGTCTCGCCAAAGCAAAGTGAAACTCTCCCAAATCTCACACGCCACAAATACACACGCTTTCTACCCACACCTTTTCTCGCAGTCACGTTAAAATACACATGCATAAAACCATAAAATGTCCAGAAAGCATGAAACAAAAGAGGAAAATTGTAACTGAATACATTGAACCATGCGCACACAGACACAAACGCACAAACATAGACTTCCGAATCCAGAGACGAACAACGGCAAAAGTTTCCAAACCTGCAACCCGAGACGGACCCACGACCAGGCGCACAAGAAAAACTGTTGAAACGCCCACGAAATTGGGGGACAATAATGTCCACCCACAACTCCACCACTGTGGGGAACAGGAGCTCCAGGCCAAGCACAGCATACGTCGTGTGAGGGAAACTTCTAGTCTCGACTGACTCGTCACACACAAGTGACCTCCCCTGTCTACCTGAACTCAGTTCAGGCCACGTCAAAATTCAAACCGGTTTGTTGACTCTGGGAACGAGTATCTAAGGAAGACACAGGCACGCTTGCATGCAACTAAAAATAACATGCACAGGCACACAACTTCCAAACACAATGTTTTCTTTTAAGCCTAGCTATCACACACGTTCCTAAAATAAACAGTTGGAAGAACAAATCTAACCCTGTAATCGTGTACAAACCCCCCTTCCAGATGAAACCTGGAGGGTTACATTAACAACCAGGAACAGTACAGGTATAGATTTGCAGAACGTCTCACTCGACTTCGATGCGACTCAGATAGTCAGCTCCAACATTCTCCTTGCCTGGGATTGGCCTCCACAACAAAAGAATACGGCTGCATCTGGAGGGACCATCTCATGACACACTTGTTGGTCGCTTTCATGGTTTGCAGATACTGTAGTGGCCGATGGTCACATCTGAACCGTAAACTGACGGCCATACAGATAGGACTGAACTGGCCTATTCCCCAAACCATAGCGAGACACTCCTTCTCCACGGTTGAATATTTTGCTCTGCTGGCAAAAGCTTCTTGCTTGCGCAAGCCACTATCTGAAGTCCTTGACCTTGATCCTGGAGCAGGACTGCCCCTACCCTGAGTCTGACGCATCCGTGCGAGGCACAAATGGTTGTTGAAGTGAGGTAGAACACATACGGGTTGCGACGACGACTCTTTGAGAGAGTTGAACGACTTGTTCAGTTCTGGTGTCCACTGAACCTTGTTCGCATCTCCACGAGGAGTCACTCTCTGGCAGCGTTCGCACGACAAACATATCGATGAATGTCCTCTGCACATCCCTGCCAATAGAAATCTCGTCCCACTCTGAGTCGGTTTTCTTGGTCCCCAAATGTCCGCTCATTGGTGGTCGTGAGCGAGTTGAATGACCCGCTGCCGTAACGGCTTCGGCACACACACCTGTGTATACTGTTGATCACCCTCACAATATACTCTCTGTAGAATCCCCTTCTTAAATCGGAAAGTGACCTGGTTCCGCTTCTTGCCAACGCGAACTACAACTCTCTTCGCAACAGCGTCTCTAGCACGCTCAATGTGGCATCCTTCTCTTGCAGTTCTCGCAGCTGTTTTGGACTAACGTTGAGACCTTCAACACTTTTGATGTCGAGAACAGTGTAGGAATCCTCATGCCGCCTTTTTGCGCTCGGGTCTGAACTACTCCCAACGGTTTTGTGACGACGGAAACAAAGTACTGCTAAGAGTTCTCCGTTCATCCCTGTCACCTGTTCCCAAGGATCACTTCACAACGCAAATGACGCAGCACGGCCACGACAAACTTTCCTTGCACAAGCGGGGTGTCCACACAAATTAATGCCAAGGGGTAGGTTCCCACACAGAAACATCAGCCATTTCCAGTTGAATATTTCCCGGAAGGTACTGGTCCGCAGCCACAAGGTCTTCTCTAACGCAACAAACATCCGCTCCTGTGTCTCTAAGAGCTGTCACCTCCTTGCCGTTCACAGTCGCGGGAAAGTATGGTGAATAAGCAGCCACAGGTTTCTCTGTCCAAGCCTCCTTCTCTGGCGAGCGTATAAATCTCACAGAAGATCGGCACTGCCTGGCAGTATGACCTGGTTTCCCACACCTGTACACCGAAAATCCGCAAACTTCCCCGGAGTGTTAGACGAGACGACGAGGAGCCTTGAAGTCACACGGTTGTCTGCTGGTTTGACCGAGTTTCCCTGCAGTTGCAGCAGTTGGCTTGTTAGTCCCGTTTCCAATGTCCTTCCTCTATTGCTGACTGACCCTCTGGTCGGACTTTCTTGAACTGACTCGGAGCACCAATGGTAGGATTGTGCACTCTTGCCTCTCGCCTAACTTCGACATAGTCAAAAGCAAGCTGTCGGCTTCCTCCACATTTCGCGGTTTCTTCTCGCGGACGTAGTAAGCTAGGTCGGCACTGGAGTTGACAAAAACTGTTCTCTCAAGAACAAATCACACAACGCTTTTGGATCTTCTGAGTCCACCTCTGCCACTTCAACCACAGATTTGAAGTTCTCTTTCAGTCGCTTCAAAAACTGGGTGAAATTCTCGTCAACTCTTTCCGCATTTCCCTAAACTTCCTCCGTAAAACTCTGGAGTCCTAACGAAATTCTCTTAGAAGAGCGGTCTTGATGTCGTGATAGCTGAGTGGTGTTTCGCCGTGATCAATAAGCAAAACGCTTTTTCTCGCTTTTCCATGCAACAACGGAGACAATCTCGCAGCCCAAACGCCCTCTGGCCACTCATGCGCAACGGCTATACTTTCAAAATGTCGCAAAAATGCCTCAATATCGTCTCCATCGTCGAATTCGGGCAACCGCACACGGTACGAATCAGGCGTCTTTGGTTTGGCCAACTTCGCTAACTCCCTTTGAAAGATCTCAGCGTCTTCAGCCCTTTCCTTTCCGAGCTCTCCAACTCCGCTTGGCGCAACTGGATCTCATCTTGTCTCAACTTCAGTCCACCCTTCTAATCTGCTCCTGAAGCCCATTCTTCCTTCCTTAATTTCTCCTGGCGATCCCACTCTTCCTTCCTAAGCCTCTCTTGTTGATTAAGCTCTTCCTTCCTCAAATCGAGTTCCTCTTGCCGCAAGCTCTCTTGTCGTCCCATTTCCTCCTTCCGCAAATCGAGTTCCTCTTGTCGCAAGCGCATCTTCCTTATTTCCTTCAGCTCCGCCTGAACAAAAGCCACTAACTCGGTGCCTGTCAGTCCAAGAGCTATCCCGTTCTTGCGCAACCGTAACACCTCTGGGTCCACCTTAACCTCGGTGTTGTACCCATTGGAGAACGTTCTTGCTCAACAAGCAGAGGTTCTCCTACGACAGTTAACTTGCCAGCATCCATCTCTTCTTCCTCTGAAGCCTCCGAGTCTGGAACCAAACGGCCTGAACGTAGACGTTCTTGTCCTCGATGGACATACCACTCACAGTCGACTATCGCGAAAACTCAGTTCAAGAACAGCGTCAAAAAAATTTTTTTTTCCTACCTAACACCTTTCACACACACACTCATACAAAACCCTAACTGCTGACCTACAAATTTTTGAACTAAATAAAACTCTGAACGCTAAGATGAATCGGGACCTAACTGAGCGCCTGAGGTGGATCCTCCCTCAAGCTATCAGTCTGGACTCGGCCTGAACTCAGTCGAGCTCTGGATCCGGACTCCCGCGCTCAAGCCCCAGGCCCCTCCAACCTCCCACGTTCAAACAAACACACAACAGACACAAAGATGCAAACCAAAACAAGGATGTCCTAACCCTATCACACACCAGTCATACACACGAAATGAAACCCCCGAACTTACTGTTCAGCCATCATCCCACCGCTGCCACCAAAATTGTCACGTCGCCGAGGGAGATGGCAAACACCAAGTCAGGGGCTTCACTCCGCGTTCACACACCAACGACCAGTCCCGCATTCAACCTTCATCCACAAGCCCAAACACTCAACTATGATTCATCCCTAACCCACACTCACACCAAATGTAACAAAACTAACTAAATTTATTAATCACATCACAACATGCGCTCCACAAAAAAAAAAACAACAACCAAAAATTT
>CM031628.1:36966009-36978509 GCA_018398815.1 Conus ventricosus
CAGTACGAAAACACAGGGTCCCGCAAGGAGCCAGCTTCGTCTGTTGGGCATTACGAAATCGCCTGAAGGCAGATGACCAACTGCATCTGAGGAGGATTACGAAATACCATCATCAAATTTGACAGCAAAAAAAAAAAAAAAAAAAAGAAAAAAAAAGAAGAAGAAAAGGAGGTATTAACTAACTTGACCTGCTCAAAACATAAAGAGGAAAGGAATGTGACATGACAGAAAATCGACATGAAATCATTTAAAAGGCTGGAAAAACTCACCACAAAATCTTTTAAAGCACATGTATAAAGAATGAAAATTGTTAATGGAAATGCAATGGAAATGATCGGGAAAATGTTCAAGGGACAATTAAACAAAATCGTTCTGACGTTTAGAAAAAAGTTAAATAGAAAAAATATAAGAACAAAGCCATGTAACGAAAATGACAGCGAATCATTGAAGAAGACAAAACTAAAACCTCCAGGAAATTAATGAAGAACATAAGGAAAATCTCTGGCAAATATTTAAAGTGGTGACTTGATTATGTGGCAGGTAGTGAGTGCCACGACGGCCTCAATGGCTGAAGAGAGCAGGATTTGGTAGCTCTTTGGAACAAGATTTGATAGTTTGGGGGAAAATGAGGTTGGTAGCTGTAAGAACAGTTGATAGCTGATGAGAAGAGGAGTTTACAAACAGAACAGAAAATTGGTACCTGGTGAGAACAGGACCTGACATCTGGTAAAAACAGGGCTTTTGATAGCTGGTGAGAAGAGAGCTTGATAGATGGTGAAAACAGGGCTCTTGATAGCTGGTCAGAAAAGGGCTTGATAGATGGTGAAAACAGGACTTTTGATAGCTGGTGAGAAGAGAGCTTGATAGATGGTGAAAACAGGACCTTTGATAGCTGGTGAGAAGAGAGCTTGATAGGTGGTGAAAACAGGACTTTTGATAGCTGGTAAGAAGAGAGCTTGATAGATGGTGAAAACAGGACTTTTGATAGCTGGTGAGAAGAGAGCTTGATAGGTGGTGAAAACAGGACTTTTGATAGCTGGTGAGAAGAGAGCTTGATAGATGGTGAAAACAGGACTTTTGATAGCTGGTGAGAAGAGAGCTTGATAGGTGGTGAAAACAGGACTTTCGACAGCTGGTGAGAAAAGGGCTTGGTAGATGGTGAAAACAGGACTTTTGACAGCTGGTGAGGAGAGAGCTTGATAGATGGTGAAAACAGGACTTTTGATAGCTGGTGAGAAAAGGGCTTGATAGATGGTTTAAAACAGGAGTTCTGACAGCTGGTGAGAAGAGGGCTTGATAGATTGTGAAAACGGGACTTTTGACAGCTGGTGAGGATAGGGCTTGATAGATGGTGAAAACAGGACTTTTGACAGCTGGTGAGAAGAGGCCTTGACAGCTGATGGAACCAGGACTTTTGACAGCTGATGAAAATAGGACCTTTGAGAGCTGGTGAAAATAGGAACTGTGACAGCTGGTTAGAAGGCTGCTTGATAGATGGTGAACACAAGACTTTGGATAGCTGGTGAGAAGAGGGCTTGATAGATGGTGAAAATAGGACTTTTGATAACTGTTGAGAAGAGGGCTTGGTAGATTGTGAAAGCAGGACTTTGGATAGCTGATGAGAAGAGGGCTTGAAAGATGGTGAAAACAGAACATTTGATAACTGTTGAGAAGAGGGCTTGGTAGATGGTGAAAACATGACTTTGGATAGCTGGTGAGAACAGGACTTGATAGATGGTGAAGACAGGACTTTTGACAACTGTTAAGAAAAGGGCTTGGTAGATGGTGAAAACAGGACTTTGGATAGCTGGTGAGAAGAGGGCTTGATAGATGGTGGAAGAGGAATTTAGCTAGCTGATGAGAAAATGGCTTGATAGACGGTGAAAACGGGACTTTTGATAGCTGGTGAGAGGAGGACTTTTGATATCAGGTGAGAAGAGAGCTTGATAGATGATGAAAACAGGACTTTTGACAGCTGGTGAGAAGAGGGCTTGATAGATGGTGAAAACAGGAGTTTTGATAGCTGGTGAAAACAGGACTTGACAGCTGGTGAGAGGAGGGGTTGATAGATGGTGAAAACAGGACTTTTAATAGCTGTTGAGAAAAGGGCTTGCTGGATTGTGATAAGAAGACTTTTGATGTGTTTGTATCTACAATTAGTAAGGTTGCTTTTTTGTATACAGACTTCTTACCTGCTTATGGCACAACACACGTAGACGTTGTACCTGGAAAAAAAAAGAGCGGTCAAACATAACTTGTGTAACTAGCATTGGTGCTTTTGTACAGAGCAGTAGGTATTATCTCCCCCCCTTTTTTTGTTGTTGTTGTTCTTGATGTACCTTTTCATTTTCATCTTTTAGGTAGAAGTTGAAAAAAAAAATCAGCATGGTGGATGATCCGAGCGCTGCTCTGTCGTAGTGGGTTAGTGATGTAACTAACAACTGATGTAGTTGTGGTCTGTATTCCATGTGTCTTTTCGGCTTGAAAGGTTTGTTTGTTTTGCCACATGACATGATGGTTTTATTGATGCTGATGTATTCTTCTGTGAACACAGCCGAACATGATCCTGTGGTCCACGAGAAAGGATAAAGATCATTACGAGGGTTGTCATATAGTTTAATTATGATAATGATGATGACCTTAACAACCACGACGAAGTTGATGAAAATGATAATGATGATGATGTTGATGCTGTTGTTGCTGATGATGACAATGATGATGTTGATGATGGTGACGATCATGATGACATAAAACTGAATTTGAAAATAGGGATTTTAGTTCCAGGGAAACATTCAAAGAAAAAAAATCATTCAAAGCTGGATGTAACAAAGTCTGATATAATATTGACACGGTAAAAAAAGACGCAAACGAAACATGAATTTTTCAAGTGCCATTCCTTTTCTGTGTGTTTCTTAAATTGTGTCATATTTTGCTTTTTTGTGTGAAGAAAATGTAAAGAAGTTTTAGATCTCCTTCCATTTGTTAAAAATAAAAGCTAATTGCAAAGCCTGTGCAGCTACGACTTTTTAGATGCTACAATCTTTTAGAGAGCTTTTGAGAAGAGAATTGTCTTTTAAGCATTTGAAGTGTCCGAATATTATTTTTTCCCCAACATTTGTAAACTTTTTGTTATGCTTTGAAAAAAATCATGCCTGAAAGTGAATGTACGAATTTCCCATGTTTAGCTGTTGTTTTATATCATAAGTAAGTATTTACCATGATGTTGTGGTTTTCAGCTCACGCGTTAAGGTTAGTTGTAAGTTCAGCATGGTAAATAACACAAGGACATGGTGTTACAGACATAGATATCAGCACAAAATGGGGACAAAGCAAGCACACAAAAGTTATCATATCCAGACATATCTGAAAAAGTATGCAGTTTCTCTTGTCGTTAACATTTGGAACAATGAACGTTTGGTGAGGACTAAGAGATGCTTATCTTCTCCTGAAAACAAAGTCACATGTCAAAATATACACTTGTCCCATTCACATTCAGCTCCATAAAAAGACATGGTCTTTCCCCACTACTGTGCAGCTGCCCTTCTATATGCATGCATAGTATTGAAGTATGTCAATGAACCGAAACGTCAGATTTCGAAGAGGCAATGCCTATTTGACTCACATGAGGCGAAGAAGGATGGTGAGACTAGTACCTTGTCGGAGGTCTGCGTTCCCCCTACTGCTGTTCTAGTTTGCATGTGTTTGTATCTACATTTAAACTGATAAGGTGGCTTTTTCGTGCATAGCTTACCCGCTAATTACACAACAACACACACAGCCGTTGTACTTGGAAACAAAGAGCGGTAATACGTAAGTTACGTAACTGACGTCGGTGCTATCGTACAGTGTAGCAGCCACTGTGCTATTTTTTTTGGTATTTGTTCTTGGTGTATTTTTATATTCTTATCTTTTATTTATGTAGAGAGTGTAAAAAATCAGCTTGGTGCAAGATTGTAATACTGCTTACACAGATCTGTCTTAAGGGGTTAGTGATGTAACTAAGAACTGATGTGATGTTGTTTACATTCCATGTTTCTTTTCGGCTTGAGTCATTTTTTCTTTTTGCCACATGACATGGTGGTTTTATTGATGCAGAGTTATTTTTGTGTGAACGCAGCCTAACATGATCATGTGATCCATTAGAAAGAAGTGTGTTTTGTTCATGAAAAAAGATTAATTCCTATTGTTTTTTGTTATTCAAGGCAGCACGTACTTGTAACATGAATCGTTTGAATACTAACTCCAGAAATGCAAACTTTTTGTTACGCTTTCAAGTGAATATGCAAAAAACTGAACATGCGAACTTCCCATGTTTAGTTGTTGTTTTATATCATAAACAGTCATTAACCTTTTTTGGGCCATCGTGTTGTGTTTTTCAGCCCACATGTCGAAGTAAGTTCTAAGCTCAACGTTGTAAATGACATAAGGACATGCCAGTACATACATAGATATCAGCACAAAATGGGCCACTAAGCAAACGAACGGAAAAAAAGGTAACCATATCAGCACATGCCTGAAAAAGTATGCAGTTTCTCTTGTTGTGAACATGTGGAACCATAAACGTTTGGTGAGCACTAAGAGATGCTTATCTTCTCTTCAAAATAAAGTCACATATGGTAAGTGTACACCTTCTTATTCACACTTAGCTCCATAAAAAGACATGGTCTTTTCTCACAGCCGTGCAGCTGCCCTTTCATATGCACGCATTGCATTTAGATACATCAATGAACCGAGATGTCGGATTTCGGAGAGGCAATGCCTATTTGACTCACGTGAAGCGAAGACACACCACAGGTGGATGACGGGTGAAGAGCTGTTGGGACCAATGAGAAAAAATAGAGGCGTGTACATTAATTTACTGAACCAATTTGTCCAGCCGAGCGATCAGTTGATGAGACATATCGCAATGTTTGGTGATGCCAAAAGAACAGCAACAACACATAACATGGTGGTGGGGGAGGATGGTGGGGGCAGTTAGACAGGTCACCACAGTGCAATGGGTAGCATCGTATCGTAGACTACAGACTGGGAGGTTGTTGATTCGATTTCCATAAAGTATATTTATTTACTGGATTTTCTTGTGCCCGGGTGGCTCCTACCCAGAATTGCGTTTGCTACGGGCCTAAGTCGGAAGACTGGAAACATATATTCAAATTTCACGCACACGGATTTGTTTTTGAGAGTGTTGCTCAAATGTCCTGACCAATACTGCGGAAGTCTGTATCTCTCAGGCCTAATGTCGGATATAGGATGGAAGTAAGCGCAGAGTACAGTTCTGTCATGCAACTCTGACAAAAGGGAACTCCATGTCATCATCTTCCTCCTCCTCCTCAAAGTGTCAGACTGTTTGTGCTTACATTGTCTGCTGTCGAGGTGGTCTGTTTCACTTCCTCTCCGGGTTATGACCCTTGATGACCTTTTCTTGAGGTCAACAGTACGGACAAGGTCACGGGGACTGTGGTTGAAGGACGTGGTGGTGACCTCCGAGGAAGGACGCTCACTCAGGCTGGCTCTGCGACTGAGCAATCAGTAGGCTGCTTTCTGAGTGGTGTCTTCAGCACACTGAATCAGAGCAGGCACCACCGAACGCCATTGAAGCGACTAGGCGGCAGTGCAGTGTCTCACTGGTGGGGTGCCACGCGACTGCTCCCTGTGGATTGTCAGTGTTAGGACTGTGAGAGGACAAGGCAATATGTGGCTGTAGACTGAGAGCCAGAATTAATGGTGTGGTGGCAATATCACTAAAGCGGCACAGAAGTTGAGACATGAGAAAAAAAAGAAGAAAAGGCGCAATTAAAAGAGTTAAGTTAGACCTGTCTAACAGACTCGTTCTCATTTCCAGTTTGACCAGTCTTGAGATTGTAGCTGTTCTTGGAAATGTACTGAACGACAGGCACAGGACGTGTATATGACAGTCAGAGCTGGACTGGAGTGGTAAATGACATCGTAGAAATGTACTGAACGACAGGAACAGGACGTGTATATGACAGTCAGAGCTGTACTGCAGTAGTAAATGACATCATAAGTTCTCACTAGGTGACAGCCTATTACTACCTTCCTTCGAACACCTAGACATCCTCCCTCTTCTTTCCTCCCCTTCCTCTACCTGTTCCTCCTTCTTTCCCGCAACACAAGCATCCCACCCGTCTGTCTCTTTTTCACAGCCACCCATCCCGTCTTTATCTATCCCAGAAGAGTACCAAAGAGTGCTAACTTTGGGCAGCTTCCACACTTTCTGACCATCGGACGCTGCACTGCAACTGGGATCATACTTGGCAAGTCTCTGTTCCCGCACCTTCCTCTCCCTAGGGGCGGAAACTTCATGCAGTGATCTAGCTCAGTCAGAAATGGTAGTATCAGTTCTGCATTCCTCGGCAGGATGCCGATGTATTCTAAATCTGTGTCAGTAAAAACTCTGGTATACATATCACGTCTTTCTTAATTTTGACATATTTGCTGCTTTACTGTAAATGCTCCACACATTCAAGACTTTCCTCTGATTACCACCAATTTTTATAATTTTGTCAGCAATGTAAAGGTTATACGTTTCTGTAAAGGTCTGTCATTGTTAAAACAAAACCGACTGCTTTATTTGCTGCTTTTGTGCAACTTGGCTGATTGGTTTATCACCTATTGCTAACTTACCATAGCCTTGCAGCACTATATTTGGTCAGATATATCTAAATGTATTTCATTGTAGTGCAGTGATGAGTTAAACATTTATTATTTTTGATGTACATCTGTTTAGTTGAAACTGCTGAAAAGATCTGATCTTCAAAAAAATGTTTTAACTTCATATTTGTCAAGAATTTCTGCTTGTTTTACCATTGCGAGCAGAGGGGAAATATCCCATCCCAGGAACCTTCTTCTCCTCTGATCTCATTCCCTCCCTTAGCTGCATTTCTTTTGATTAGGGTGTCTGTCAAACTCATGTATGCAACAATAAACGTCCATTTTGTGCAAAGTTTGTTTTGGACTTTCTTCACTGTTTGCATGCACAAGGCACATATGTATTATATTGCAGCATGTAAAGACTGGGGTATGAAGAATGCCAACTAAAGACCCCTCACTATTTCCTCTCCCATGGTGCCCTCCTGGGTGGCCTCGTTTCCGTCAGGCGGCCATCTTGGTGGTGCGCCGAATATGAGAAGATAAGTGGTTTCACGTTTTTCGTTTTCACTGTCCTAAATGTTATTTGTTTTTGACTGAAGAAGACCCAAGAGTCCAAATGCATTGGATCTTGTCCTGTGGTTTGTTTGTCTATGTCCTTGGCGGTAACTGACCCCCTCTCTTTCTAAATTTTGTTTTATTTTCCGCTCTCAGTCACTCCGTTTTTAAACCTAAAGACACCCATATTTAAACAACAACAAAAAAGACAAAACAAAACAAAAACAATCGAGCGTTGTTTTGCCCAGCAAGTTTTGTTTTACTTTTGAATCGTTTGTTGTTGTTTGTTAGTTTATTAGGCATAGTTATTGCGTGTGCGTACGATTATGTAATCGATTTCCATAAAGCGAAAACAAGACACAAAAAAGAAGACTAGAAGTGAAATTTCAGACTAACGTAAACTCATATAAATCAAAATGATTTAAAATACCATTTTCATAAGCAAAACTATGTCAGGTATAATTGACAGGTGTGGGGGGAGGGGGGGGGGGGGGTAGTGGGGGGGGGGGGGGGGGGGGGTAGTAGGTGTGAGATCTTAAGGGAGGTGAAGGAGGCAGCACTATGGTGTGTAAAACTACACGCATGAAACAGGAACATAAGAACCTCCGAAACAGGACCTACACACACTTCCTGTAAACTGGCTTCTAATGCAGATCTTTTCACGATCGTGACTGCAAGCAATCGGATTTTGTTTTGTAGTGTTTGTTTGCTGTTGCTGTGGTTTGCCCCGGTCTCCGTCATCGCAACAGATCCTTTCTCTCAGGTTACCTTGCAGTGTTGGTGTCGCTTACTTTTCCTGCTTCGCAGACGAATGTACGCGCGTGCTTTGCCGTCGCATTATGTGGATCACGTGTGGAGGAAAAGTGTTCCCTGTCCCACGCCTCCTCATACTCTCTCTCTCTCTTTCTCGCCTTTAACTGCCTTTTTTATTAAGCGTTTTGCTCGCGTTCGCAGTAAACTGTTACAACATTGTTCTCACATTGAACAGGACCCAAACATAATTCCTGTGAACTGATTCATAATTTGAAAATGTTACATAATCATGACTGGACACTGTATTTTTTGGTTTCGATTTGTTTTGTTTAGCCCTCGTCACCACCACTTTCCTCCTAACAGACGTGTTTTCCCTGTGTCATTGTTGTGTCAATAGTTACAATTTTCCTGGTCATCATCGGGATGGTTCCGCTCGTTTTGCCGTTGGCTTGTCTGAAAGAATTTGAAGAAAAATGCCCCCCACCCCCACCCCACTTCCCCCGCCCCCTCGATTACGCTCGCTCCCTTATTTAAACTTGAGTTGGTTTTCTATTGAATTCGTTTTGGATTTTAATCATGTAACGCATGTACAAGGTGTATAACACAAATATGATTATGCACACATCTATGTCTTCCATTCATCCTCTATTTATCTATCTATCCATCTGTCTGTATATAAGTCTTTCTGTCTATCTATGTTGCTGTTGTGCTTTTATGTACATGTAAAATCTGCCCCATCCTTTTCTTTCCTCTGTCCCTCCTTCTTCTCCTCCCTTTAACACTCACACACACACACACACACACACACACACACACACACACACACACACACACACACACACACACACAACACACACACACACACACCACACACACACACACACACACACACACACACACACACACACACACACACACACACACACACACACACACACACACACCACACACACACACACACACACACACACACACACACCACACCACACACACACACACACACACACACACACACACACACACACACACACACACACACACACACACACACACACACACACACACACACACACACACACACACACACACACACACACACACACACACACACACACCACACACACACACACACACCACACACACACACACACACACACACACACACACACCAACGCACACATACGCGCACGTGCATCTAAAACACAGTGACGTCTTGATTAATGTGGAGATGCCACACAACATTACAGTCAACCTGCGAAGACAAAGAGGGCACAGAAAATGGGCCATTTTCCGACCAACAGTGTGGGTGGAGAAGATGGACTGAACTCACAGCTACTGACCAGTGAGAAATGAACCAGCTGTATGTCCACTAGTCGACAGTCACACTTTGGCAGCGTTACCTGCCTATAGCAAGGAAGATGAATAGACTTCGCCACAAATGGAAGCCAGGACACTTCACGCTAATACGTAAATTACCTGTCAGTGCCTCAGCTACTTGGAATGTGAAGAAGTAGGAACCTGTCAGATTAGACTACTGCAGTGACCTCAAACAGCAACACAGCAAGAAGACATTCATGAAAAGGCAGAAATTGTTGACTCACACAGATGCCCACATCAAATTTTACCAGTTGAAAATATGCAAGTGCCGTTGCTTCATACGCCAAAATGCAACTCTTCCTATTTTACAGATGTCCCCGACTAAAGGCTGTTATTGACCACACGAAGTTTAAAAAAAAACCCTCTGAAACTGGCCTCAGTCTTTCCAGTGTTGAACTGTCCTCTGAACAGTTGAACGTGTTAATCTTTGGATCCCAATTCTGCATAACTCCTTGAACTCTGGACACAGAGTGAATGATCCAGGATGTACATGAGGACTGTTTAAAAGAAATCTTTCATGACAGCTATCAAGACGATGATGAGGAAGACACTCCCCCCTCGTTTTAACACAAGAAATCTTTTTACACTCCCCCTATGGGAAGAGATGTGGCACTGGATGGATATTCTGAAGTCACAGAGCGACTAGCCACTCCCCACCAGCCCAGTAGAAAACCAAGAGGCAACGCGATTCAAACAACTCGTTCGAAACAGAATACATGTAATTAGGGTCAGTAGAGCAGATAAAGGTGGCGCTATGGTAATCCAAGATACCAAACTGTATATACAGGAAGATTTAGATTACGTAACACTCTCCTACATTATGAACGTGTTGACTATGACCCTCCGTCTAAAATAGCAACTAAGTCTAACAAGATCATAGGCGAACTAAAGAACAAGTCCTATTTTAAACACCCATAAATGGGCAAAGCTAAACCCCAGAATGAGAGAGAGAGAGAGAGAGAGAGAGAGAGAGAGAGAGAGAGAGAGAAGAAGAGAGAGAGAGAGACAGAGAGAGAGAGAGAGAGAGACAGAGAGAGAGAGAGAGAAGAGAGAGAGAGAGAGAGAGAGAGAGAGAGAGAGAGAGAGAGAGAGAGAGAGAGAGAGAGAGAGAGCTTGGCCAGGAAATACCAGCACCTCTGTCAAAGTGGCATTAGACAAGTGGTGGAGATTGTAATGTTGTGTGTCCAGCCTTCCATTTTTGAGTTTCACCAAACTGTGGGGCACGCAAACTCCGTGGAGAGAGAGAGAGAGAGAGAGAGAGAGAGAGAGTCACAAACGTTTTGTGACTGCGATTACTTTTTTCTTTAAATATAAGTTTGACGTCATGACGTCAAGCAGCCAGCATCCCGACCATATTCTGTATCCAAAGAAATAGTCCTCTGTTAGAAAATATAATTAGCTGTTTAAAGTTCATTGGTCAACTTTTCAAATGAACAAAATAATCATTTCTTCATATCAAGTTTATAATGCTGAAAATGTATCTAAGAATATGGCCCAAGTGCTGGATTAATCTTGTGGTTATGGTTCCCTCGCTAAGCGAGTAGGAGTACACAAGCGTCAGATCTAACGGATTCATTACTCTGGAAGACGGTGGACCACCTGGGCTGCTACAATCGTACGCCGCAGGGCGTTGTTATTTTATTTCTCCCTTTTTCACCAATATCTACCTTCATCAAGACCTGGATTTAACATCTTCATTTCTTCATTACGACGAAGGAAAAGAAAAGGATATTCCTCGAGGCGTTCTGTGAAGTGCTGTGTTGACAGTCGAAGATCAAAAACCAATGTCAAGACTGTGTCAAATATTTTATGGAATTTCTTCAAGCAGCAATAGTCATCTTTCATTTATTGACTGTTCGTTAATAATATTCGTCGGTGGAGTACAGTAAGAGGCATCAACGTACAACTAAGGAAAAGAAAAGGGGATTCATCGAGGCGTTCTGTGAAGTGCTGTGTTGACAGTTGAAGACCAATAACCAATGTCAAAACTGTGTTCAGTATTCTATGGAATTTCTTCAAGCAGCAATATTTATTTATATCTTTATGTATTGACGGTTGAATTATTATCGTCAGTACATTACAATGGAGGCTTCAACGTACAAGGAAGGAAAAGAAAGAAAAGAAAGAAGAGGAAGCCATGAACAGTTAAAGGTCTACTTTAGAGGTTTTCGATAATTGGTCAGCTTATGCAGAAATATGAATTGATAAATTGGTAAATAAACACCCGATTCGCACCCGATCACATGAAATCGATCCGCGAAAGTAGGCATTTTCACCTGTAATCAAGAAAACGGGAGGTAATCAACTAAATCTTGGCATGGCTTAACTGCTCTTGGATATGACGTCACATGAGTGTCAGCGACGGCAACAGAAAGCCATTCTGATGGTTCTTGCACATCTCGCTCGGAATTTATCATGTAAAAGCAGTGACTATGATTGCAACAGCCAATGTGACTCTGGGGATGTTTCTGCAAGGCCTATACCATATCAGTTTGAACGCTAAGTTCTTTTTACCACGTCAGTTCCAGCTGGACCACGGAAACGAGCTGTTCAGTTCCAGCAGGACGCCCGAACACAGCATTCCGAAGGCGTACGGACTTTACCGAAGTCTCGAGGGAGGCTACTGACTGACTTCTTGATGCGATCACACGTGGACGGCGTGCGGGTATTCTCCTTCCTCAAGCCTTAACGCGTTCATTCAATTTAACAAGTGTGATCTGTCCAGAGATAAGAACAGAATAAACGTGCGACTATCGTACTCATCTGTACGAGCTTACCACTCCGCCTTCAAAGTATACGCGCACAATGCAGACGAAGTTTTTGATCCACTCGAATGGGCTCGGCAATTGTCGGAATAGCTCGTTTCCGTGGTCCAGCTGGAACTGACGTGGTAAAAAGAACTTAGCGGCCCGGCATGTTTGCACGAACCGAATCCACTTCTTTCGAGTATCTGGATCAGATGGAAATGTGTGCAAAGAATATCCGTCTCCTGCTGAGCTGCTGCACTCGCCTACAGCACAATATCTGCCACCCCCTCGTGACTTTTTAGGCTGTGGGGGATCGCAACTCATGTTGATTTCACTTGGCGTTGCCATCTTGTGTAGGTTGCGGCTGACGGCCACACCATCAAGTGACGTCACGGTTTTCGGTCTACCGCGCGGGGTTTGAACAGGTGTGCAAAAAAGTCGTTTTCTATCTATTAA
>CM031628.1:36981009-36983509 GCA_018398815.1 Conus ventricosus
GAAAAGGACGTTTTCGCACTATTTTTCAAGTCACAGGAGTTTGTGTGCTGAGTGCTGAGTTTGTGACGATTTTTCAGGCGGTTTGTGGCTTTTGAGAAAATTCGTGTCGATGAAGTAAGGGGGTGTTTTTTTTTTTTTTTTTTTTTTTTTTTTTTTTTAGTGTCACAAACTTTGCATGGACGTAGTGTCGATCTTTTCAGCTGTTTTGTCACTATCTTTTGAGATGACTGTCACGATCTTTTTTTTTTTTTGACGAATCTGTGACGACTTTTTCAGCTGTGTTGTCACTATCTCTTGAGATGAGTGTCACGATGTTTTATTTTGTGTGGAATCTGTGATGACCTTTTCAGCTGTTTCATCACGATCTCTCGAGATGTGTGTCACGCTTTTATCGATGAATCTGTCACGAGTTTCTCAGCTGTTTCGTGACGAACGATCACTTGAGATGAGTGTGACGATCTTTTTGACGAAATTGTGACGATCCTTCAGTCCGTTTGTGACGATCACTTCACGGTGATGTGTCAATGGTGTCAGGGTTTCGTGGGGTATCATTGGAAGAGTTTGTGATGCTAAATTCAGTACGTGACGAACCTTTCAGTGTGATGTCCATCCGAGGAGTATGATTGTTAGGTAAGAAACTATTGAGCAACAGAGCAGACACGTTCGTTCTTCTGTCTTAAAACTTTGCCTGACACTGCGAGACCCGGTATGGCGCAGAGCGTGACCATTGCACTGATTACTTCCCTTTGTTGCTGTCTGGCACCTTGTTTTGGTAAGTTACAGTTATATGAGAACATGGGGGTTAAGGTGCTTGTTCCATGTGTTAGTCCTATGTCGGTTTGCATTGCACACACTTACTCACAATAAGCATACAAACATACATACGAACGCACAGACAACAATACCAGCTTTATAAGAACATAGGTGTTATGTTTTTGTTCTACGTTTTAGCATTATGTCGGCTTGCATTGTACCCACACACACATACTTACGCACGCACGCACATGCACAAGTCACGCACATACACACAAATACACACAATCACGCACTCAAATGCACATAATCACAGAGAGACAGTCAGACAGACTGACACACACACACCACACACACACACACACACACACACACACACACACACACACACACACACACACACACACACCCATGCAGAGAGAGAGAGAGAGAGAGAGAGAGAGAGAGAGAGAGAGAGAGAGAGGGACACACACACACACACACACACACACACACACACACACACACACACACACACACACACACACACACACACACACACACACACACACGTCTCCAATTCCTCCATGGGAACTGAACAGAGCAGATTTTGACCTTTCCAATGACGATCTAAAAAAGAGTGATAACCCTCACCTACTTGCTTTTTCTTTTCGATCTCGTGTTCATTCAAATTATTCTAACCATTTGAAGGTATATACCGATGGTTCTCTTATTGACACTAATGTGGCGGGTGCTGGGTTTGTAATACCTGGACTAAAAAAAGCAAAATCGTTTCATATTGGTGCAGGTCATTCTGTTTTCACCGCAGAACTGGTAGCCATTCTCATGGCTCTGCGATACATTGTTAATCTTCCTATGGTTATATTTCCAATACTTTTTTGTGTTAACTCTAAGTCTGTCTTATTTACGCTGAAATCCATGAAGTCTAGAGACAGATGTGACCTAGTAATTGAAATTAATCATCTCATACATTTTCTAATTCAAATGGGTTCCAGTGTAACATTTACTTGGGTTCCATCACATTGTGGTATTTATGGAAATGAATGGGCAGACAGAGTAGCTAGAGGAGGTGCAGGACAAAGAATTCGTTGTGAAAACGTTCATATTCCTTTGTCTGTAAAGGAATGCTATAATCTTTTAGAAAAAGACACCAAAGCCCGTGCGGGTTATAATGTAAATCGACACACCTCGTACAGCATGTCTTTGTTGAATGTTTTTCCGAGGGAAATTTCCAGTTTGTGTTTTAGACTTAAATATAATTCATTGAAATGTAAATATGTTGATACTGCAAAATGCATATGTGGAGAAAAACTTTTGACATTTCATGTACTATTTAATTGTCCCACTATGCAGCAGTACTTACCCAATTTTCAGTTACCAGATAATCCTACAGTTGATGATTTTAAGACTCTAACTTCAAATCATTCATTTTTGGCTAATGTATCAAAATATTTACTTCGCAGTCCTATCGGTACATTAGTATGATATTTCAGTATTTTTTAAGCAAACATTGTTTATGTTGTTCATGTCCAGTGATTTAAGCTTTATTTTTAATTATGTTTTCATTTGTATAATAATATCAATGTCATCTTGATGTATATCATTTACAAATATCATAATCGTCTAAAAACACGCCATGTGAAAAGACGTAAAACTAAGCAAACAAACAAACGTACACTAGAGGACAGAACACAGTGTTTCTTTTTGCATGATGAAATGTGACACAAGGAAACCCCACATAGAACTG
>CM031628.1:36988509-37001447 GCA_018398815.1 Conus ventricosus
AGAAACGTTGACAGTACTGAACGAAATCAGCCTGATCTCGGTCGCGTTCTTGAAATGAGAACAGTCTGATCATCAGCTGAGAAAGATTCGATTTTTCTGTTTGTTGTATCTGATGGCGAGATACTGACTGCCGATCATACATCTGCTCAGAGGTCTCGGCAATGTTTGCGAGTTCCACCCATGGTGCCTACCTGAGACACAACACTATGGCAAAAATTAACAATTTAATGGTTTGTCAATGCTACCTGGAAAGATGTTAACATAAAAGCACAAGAAAATGTAGAGATGTGTTACCAAAACCGAAAATCACACATAGACATTTCTTTGGGCGTTTTGGCTGGAAATCGATCGAGATAAAGAGATTAATTTCGTGCATGCGTTATTGAGAGTGTTGGTCTAATTTCCTGACCCAACATTGTATGTGCCTGGTTAATATCAGGATACATATTTGAACAGGATGGGTGGATTACAATCCTTTTATGCAGTCTCAGATGAGAATGAAACTCAAGTGAAAGACCCTTATTATCCTCATACTGGTTATAAAAAAAATCCAATCCTGTGGTCCCACATGCTCTGTTCTCGTGGTGACCTGGTTTCGATTTCTCTTCCACGTGCATGCCCTATGTGTGTGTGTGTGTGTGTGTGTGTGTGTGTGTGTGTGTGTGTGTGTGTGTGTGTGTGTGTGTGTGTGTGTGTGTGTGTGTGGATGTCATCGGTAGTTCATGGAACTGTCGTTGGATGGTTGTGATATCACTTTTCAGTGGGGGCATGGTCACTCAAGCAGGTGTTATCAGACAACTGTTGTGATATATTCGGGCTCACAAGATGGAGCCGTGCATATGTAGTGTCACTGAACACCGCTGAAGGGATTCAACAACAGTGCAGTGTCTTCTCTAGTGGGTTGCCTCATGACTAAGTATTATCTATTGAACCTGTAGACTGCTGCTGCAATGAAAAGACATGGTGTGGTTTTGTAAGAGAGTGTTACCTATGACAGGATACAGAGAACACACACACACACACACACACACACACACACACACACACACACACACACACACACACACACCACACACACGCACACACACAGTGGTTATCTCTACTGTTTAGTTACCCCACTATCATCAGACAAACAAGTATAGCCACTGTTAGGAGTACAATGACTTTTCTCTAAACTTATTAGTCCAAAATCAGCCACACACAACATATTTTCCCTTTTGTTAACAGGTTACAGTATCAGCCCTGTGATGACAACAACAAAGTGCAGTTTGAAGAGAGCGGCGATGCTGTGTTGACCTGCACTGGCATAACACATGATGACATGGTGTGGAGGCTGACTCGTACAGGTGGTACAGTGTCACAAATTGGCGCATGTTCCTGGCCAAGTGGTTCGTGCAGTGTCACGGACATGGACAGTAACTACACTTTAAGCAGACCAGAGAAAGCCAGCAGTGTGCTGACCGTCACAGACAATCCCAGGACCAAGATTGCCGGCACCGTGCAGTGTGCAGGGCTGAGTGGGGGAACCATGGAGGACACTGTCAGCTGTGACGTGCGCGTTGTTTGTAAGTAGTGTTGTACGTCATCCACAGGCGGCAGTTGATTAACTGTTGCTGATTCTCTCTCTCTCTCTCTCTCTCTCTCTCTCTCTCTCTCTCTCTCTCTCTCCAAGCTTATCTCACTCTGTCTTTTCTCTCTGACTAGTTCCTTCTCTGTCTCTTTTTCTCAGTCTCTGCCCCCTCTGGCTCCCTCTCATATGAATAACAGTAATAAAATAGCATCTTAGCGAAGCATTAGTTATCAGTTCAAATCTGCAGTACTTGGACTCCAGAATGGGAACAGAGAATTGCAAACAAAACCTCTGTAAGGTCCAGCACTGATTTGCCTCAGAAACAAAGGAAGATGCAAACTCTAGCTAGGCTGTTCTCGTTCTTCACGAATATGCTACTGATAACAAGTCAAGGACAAGCCTCAGTTTTCAGGAATTCCAGATAAAAATCGCTAAAGAAGTGGTCCTCGACTTTTTATGAGTAATGTAAGTGTGTAAATCTCATCTTCTTCAGCGCATGCTGTGGCGAAACTTCAGACTTTTCCAGCGCCGCTTGAAGATAACACTATGTACAAGATAGTCACCAGATCCATTCTGCATCTGTTCTTTGTGTCCTACATGTGAAATATTGAAATACGAACGTAGCTTAAAGTCTTGTGTTTTCTCACCCATTTACAGTATAGAACTATCTATGTTACAGTACAGTTGGTCAGATATGCAGCATTAGTCCTAACACTGAACCATCCTGTGGTGTTAGTGAGTCACTGGTTTTAAAAGTGTTAACACAATCTTTATGCCTAAGGCAATGAAAGCTGTCTTAGTAGAATTGTGTCGGGTGACAATTTCTTATTACATGTGATTATCACACTCTCCTGTTAGTTATTTGTTTCAGCTTGTTTGTTTGTTTGTTGTTGTTTTTGTTCTTGCTGTTGTTCATGTAAGTCTGATGAAACGAATTGGCCATGAACGTAGAAATCAAAGTTGAAGTCATCAAGAGAAAAGGAGCACAACAGTCATTTTTCCTTGCTTGCATGCAGATTGATGAGCATCAGGATGATGGTTTAGCGTAGTTTCTCTCGTTGGTTGAAGCCTACGTGATAAATGTCTGTACCCCACGCTTCACATGTCAGCAGCAACCAGGCATGACAGATACCGACGCTTGTAAGCTTGGCCAGGAAATATTAGCACTTCTCTCAAAGCTGCATAGGACAAGTGGTTGAGACTGTTATGCTATATGCCCAGTCTTCCATTCTTGAGAGTTTCACCAAACTGTGGGTACGCAAACTCCTTGGGGAGAGAGAGAGAGAGAGGAGAGAGAGAGGGAGAGAGAGAGAGAGAGAGAGAGAGAGAGAGAGAGAGAGAGTCTCATTACGACAGCTTGAACCTCTGCTGGTTTTCCAGTCAGTGATTTCGCAGTCGTAAATCCACGATGTTTCCTTTTTCTTTCATTTCAACTGAGGGGTATGTGTTTGGACGTTCTGTCACCCACCCGCTGTGCCCAAACAACTGGTGATTTATCGTGTCTCTTGGACAAGTACATGACGTTCTCCTTAACGGACACAATATTATTTAGGATCACTTTGGGCGTCTTTTCGTCACCTGGGGAGGTTTCCTAACCAAGGCGCTTCAAAGTACCACGAGGGGAAGGCATTAACAGACAAAATAAACGTCGGTTAACATTTGAACAGGAGCAAAAACAGACGTAATTAATCTTATTCACCTTAATTCAATGTGTCATGAAAGAGTACACACATACAAACACGTGTGCATGTGCGCATCAACAAATCACACACTGATGAACACATGTATACACCTGGAGGAGAGAGAGAGAGAGAGAGAGAGGAGAGAGAGAGAGAGAGAGAGGAATACGGAAAGTTAATTATGTACAGGCCATTGCCCCTCATGATGGAATACATTTACACAATTTTTCTTTCAGAACTGAGAGTTGTAAACAGTGAATCATCCAAAACTCACTTCGTGGTAATTTAGAAATGAGAATGGAACGCAATTGAAAGACTTTTAAAGATAGATTGACAGATTCCTGACTTTCCTTTCGTACGTACTCGCCATTAGCAATGTAAATCTAAACTGACTTGACACTTTGTAATAATATCAGCAGAATGTACTGCTCTTAGGCCATACAGAACTTGACAACATAATACGAAAAGTACCTCCTTTTTTCACTTTTAGACAAAGTGGACATATTAATTCACTTTCACGGCGTGCTCTACAGCGAATACGATGTACTGCGATGTCAGAAATGCCATGTCTACATCTTGCTAGTATGTATCTCAAATGCTTGTCTGAATTGATCAATAAATGTTTTAACGCCAGGGACAGTACACAATGTTCTGTCAACGTTAAACCTATCATTATCATTAATATGGAAATTCCAGTCTTGCGATCTGCACATGAGAGAGAGAGAGAAGAGAGAGAGAGAGAGAGAGAGAGAGAGAGAGAGAGAGAGAGGAGAGAGAGAGAGAGACAAGACAACTTCAGAGAGAGAGGAGAGAGAGAGAGAGAGAGAGAGAGAGAGAGAGAGAGAGAGAGGAGAGACAGACAGACAGACAGACAGACAGATAGACAGAGAGACAGACAGGTACAGAGAAATGCAGAGAAAGCGTTTTTTATCCAATCATATTCACTTGCTGCAGTTCATTTTACGTTTCTCCTGTACAGAAGGCAAATGAAACAAACTGCAGCGTTATACCGGAACCAGACGAAAAAGCAGAAGGGCACACAAAACAAAGTGTGAAGTAACGCAGTTTTAATGAACGACACAACACAGGACAAGAAAATTTTCGGCAATATGCGTTCCCCCTCCCGCCCCCCCCCCCCTCTCCCCTTTTTTTGTCATTGGGAGTGTTGTTAGCGCCTCTTATCATGACCTCATATCTATCTTTTGCGTTAATGCTTTTATTTTTACCTTTTCTGTTGCGCCACCATAGCACCCCCTACCCCTATGCTATACCCAAATGTCTTAATGTATGCCTTGTTTGTACATTTACTCATTTACTCTCCATTGTACCCCCCCCCCCTCTTTCTTCCCTTAGGTATGTGTGTGGTTGTGTGTGTGCGTATGGGCGTGTGTATGTGGTGTGTGTGCGTGTGTGTTCATGCGCTCGAGTGCACTTGTATGTATGTGTGTGTGTGGTTGTGTGTGTGTGTGTGTGTGTGTGTGTGTGTGTGTGTGTGTGTGTGTGTGTGTGTGTGTGTGTGTGAGTGTGTGTGTGTGTGTGTGTGTGTGTGTGTGGTGTGTGTGTGTGTGTGTGTGCGCGCGCGCGCGCGCGCGCGCGTGTGTGTGTGTGTGTGTGTGTGTGTGTGTGTGTGTGTGTGTGTGTGTGTGTGTGTGGTGCTCGCGCGCAAGAGCTTTTTCGTGTGTGTGTGTGTGTGGGGGGGAGGGGGGGGGGGGAGGGGGGGGGGGAGGGGGGGGGGGGGGCGAGCCCTGCAGCTCTTAGCTGCGTCTGGCTGGGGTTTTTTTTTCTCGGGGTTCTCCCGTTTTCCCTCTCACCCCTTGGTGCTTGGGTAGGGAAACCTACCCTAGGGTCATACTTGGGTCGGGTGCTTTAGGCGGCCGACCCCCCTCTCTCCCTCCTCTCCCCTTGTCATTCCCAATGCTTCCTTGTGCACATTGTATTCTATTTATTGTGTTTTCTCTTGTTTATTTCATTCATATGCAACACACCCACTACATACAATCACACCCTCCCTCCTCTCACTCTCCTTCCCCTCCCCGTCCTCTTCTCTCTCTCACTCTCCACTCTTCTTCTACTTCCATTCTCTCTCTCTCCCTCCCCCTCCTCTTTCTCCCCCCCTCTCTCTCTCTTTCCTTTTCCTCCTCCTCTCTTAACTCTACCCTCTTTCCTCGTGCCCTATTCCTCGAACTCTACTCACCTCTCTCCTACTGTCCCTCTGTCAACTTCATTTACCACTTTGGCTTCACAAGGGGAGTAATGCGCATGTTAGTTTATGTACTGTTTTTATTTTTTTGTCGCCGAGGAAGGCATATTGCCGAAAATATCTTGTCCTGTGTTGTGTCGTTCATTAAAACTGCGTTACTTCACACTTTGTTTTGTGTGCTCTTCTGCTTTTTCCTCCTGTACAGAGTCAACCATAAATACCATTATACACGCGATCGTGTGCATTTTGCTTCCATGCAGATACATCGTACCAAGTGACCAACTGCGAAGTTAAAGTGACCACCTCCACCTCACACTGGACAGTGTCAGGGTCATGTGACGTCAACAAAATCTATGCTTCAGATGATCAGTATGATTGCCAGTGGTTTGAAACTCCTCAATCTGGATCGGTACGTTACTGTTCAATCTCTTTGTGTGTGTGTGTGTGTGTGTGTGTGTGTGTGTGTGTGTGCACGCGCACGTGTGTGTGTGTGTGTGTGTGTGTGTGTGTGTGTGTGTGTGTGTGTGTGTGTGTGTGTGTGTGTGTGTGCACACGCGCACGTGTGTGTGTGTGTGTGTGTGTGTGTGTGTGTGTGTGTGTGTGTGTGTGTGTGTGTGTGTGTGTGTGCGCGCACTTGTGTGTGTGTGTGTGTGTGTGTGTGGTGTGTGTGTGTGTGTGTGTGTGTGTGTGTGTGTGGTATTTGGTTTCATCTATATATTTTCCTTAACACATCTTATACATCATGGCGGACAAGATGTAATTTATCTTAATTCTGTGGTCTGGTTCGCACTCAAAAATATTTCTTTGACAAAAAGAAAACTGGTATTCATTAGTTTCATCTCTCTCTCTCTCTCTCTCTCTCTCTCTCTCTCTCTCTCTCTCTCTCTTCTCTCTCTCTCTCTCTCTTTCTCTGTGCGTGCGTGCGTGCGTGGTGTGTGTGTGTGTGTGTGTGTGTGTGTGTGTGTGTGTGTGTGTGTGTGTGTGTGTGTGTGTTAGTTAGTTAGTTAGTTCTTCAATTTAACGTCTGTTCACTTAAAGTGATATTAGACAAATAAATGCAGAAATGAGTGGATGAGAAAAATGAAAATAGTGTATGCAAAATGCTAGTATGGGCCTACGTACGAATGTGTGCGTGTGTGTGTGTGTGTGTGTGCGTGCGTGCGTGTGTGTGTGCGCGCGCGCGTGCGTGTAATGTGTGTGCGTGTGCGACTTTGACAATTGAAAAGAAAATATTGTTCTAAATGTAACAACTTAAAAGATAAATGACAAAGCAAAAAAAAAAAAAAAACAACACCTGGACATATCTATACAAACGAGCCAACTGGGCTTAACATCAACGAATTTATAAATGTAAAAAAGGCGTGAAGATTCTGGAAAATGCATAGGGAATCTTTTTGTCGGAAGTTGGAGAGAGATGAGTTAAAATAGGAACAGTTAAAAAGAAAATGCAGAGTATTGAAACTGTCGACTGCTCCACAAGCACATTGTAAATTTCTGTGGAATTTTGTACGAAGAGCGTTAACTTTAAGCCTATAAAAGAGAGATTCCAGTTTCCGAAATTTGTTTACATGTACATACGTCTTTGTATACAGTTTACGAATTTGAATGAACGAGTTAGATGGACGAGTAGATTTCTGAATTCTTGAACAGCAACTCAGTGAAGAACCTTGTGCATGTATTTTAAAGAGTACTGATTCTTTATACATGTTATTAAAAGACTCAAAAGAGACTCTTTTTAAGAGTCCATAGGCTTCATGAAGACTCCAAGGTATTTTGATACAGACAGAAGTTTCAGAATTTTTGGATCCCATACGGGCAGTTCTGTCTGCCCATTCATTTCCTACAATCCCACAGTGTGACGGAATCCAGCAAAAGTCCACTGTTATCCCTCTAGATGTAAGGAAATGGATCAGAATTTTTAGTTCGGTGATAATCTCGGCGCGATTGGTAGCAGCAATAGATTCCATTGCTTGAAGAACAGATTTGGAATCAACGCAAAAAAGTATTCTAGAAAAATCACGTGGAATGTCAATAATATAATGCAGAGCCATCAGAATTGCTATCAGTTCAGCCGTAAAGACTGAAAACCCCTTTCCAAGATGAAAAGATTTATCTGCTTTCAAGGCAGGAATAACAAAGCCGGAACCGGCATTGCCATTTAATAGGGATCCATCTGTATAAACTTTTAAGTGATTAGGATAACAATCGTCAATATGTGACTTGGCCATAGCACCTAAGACGTTATTATTAACATTCTTTTGCAAATCAGTGTGTGTGTGTGTGTGTGTGTGTGTGTGTGTGTGTGTGTGTGCGTGCGTGTGTGTGTGTGTGTGTGTGTGTGTGTGTGTGTGTGTGTGTGTGTGTGTGTGTGTGTGTGTGTGTGTGTGTGTGTGTGTTGTGTGCGTGCGTGTGTGTGTGCATGCGTGCTCACATGTTTATTGCCTCACATACTTAAAAATATTGCTTCCGTGTAATCACCATCTTATCGTAATCTTTCCATGTGTGTGTGTGTGTGTGTGTGTGTGTGTGTGTGTGTGTGTGTGTGTGTGTGTGTGTGTGTGTGTGTGTGTGTGTGCGCGCGTGTAAACGTGGGTTCTTCCGTGTACGGTTATGTGTGTATGTGTGTGTGTGTGTGTGTGTGTGTGTATGTGTGTGTGTGTGTGTGTGTGTGTGTGTGTGTGTGTGTGTGTGTGTGTGTGTGTGTGTGTGCATGGTAAACTATAACTTCAGAATATTTGGCAGCAGTTTCAGGAGCAGTCTATCAGAATATAGATATTGATAAGTTTCTTTCTATAGCCCCCCCCCCCCCCTCCCCCCGGTGTGAAGATGTCTCCAAAGTGTAAAATCTTGCATGTGTCATGAACATTTTCAGCAATATTTTCAATAGAACAAAAATGAATATCAGACACTGCAAACAGTTACAACGACCGATTTACACTTTCACAGTGCACAGAATTACTACATAAATAAATAAATCAACAGCAAAATCAATTCGTGGTAAAAGGGTTCCTTGCAGCCATCTCACTCTCACAAAAAGAAAACGAAGTCCCACTAGAAAGAATTAATAAAGCAACAACTGCCATTCACTTTCACACAGACTGTCAGGGAGTGAACCCTCTCATGAAAGGCTCTAAGGGCTTTGAAGGACAATGGTTAAAGTGTGAGAGATAAAGAGGATCATTGGCCGTAAAGTCCTGAGCTAACGCAGACCCTCAGGATGCGTGAAGGAGGTCATGACTAAGGTGAAATTATTGACAGATGACAGAAATCCTGAGCTAACGCAGACCCTCAGGATGCATGAAGAAGGTCATGACTAACGTGAAATTATTGACAGATGACAGAAATCCTGAGCTAGTACAGACCCTCAGGATGCGTGAATAAGGTCATGACTAACGTGAAATTAGTGACAGATGACAGAAATCCTGAGCTAGCACAGACCCTCAGGGTGCGTGAATAAGGTCATGACTGAGATGAAATCATTGACAGTAATAAGCGAAGGCAGATAGGACTCTTGAGTTCAAACCGTTGACGGTTAAGAGGGGACAATTCATGCAATAAAACCTCGGAGCACCAAGTGTGGTCGTCAGAGCTAAGTCAATTGATGGTTGTTAGTAAAAGTGAATAGACCCCAGCGCTTGGACAATTCACTTGAAGAGCAGGAGTTCCACTGATATTGATGATACTTTCATCGGCCCGGTTTGTAGGCATGTAGAGATGAAGTGGTCGTAGTTTTCAAGAGGATTATTATTGTGTGAAAATGATTTGAAATGAAATATCCTAGGCACCTGTTGTTCCCTCTGCCAATTATGCATGACCACATACAGTGTGATCATAGTTCCTTTTTTTAAACCAACAGGTTGCTTGAATGTTGAGAACGTGCATCATCAAAGGGATGCAATAGTTTGATATAACATGCATGACGCTTCAGGGAAGAACAGCGTCTTTGCCTAACCTGTCTTGGGGCAGGCTGACAGAGTTTTCACCCGCCCCAATGTAAGACCATCTACCTGTCAACTGGCAGCAATTTGACATTCTACAAAGTACCAATTGACAAGGAAACGCATAAGCACAATTTCTCCTCAGTCATTCTGTCATTGAGTACATGGAAACAGACAATCGCCATGCTCCAAACTGATTGGCCAATGCCTTCTGATTCAAGATGTCACACAATGACGTTGATGTCACATATACAACTGCAACTGAAAATGATTGTTTGACAGAATGATCCGGCAAATGACTACTCAACATGAGCAAAATTATGCTGAATTTACTCTCCACAGCAAATCATCTGAAAACATCACTCATGCCCAGAAGCCAGGCTGCATTGTTCAACACGTGCTCAACATCAGTGATCACCTGCTTGGACAGTCAGAGAGTGTTACTGCCCTAACATGTGCTTTACTGTGATATATGCTTTAGCTCAGCTCTATATCTTTTAAATGCATTTATTCATACCTCCATGTCTGCATGGGAGAAATGGCTTTAAATTGTCTGATCTTGGCAAAATGTAACTTACATTTATTGCTCATTTTTGCACATGAGAACCATTTGATATACCCTCTATTAGCGTAATGGCTGTAAATGATCAGTTTGTAAGAAAATGGCAGTCTGAAGGACTGATTCCATTGGAGGCAAAAAATGCTAAGTTAAGACCATTACGATTCATCTTCATGTATGTAATCAGTTAAAAGGTGTTAACGATATCTTTAATTCTGCTAAATTTTATTATGCTTATGCTTGTACTTGCTAAGAAAATGCCAATGTTAAAGTTTACCATGAACACACACACACACACACACACACACACACCACACACACACACACACACACACACACACACCAAACACACAACACACACACACACACACATGCACGCACGCCCACACATGCAAACACACACACACACACACACATACACACACACACACACACGCGCGCGCCACACACAACACGCCCCCCCCCCCCCCCCACCACACACACACGCACGCACACATACACACACGGGCGCGCGCCCACACACACACACGCGTGCGCCCACACACAGGCGCACGCACACACGCGCCCGATACAGTATCATTACATATACCCGATTGTTTTATGTACTCAAAAAAGGAGATTTTTGCTTGCTTTCACTTCTCACGTTTTGGACAAAAGACATACATTGCACTTTTTTGCTTGTTTGTAGGAAACAAGATATTATGCAAAACTTTGTCACATTGTGCTGCACAAACAAACTCTGCATGAAATGAACTAGTCAAAAGTTAAGTGTAAGATTCATCACTATTAGTAACAGCACACAAAATAATTCTAACTTTCTCTCTTCAAACAAGTTCATCACTGAACTCGGCTATTTCGTTTTAATTAAGCTGATATTGAAAAACAAAATCGTGAAATGTAAGCACAAAACTGTCTCTGGTTTGGTGTAATGAGCCAGAATAGTTCTCAGCATCTTAAAAGTAAACCTATAAAAATGAAATTAGAATAAACATCTCCTCCATCTTCCATTCTATGACGCTCACCTCAGCAGACTACGTCTGTTGATAAGAGTGAACTGTCCGTTTTGTACCACGATCAGAAATTTCAAACAATGTGCTAGGGAGTTGAGACAGTCCACAACGAAGAGTCCCACCAGAAAACTGACATACACAGTGTCTTGCACACGGAATGAATCTGTCCAGATTTTTTTCAGGCTACTTCCAGTTAAAAATTTTCAACCTTTCATTAAAGGTGCCAAACATCAACAAACTCTTCATAAACTTTCAAATCCCACAAAATCTAACGAGGTTTGGTCAAGTCTTGCAAGGTTTGGTTAAATCATGTGATACAACTCGCCTCACGCACTTACACCCAGGCTCAACAAACATGGCAGGAACGAACTTCACAATATTCTTAGAAAGCACTTAAATGATCATGTACGCCTTATCGGTTAAAGCCCGGCATCCTCTGTACGAAACACCTTTACCATTATGTGCAGAATACACCAGTTCGCCTCGATCGGTCAGAGACTTTGCCTTGTACTTGTAGGGAGGTTTTGTCCTCACATGGATCAAATCGTCATAGATGAAACGTTCTTGTAGATTCTCTTCGTTGTGAGTTCTTTCTTGTCTGCATTACATGCAGCGTTGGAATGTGTGGAAGTGAACTTGATGAGAAACGATCGTGACTTACATAGTTCTTTTTCAGACATGGTCGACGTCTTATTGCCAATTCACAGTTGTCAAAAGTCTAGGTCTGAGTAAGTTACAGAAAACTCATCAGAGAATTGAACAGCATTAGGTCTTTTAAGGATAAGGAGACACCCCCCCAAAAAAAAAAAAAAAAACTCCCCTTCTCTTCATGCAAGCGTTCTGGTCTTTACCTCCTTACATTTTAAGGAGGTGGGGTGCAACCAGTTCATGACTCATGAAGACTCTTCTGCTGTCGCCTTGTCTTTGTAGTTGCATAGATTCGAACTGCATCTCCAGGATGGTCGTGGGCCTTAGGTCCAACCGACTTGTGACGGGTGTCCTAAGCACTCAGCAATCTGACGTGTGTTACAAACTGAGAAATGTGACATTTAGGACTTCTTCTTGACCTGATCCAGCTGGAACTCTACAAAGTACAAACTTACAAAATGTAAGTACATACATTTGTATTCCAGAGTCGTATCAAAACAAAGCAGATGGTTAAACATTGTAACTTGAACTGAACTGATCGCTGAGAATGATTCTACAGATGTCTTTAGATAAGTGATAGTTTTTAATGTGCTGTTTACAGGATACACGGTCTTTCTCAGGGACCTTGGATGTGGTCTCTATATTCACAGAAGAAGGACGGTCATACTATAAAGCAAAGTGCCAGTTCAGTCTCCAACCTATGCCCACTGCAGACGGCGTTTATTCCTACAGTCTGGAGATCGATCCCCCCGATGGTGTTCATTCTGCACACATCGTTCAAATACGTAAGTATATTTTTAATGTATGCGTTTCAAAATTAACAACAGCCTGCAAAGTTAACCATACAACGTATTGCTTGAATCCTGCAGCTGCGAAGTAGGCCTCTATTATCTGTCAACGCAATGTCTGTTCTTGCTGGTTCACAGAGCGCCTGAAATTTGACTTGGATGTTATATTGGTTGCCTAATAAATGTTGGCTGCTCAGCCAAGTTGGAACAATACTCACAATGGAAATTTTCACTCGATGAGATTTTGTAGTGGTCACTTTCATGATCATGTTCATCTGTATTGAATCCAGGGACTGTGGAAAGGATTGCCCACTGCAGCATGCACGTGTCACTGGACCTTTCATGAACTTTCAGAGCTGCTTTGACAGGCGTTTGGAAGGTCTTTTTCCGGTCACGAAATCTGCCGATTGAAGTGGTTGACCATCTCTCTGATGGTGTAAAATACATGAAAATTAAATACAAAATCATGTTTTAGTTCAGACTTACTGGTAAAATAGGATACATGATGCCTTCCAAAAAGTCGCTGAAACGATTGTACATGTGTGC
>CM031628.1:37007447-37019947 GCA_018398815.1 Conus ventricosus
ATGTTCGTGGCGATCGAAAAGTGGGCCTAAGGGGGTTGTTTTTGGGTAATAGGTCAAAATCTTTTTTTTGTATAGAGCAAACAAATCTTTTTAAAAACTAATCATTAAGGGGCACTTTTACGTTCAATAAATTTTTTGTGCGGCGGGTCATTTTATGCTTAAATTTAAAATATTTCAGGTTTACCGGTCACAGTATGATTGATCGTGAGCTGTCATTTTATCTGTTTGCTCTCCCATATGTTTCCCCAAATTATAAAAATTTTATGTAAATTTATTTCAGTTCAGTTGTATGCAACCTATTTTAGAAGATGTGAAAATTGTGTAAAAGGATTTTATTTATTTAAGAATGTAACGAGTTAAGTTATGAACAAAGCATTTTCGTGGTCAAAGTGATTGTTAATTGAAGATTAACGCCTTTTGATTTAATCATTCGAGGATTAAAATAATTGTTTTTATAAAAGACTAAGCCTTGGCGAATAACTCGGGCAAGGAGTTGGAATTTTTGTAAAATTTTTCCTTCTTTTTTGTGAGCTTTTGTAAAGCGATTTTTGAAGGAAATCAATTGTAAATGTAGAGCAAGTGTGCATTGTAAAGTGTGTTTGAACGTGTGATGGGGGAATGTGTGTGCCCCCAATGTGCAAGTTTTTAAGAAAATTGTTATTTGCAGGTTGGTTTCATTTACACCCGTTTTTTCCCTCCTGTTTTACACCATCCTCTTCATTTCACCTTCGGCAAACGTCTTTTTCCGCTCTCCTTTCCGGGGGGAAAAGTGCGGGTGTGTGGCCTTCCCGAGATTGGAAGAGAACTGTGAACGTCAGGGGGAAACCCCGGAACGCTAACAATTGTGGCTGAGTGACATCACTAAAAAAACACCCCCATATCCAAGCAGAAACCCCAGAATTTTTTTCTTCTAATTTCTTGTGAGACTACATTTCTTTTGTGTGTACCCTCGGAAGTTTTTTGTGCACGAGCAGAAGTCTATATTGGCTACTGCAAGAAGTAAAGGGGAAAAGAAGGACAGAGACTTTGTTTTATTGGTGTAGTCATGATTTTTTTTTTTTATTGTAAATCATTTCATAGGAAACAACGGACTTTCAACACACAAAGCAAACCATGAATATTCCCGGATCTCTCTCTTTTTTTAATTTAAATTTAAAATTCGTTGTTGAATCAAAGAAAATCTTTGTTTACTCGGGGAAAAGAAGTGAAGGGTGTGGCAAAAAGCTTGTTTCCCTACTAGGTCTATCGTTCTCCCTGAGCATAAACCATTTTTATGAATGGGGTTTTTTAAAAAGTCACATATTATTTGGGGTCGTCCGGGGTCTTCGATCGGGTATGGGGGTCAGTACGCGGGCAAAAATTGTGGCCGCACCTTCACTCTTTTTCCAGTGGGGGTTTGGGGGTGGTCTATGATTTTATATGTTTTTTTGACCTTTAAAACATTAAAAAAATAAAAAAAATTTTAAAATTTCCTTTTTGTTGTAAATCATTTCGTTTATTTCGTTGTCGCGACGCTTTTGTTATTATCTCCCAAATTTTTTAAAAAGGCTCAACACAAAAGGGAAAAAGTAACGACCTTGGCCAATTACGTATTTTTTTCCACGACAAAAATTGCTTCTTATTAGATCTATTTTACTAGATTGGTGAAAAAGATTGTTCAGTTCCCAGTTAGTGAAATCTTGACTTTACTGCTTTGGAAATTGTGCGTGGTGTTGTATTTGTGTGGTTGGGACAAGTGATTAGAGTAAGTTTGTATTTAAAAGGGCATTTCAACGAAAGCTATTAACGGGGTGCGCGTGGCCCCAGGGGCTATTTTGGGGCCCCGTTTTTTTTCGTAGTACGATTTTGGAGTATTTTTTTTCGCAGCCCGTTCGAAGTTAGCATTTTCGTTCCTTGTGTGTGTGCAAACCGGGGGTTTGGTTTGTTGAGTTTTTTTAAAAACACGTGTTTGGGGTTTCGGTGTTGTTACCCCCTTTTTTTACAGGGGTTTGGTGGTGTTTCCGCGTGGGGGGAAATTGTTTCTTTGCCTTGTGTTTTGAAAGGGTTCCCAATATCATTGGCTTTTAACGGTGAGATATTCGGTTTCGCTTTATTTGTATTGTTAAATTTGTTAGGACATAGGACTTGCGTGGAAAGGCGACATGCGAAAGAACCCGACGTCAGGATCTCCCCTGACGAAAGTAGTTCAACAAATTCAGTAGTGCGAAATTTCCCGGAAATGGAAAGTGGGCCCTTTGAGCTGGGCCAAAAAAGGAGCGAACTCGCTCTTTACTTTAAAGGAAAAGGAACGTGGGGGAACGAAAAAGAGAGAAGGAGATGAAGAAAGGTCGAGAAGAAAAAAAAGGAGGAACGAGAACGAGGGGGAACGTGAAAAGAGGCCGAGAGACAATTAAGCTAGAGTTAGTAGAGTTAAGCAAAAAGCAGTGGTGATGCCAACCAAGTGCTAGCCCCCAATCCTTTGCGCTGTAGTGTCGGAAAAGGTCAAGTTACCTTTCTTAGAAGACAAGGACGCCCTTGAGCATTTTGACTCAGTTTGAAAAGGTGGAGTATTAAGGATGGATGAGGAGGAAGGGGTGCCAGGTTAGCCCCATTACTCAGGGCGGCTAGGGAAGCGTATGAAAAAATACCCGCGGCGAGTCGGGGACTATAACTCATAAAACGGGCACTTTTGCTTTAATTTTCACTGAGTGGGTCTTTACAGACAGAAGTTTCGTACGCCGCAAAGAGGATGATACGTCTTTCATTGGGGATCGTTTGTCTAGTGGCTAGGGGGTGGTGAATTTGCCAAAGGACAAAAAAGGATTAAAAGAATGTTAATCCTAGAGAATTTTTTGGAAAGACCCTTTTGTCAGGCGAGATTTGTCAGGGGAGGGGCCCAAGATGGAAAGGAAGTGTTGCAGCAGCAGATCTATTTAAAACAGCGAGATTTGGAGAGGAGTTTGGAGAGAAAACCCTGTACGTAGGTATGGTAGGGGAGTGATAACAGAGGTCCAAAAGGAAGTGGGAAAGGGGAAAACCCTAGGGGATCTGTCCTGACGGGGGAGGAAACAAAGGGGGAAAATTACCCCTTCCCAGATAAAAGTTACAGATGTGGAGGACCAATTCACCAGAGGGATTGTAACAAAAGAGAAATGAACAGCGATGTGCATACGACAGCGGGACAGGTCAAAAAGTGTCAACAGTTGGTGATAGTTTTTTAAGGGATCGGTTCAATCCTTTGGGGTAGAAGTCGAAGGAGAACGGTGGAGCTGGGGAAAGATACAGGCTTTACCATGACGATCGTGAGGAAAGATTAGTTCCAGAACATTGTTACAAGGTCAGAAAAAGGGGTTCATGGCTTTGTCATATTTCAACGAATTTCCTGTGGCGAGTGTACATGGAGATCCAATTTTCAGACAAGAAAAGTATCTTTAGGGAAAAAACCCCGTTTGCCCAGATTGATTGGAATTCCCGAAAAGAAAGAAAGGGGGAGGGATCATTAATGTCCCCGTTTTCCATCCAAGCGGCAGCTTTTACGGCAAGCAGATGGCGTAAAGATCAAGAAGCAACTTGCAGCATTGTATCCCCTGGAAAAATTTAAAAGAAAAACAGACAAGCCCATCACTGAATTTTTTTTGATTTGGGCCCCCGTAAATCAGCACGCACGTACCAGCAAAAAGGTTGTTGAACTCTTTATGATAAGAAGGGGAATATTAAGAAGGTGCGTCACCGAGCAAACATCCCCAAGTTGTGGTCCCAGGAAACTGAGATCTAACGTACAAAAAGTAGCTATGACTCCCATTTTGGGACACTCGGGAAAGGGTACAAAAAAGAGCGTTTCTACAGTTTTTTTTGGGCCCAGGGTGGAAGGTGAGTCAAAAGTTTTGTGGTCAGGATACGTGTCGAGATGATCGCAAAAAATGTATTAGGAAAGCGCCGTTCAGGAAATCCCGTGATCAAAAATACCGTTCCTCGTGGCAGTGGACTCATCGGCCCCATCAACCCATGCATCTAGGGAAGAGATAATTCTCCCCGCATCGATTATGCTACGCGTAGCAGAGGCAACAGCACCCCCAAACATAAACACAAAAAGCAGTGGCTAAACTTTGGGGAAAATTTTGGCGCGAGTGGGAATCCCACCAAATTTCACGGCGAGGTAGTTTTTTCTTTCTGGGACGATGCAAGAGGTAACAACTCTTAAAACATTAAAGGTATCCCAAAAAGCCATACCACGCTAGACCAACGGACTCGGGGAAAGTTTTAAGGGCCGTGAAGTATGTTAAAGAATTTTTTTTAGTCAACCCAAAAGTGGGAAGATTTTTTTCCCTGCAGTATTTTTTCGCTTACAGAGGCCCACAAGATCACTCAAGTTTCACCTTTTAAAATTTTTATAGGGGAGAACGTGCGGGCAAGCGGTTTAAACAAATAGGAAGACGAGGAGCGGGAAAAGCGTCAGAAAAGGCGGAAATTGTATCGTTAAAGGAGAGAATCGAAAAAAACATGAAAGATGCTGTGACAATCAGACGGCGGGACGACGGGCAAAGCAAAAAACCGGAAAACGAGGAGACTTCCTTCTGGGAAAAAAAGTTTTAGTGCATTCACAAAAACAAAACAACTCCAGTTAACAGGGAAAAGGACCTTTACCCATTTCCCAAAAAGAGAAAACCCATTTGATTAAAAGTTGGATAACGGCAAGGAGAAGAATTTCCATAAAACCCTAAAAGAATACTTTGAAAGAGAGGATTGAATAACAAGCGTACGTGCAGTTGTTACGCGGAGGAGGATCGTGACGGTATCTGACCAAGGAATGGAAGACAGGCTAGGAAACATTTTTATGTATGACAATATCAGTGCAACGTTCCCCTTTGGCGTGAAAAACGAAAGTCCTGTTCATAAGGATGATGGGGAAAATTATTGAGGACAAAAAAAATTCAAAAGATGTCCAAAAACTTTATTGATGTTTTTTTTAATCGCTTCTGAGATTGGGGGAACATTTTGAGGCAACAATGCCGTATCAAGAAAATAATGAGTGAGGTGTTGCGGGTAAAGCACTCTGGAATCTGCAAAGTATATGTATTTTATTGAGAAATGAAAAAAGAGTTGTGCATTTTTGATTTTTTAACCCGTATTGATTATTAATGGATGTCACCTTTCAGTGTTTTTTAAAAGGGTTTTTTCGTAAGTAGGGGGGGTTTTGTGCCTTTATAAGCCGGTTCTTTTCTTAAAAAAAAAATGCGAATCGATAAGGGACGTCTTTCGCTTGCGTTTGGTTTTTTCTATGCAAACGCAAAAACTAATTTTTAGTTTTTGCTTTCGGCGTCGTTTTAATTTAAAGATCTGGATTGCATTTGTATTAATAATAAAATGATTTCTTTTGTGGGCACGAAAACCCGTCGTTGCCAATCGGACTGTAAGGGGTCAGTAGTGTCTCTGTCGCGCATTGCGGTAGATTTTGGCTTTGAATTGCCATTTTTGATCACCCCGGGGTCGTGGAATTGGCCCCCGTAGAAAAGGTCTAATTATCTGAAGGCAAGTAATTTTTTGAAGACATCAGTCTGGGCCGGACGAAGGGGCCCCCAAGGCATTCGCAGCCCCGCAACTTTTTCGGGGAGAGCTAAAACGATTTCCCTTTTCCCGTGGGCGAGTCAAAAACTGTGGGCCTAGGCTGCGTTGGGGTAAATAGGTCAAAATCATTGTTTTTCGTTTAGGCAAAAAAATCTATTTAAACATGATGTTTAAAGGACATTACCAGTTCAAAATATTTTGTGCGCGCGTTTTTAATTGTTGAATTAAATATTTGGGTTTACGGTCAAAAAGTATGTTGAGTAGAGCTGCATTTTATCTGTTTCTTCATTTATCGTTTTGCCTGTACAAATCAAATTATGAAAATTTATTTAGCCCCCCTTGTATGCAACCTATTGAAAAATTTGATATTTGTGTGAATGCAGATTTATTATTTAAAGAATCAAAAACGAGTTAAAGTTTTGAACAAAGGTTTTTTCGTGGATCAAAGTGATCGTTTAATATGAAGTTTAAACCCCTTTGATTTAATCATTCGGGATTAAATATAATTGTAATTCTTAAAGCACAAGTTTGGGCGAATAACTCAGTCAAGGCGTTTGGAAATATTCGTACACTTTTTTTCCTTCTTTGTTGATGAGCTTCATCGAAAAGCGTTTTTTGAAGGAAATCAATTGAAATGATAGAGAAGTTTCAATTTAAAAGTGTTTAAAAGTGTGATGGATAAATAGTGATGTCCCACCAAGGCAAGACAAAAGACAATTGGTTTTCTTGGGGGTCTGGTTTCATTTCCCCCTTTTTTCCTACCCTGTTTACCCCACCCCTTTCTCTTCCCTTCGGCAACTTCTTTATCCCGCAAATCTTGTCGGGGGACTGGGGTGTGTCGCCCTTTAAAGGTTTGGGAAAAGAGAATGTGACGTCAGGGGGAAATCGGAACGTACCAACCCGTGAAGTGAGTGAAAATAAAAAAACCCCTCCTCCATATCAAGCAGCCATAAACATCGACATTTTTTCTTACATTATATCATTTGTGATATACTTTTCTTTTGTGTGTTTCCCCCGGAAATTTTTTTGTAGCACGGAGACGTTATATTGTGCTACTGCAAGAAGTAAAGGGGAAGAAGGACAGAGACTTGTCGTTTTGGTTTTTGTGATTTTTATTTCTTTTATATGTAATATTTCTAGGCAAAAAACGGAACAACACAAAAGAAAACCCATACGAATTTCACGCAGAAATTCATCATCTTTATTCATACTTATTAAATTCGTTTTTGAATCGATCTTCTTGATACTTTGTGGAAAAAAGTGAAGGGGTTGGGGACGAAAGCTTGATTTCCTCTACGGTCTATGTTTTCCCTGAGCACTCAACCATATTTATGAAGGGGTTTTATTAAAAGTCACAGAGAGAGGAGAGGAGAGAGAGGGACTAGGGTTAAGCCCGTCCACCCCCCGTTGGCCCGCTTCAAGAAGAAAAACCGGCATGGGCCCGGGTTTGGGTGGCCGAAAAACCCTTTTTTAGAAAACCCCCCCCCCCCACCCCCATCCTCCTTCCCGTAAATCCAACTCCCCCTAAAAACCCCCTTTAAACCCCCCCCCTTCCCCTTGATAAATTAAGAACTTTTATCGTTTGACTTTTTTCCCTCCCCCCCCCCCCTTCCCCTCCATTTTTAAAAACCAAAAAAAAATACCTTATTCTCCCACCAAAAACCTCCCTTTCCCCCTTTTTTTTCTTTCCCCCCTTCCAAAATTTTCCCCCCCCCCCACACCCACCCACCCCCCCCCCCCCCCCCCCCCACCCCCCCCCCCCCCCCCCCCCACCACCTTTTTTTCCCCCCCACATAAACACAAATCAAACCAAAAAAATTTAAAAACCAAAAAACCCCAACCCACAAACCCACACACCCCACCACACCAAAGCAACCCACCCCCAAACCCCAACCACCAAACACACAAACAAAACAAATTTTAAAACCAAATAAAAAAAAAAAAAAAAAAAAAACACTTTTAAAAAAAATAAAAAAAAAAAAAAACACCCCCAATAAACCTTTTTTTTAAAACACATAACTTTTTTAACCAAATTTAAAAAACATAATATTTTGTCTCTCCCTTTTTTTTTCCCTTTTCTCTTCCCCCCCTTCCCCCTTTTTCGTCTTTTCTCCTTCCCCCCCTCTCTCCCCCCCCCCCCCCCCCCCCCCTTCCCCCCCCCCCCTTTTTTTTGTTCTCTATAAATAAAAACCAAAAAAATCCACCCAACACACATTGGCCCCCCCCGAAGCCCCACACCCGCCCACCCCCCCACAAACAAAACAAAACCCCCACCCCAAAAACCCCACCACACACCACAAACCCGTGCCCACAAACCACACCCAAATATAACGCATAAAAACACCGCGCGCGGGGGAGCCGCACAACAACACACCAACACACACACACACAACCACACACACACCCACCCCATAACCCATCCCGCCGCGCATGCACGCACGCGCGCAGCGCGCGAGCGAGAGGGGGGGAGGAGAACGAGAGAGGGAGAGAGAGGGAGAGAGGAAGAAAAATGAGAGAGTTTTTGCCTGTATCAAAAAAAGGAAATGTCGGGCTCGATCATAAACAAAATTCAAATTTGAGTCTGTCTGTACGGGAAAAAATTGGGGGGGGGGGGGGGGGGGGGGGGAAAAGAAGAAAAAAAACCCCGAAAGAGTGGGATGGAATTCAGTGCATGTAAAAATTTTAGCCCGTTGGAAAAATGCTTAATTTTTCAGCCCCCCCCCCTTCTCTCTCCTCTCTCTCTCTCCTCTCTCTCTCTCTTGTTTGTATGTTTGTCTTTCCCCCCCCCCCCCCCCCTCCCCCAACTGTTATGTTCAGTTGTTTTGTTTGGTCAAACAGTTATGAGATTTTGGGCCAGGTTTGCTTGTTCTCTTTTTGTTTCCGTTGTTATAGACAGGGGAGTATTGACAATGGAAAGAAGAAAAAAGCTGTCTATGTGTCTGTTGTGTGTCTGTCTGTGTGTCTGTCCGTGGTAAAAAAGGTTTCCCCTCGCTCAGACAAAACTTCTGGGCCCATCTTTCTAAAATTTTTTGGGGAGTTCATTTGGGGGCACGGATGTGCCCCATGTTTTGTTTTTCCGAAAAAGCCCTTTCCAAAGGCTATAAAAGAGTTAAACCGCATGCACACTTTCAGAAATGGGGTGTATCTCGTGAGAAAAAACTTATGACGCATGTTTTATTGTGACGTTTTTTTTGGCGAAAAATGGGGGTACGTTTATTGCTTTGATCTTGTTACTCTTTCAACGTGTGCAAAAGAGAGGCGGGCGATTTTGTTCCCCCACGATATACACAAAACTGTGCGACACGGTGTAAGTGTGGAGGGGGGGGAAAGGGGGGGGAGGGAGACGGCGGCAGATGGGAGGCGGAGGTAGGAGGTGAAGACAGGCAGGGGGGCAGGCAGGCAAAAAGACACCAAAACAGACGGAGGGGGCGACGACCACAGACAGGCAGGTATACGACGACACACAGACAGGCAGGAGGAGACAGGGGAAGACAGAAAACCACACAGAGGAGGGAGGCACACAAAACCCCACACACACAACCAACACAACACCCCACAAACACCACCAACACACCACACCACAGGCAGGGGGGAAAACAGAGAGGCAGGTAGGCAGGGAGACAGACAACACACACAACAACACACACACCAAAAAACCACCCCACCCCAACCCCCACACAACCCCCGCACGGGAGGGAGGCAGACAGACACATCAAGAAGACAGGCAGGTGAGACAGACACAGAGAAGCAGGAAGGGGGGCAGGGCAGACGACAACAGAAGGCAGGTGGCAGACACCGACAGAAGGAGGGAGCAAGAGATAGGCAGACAGCACGAGACAGACAGGAGGGAGGCAGACAGGGAGGTAGACAGGCAGGTAGCAGAAGAAAGACGACGTTAGCAAGACGACAGAAAAACAGACAGACAGGCGGTGACAGAAGGGCACAGAGACAGGGCAGTCTGGCAGCAGACGAAAACAGAAGACAGGAGGTAGGCGGGAGAGACAGAACCCGAGAAGGAGAGACAAAAGGGGGGGGTTTTCGAGTTGTCAAAATTGGTGGCGTCGATGAGAACCCACAGTGTTTGGGGGCCCCGTTGGTCGTAGTGATGTCCCCTTTTCTGGTTAGGTCCACAGCTGTTGGCGCTGTTTTGTCGTTGTGGTCCCTTCTTCCGGTTAGGCTCCCAGCTGTTGGCGCCCGTTGTGTCGTACGTGATGTCCCCCTTTTTCCTGGTTAGGCCACAGTGTTGGCGCCTGTTTGTGTCGCTGATGTCCCCTTCTTCCGGTTTAGGGTCACAGTGTTGGCGCCTGTTGTGTTACGTGATGTCCCCCTTTTCCGGTTAGGCTCCACAGTGTTTGGGCCTGTTGGTCGTAGTGATGTCCCCCTTTTTTGGTTTGGCCCCCGCTGTTGGCGCTGTTGTGCGTACGTGATGTCCCCCTTTTCTGGTTTGGCTCCCATGTTGGCGCCTGTTGTTGTCGTACTGATGTCCCCCTTTTTCCTGGTTTGGGTCCCAGTTTGGGGCCCGTTTGTCGTACCTATGTCCTTCTTCCTGGTTAGGCTCCAAAAGCTGTTGGCGCCTGTTTGTGTCTCGCTGATGTCCCCTTCTTTGGTTTGGCCCCCTGTTGGCGTGTTGTGTGTACGCTGTGTCCCCTTTTTCCCGGTTAGGGGTCCCCCTGTTGGGCCCGTTTTGGGCGTACCGGGTGTCCCTTTTTTCCTGGTTAGGCTCCCCAGCTGTTGCCGCTGTTTTGTGTACGCTGAGTCCCTTCTTCCGGTTAGGTCCACGCTGTTGGCGCCCGTTTTGGTCGTGATGTCCCCTTCTCCTGGTTAGGCTCCAAACTGTTTTGGGGCCTGTTGTGTGTACGCTGTGTCCCCTTTTCCCGGTTTGGCCCACAGTGTTGGCGCTGTTGTGTCGTCGTGGTCCCCTTCTCCGGTTTGGCTCCCCAGTGTTGGCCCTGTTGTGTCGTCCCCTGTGTCCCTTCTTCTGGTAGGCTCCAAGCTGTTTGGGGCCTGTTTTGTCGTACGCTGATGTCCCCCTTTTTCCTGGTTAGGTCCAAAGCTGTTTGGGGCCCCCGTTGTGTCGAGCTGATGTCCCCCTTTTTCCCGGTTAGGTCCCCAAATGTTGGCGCCTGTTGTGTCGTGCTGATGTCCCCCTTTTTCGGTTTGGCTCACAGCTGTTGGGCCTGTTGTGCGTCGTGATGTCCCCCTTTTTCTGGTTAGGTCCACAGCTGTTGGCGCCTGTTGTGTCGTACGCTGATGTCCCCTTCTTCCCTGGTTAGGCTCCACATGTTGGGCCTGTTGTGTGTACGCTGATGTCCCTTTTCTGGTTTTTCTCACGTGTTGGCGCCTGTTGTGTGTACGTGATGTCCCCCTTTTTCCTGGTTTGGCTCCCAGTGTTGGCGCCTGTTGTGTCGTCGCTGATGTCCCCTTCTTCCTGGTTAGGCTCCCCGCTGTTGGCGCCCGTTGTGTCGTACGGATGTCCCTTTTTCCCGGTTAGGTCCACAGTGTTTGGCGCCTGTTGTGTCGTACGTGTGTCCCCTTTTTCCTGGTTTGGTACAGCTGTTGGCGCCTGTTGTGTGTACGCGAGTCCCCTTCGTTGGTTTTGGTCCACGCTGTTGGCGCCCGTTGTGTCGTACGCTGAGTCCCCCCTTCCTGGTTAGGTCCACAGCTGTTGGCGCCTGTTGTGTGTCGTGAGTCCCCTTCTTCCGGTTAGGCTCCACAGCTGTTGGGCCCTTTTTTGTCGTCGTGATGTCCCCCTTTTTCCGGTTAGGTCCACAGCTGTTGGGCCCGTTGTGTCGTACGTGATGTCCCCCTTTTCCGGGTTTGGCTCCACAGGTTTTGGGGCCCCGTTGTGTGTACGTGATGTCCCCCTTTTCCCGGTTTGGGTCCCCGCTGTTTGGGGCTGTTGTGTCGTTGCTGATGTCCCCTCTTCTGGTAGGTCACAGCTGTTGGGCTGTTGTGTTACGTGATGCCCTTCTTCTGGTTAGGCTCCCCCCGCTTGGCGTGTTGTGTCGTACGCTGATTCCCCCCTTTTTTGGTTAGGTCCCAGCGTTGGCGCCGTTGTGTCGTAAAGTGTTCCCCTTTTCCCGGTTAGGCTCCCCGCTGTTGGCGCCCGTTTTGTCGTACGGATGTCCCCTTCTTCTGGTTAGGTCCACAGTGTTGGCGCCCGTTGGTTACGCTGTGTCCCTTCTTCCTGGGTTTGGCTCCCCTGTTGGGCCGTTGTGTCGTACGCGATGTTTTCCCGGTTGGCTCCAGCTGTTGGGCTGTTGTGTGTCGCTGTGTCCCCTTCTTCCCGGTTAGGTCCCCGCTGTTTGGGGCCTGTTGGTGTACGCTGATGTCCCCCTTTTTCCTGGTTAGGTCCCCAGTGTTTTTGGGGCCGTTGTGTGTACGCTGTGTCCCCTTCTTCCCGGTTGGTCCACAGCTGTTTGGGCCCTTTTTGTCGTACCGGATGTCCCCTTTTTGGGTTAGGCTCCACAGCTGTTGGCGCTGTTGTGTCGTACGTGAGTCCCCCTTTTCTGGTTAGGCTCCCAGTGTTGGCGCCTGTTGTGTCGTACGTGATGTCCCCCTTTTCCCGGTTAGGCTCCCCAAATGTTGGGCCTTTGGTCGTACGTGATGTCCCCTTCTTCGGTTTGGGGCCCCCAAATGTTGGCGCCCGTTGTGTCGTACGGATGTCCCCCTTTTCCTGGGTTTGGCTCCACAGCTGTTTGGCGCCTGTTGTGTCGTCGCTTGTCCCCCTTTTCCCGGTTAGGCCCAAGCTGTTTGGCGCCCCGTTGTGTCTACGTGTTTTCCCCCTTTTTCCCGGTTGGTCCAAGCTGGGTTTGGCGCCCGTTTGTGTCGTACGTGATGTCCCCTTTTTCCGGTTTGGTCCACAGCTGTTGGGCCGTTGTGTCGTACGTGATGTCCCCTTCTTTGGTTAGGCTCCACAGCTGTTTGGGGCCTGTTGTGTCGTACGTGATGTCCCC